>JARVGS010001166.1:21958349-21969170 GCA_031762315.1 Hypsolebias antenori | reverse complement strand
ACATTCTGTACCTTAAACATGTACAGTACTGTATTTCCAAGCAGTTAGCTAACACAGTACCCTCAAAAAAACACATAGAATAGGCACTGTGCAGCTATTGAAAGTCAATGGGAGGTGTGAGGACGTCACTGGGGAGGCGGGCCGTAAGTCCGAAATGCCGTAAGTCGCGGGGGCTGTAAGTCGAGGACTACCTGTATAGGAACGGAACTTAACTAAATAGTTAACTTACAAGCTAAACATTTTGTTTGTAAACTAAATATTTAGCTTGGACATAAACATTTAGTTTGTAAACTAAATATTTAGTATGGAACTAAATATTTAGCTTGCAAGTGAAATATTTAGTTTGTAAACTAAACATTTATTTTGGACATAAACATTTAGTTTGTAAAGCAACTATTTAGTGTGGAACTAATATTTAGCTTACAAGTTAAGTACAGTATTTAGTTTGTAAACTAAATATTTATCTTGGACATAAATATTTAGTTTGCAAACTAAATATTTAGTGTGGAACTAAATATTTAGCTTTCAAATTAAGTGTTTAGTTTGTAAACTAAACATTTAGCTTGGACATAAACATTTAGTTTATAAACTAAATATTTAGTGTGGATTTAAACATTTAACTTGCAAGTTAAGTATTTAGTTTGTAAACTAATTATTTAGCTTGAATCTATGACATTTATAAATGTATGATAACATGGTGAAAATATTGCTTTGAAATTTTTTCATTTTTTTTCCTTATGAAAGAAATAAAACAAAATATTGCTGTTCATTTTTGACTGTGTAACTCTACAAGTGGCACCCCACAGATGGGAACATGAAGAGTTTGTGGTCGTGTCTTATTCGAATGCTCTAACACTTTAACTTGGACTGTTTAATTCACACTTCATAAAGACTGTGTGAGAATATCTGCATGTTTTATTTTGTACGTTTGTGGGGAAATAAATACAAACTGACACCTCCTGATCTTTCAACACATGAAGAACGTTAATAACTGACACAAGGGGCATAAAATGGTAATATACTTGAAGAACAATATTCTATGTTTGGCTGATGAACCATCCCATAATGTAATAAGGTTCTCCAAACAACTGTGGGCAAATTACAAAAATAAATGAGCCCAATTTCTTTCATGTAATCTCCAGGCGGCTCTATTACTGCAGCCTGAGTGACACATCACTCCAGATGACAAGGCCATTCATGAATATGGAAATGAGACTCCAACATTTAGCCTGTTTTTTTATCATAAATCTGAATCAGTTCATACAATAAACCTCCGTCTGAAGCTCCTCATTTGTATTATTTGAGCTTCAGCTGTCAAAATAGTTGTTTTCTCTGTTGGTTATATGAGAGGAATAATTTGAAAAGAAGTGTAGAAGAGACAGATGTAAAATGTTAAAATAGCCTTAATTAAGCAGATCAAGTGCAGAGTAGTTCAGATCTGTGTAAGGAAGAGAGAGGATTTGTCCCTGGAGCTATACGCCTGCAGCTTCACCACACGAAGGACAGCACCAATAGAGTTATACATGCCACCTGATTATCAACTCACAGCTGAAGGCAGGTGCTGAGGATCCCGCAGCATCGAGAGGTGAGAATTAATCATCTGTTACACATGCACACCCTGAGACTTATATTCATTCCAGAAGACGTCACCGTGCGCTCATGAATTCTAAATTTGTAGATTTCTCACGATTATACTTTCTGTACACCTTAGGTTTGGCACTTCTAACTTGCTTGTTCTTATTTTGGGAGCTTCTGTAGGAATTTTCAGCCTGTCACTGCTGCTGATGACGGGCAAACTGACAAGCATCTGTAGCTACTCATAAACCACAGAGCTTCCCCACGTAGTTTAACCTGCAGTGAAGAACATTCCTCCCAGAGGAAACCCATGAGAGTGCACACTATATTT
Source organism: Hypsolebias antenori (assembly GCA_031762315.1). NCBI lineage: Eukaryota > Metazoa > Chordata > Actinopteri > Cyprinodontiformes > Rivulidae > Hypsolebias > Hypsolebias antenori. The sequence continues at coordinate 21,967,264 of JARVGS010001166.1, read as the reverse complement.
CAACCACTACAGCACAACAAAACTGTCATCAAGGTAAACTATACTGTCTGACTCATACATGACTGCTTATACATGTAGAGTTTTGTCATTGGAACAGAAGTTAACAACTAGTATGTTACCTGTTGTAGATAGCCCTTTGAACGACTTCAGTTTGGAGAAACAAAGTTGAATTCTGACAGGATGACTATAGTTCTTGCATTATGATATGTTAAAACAACTCAACTCTCAAAAATTCAGTGTTTCTTGCAGATGATGTTTTTTAATGTTTAGATTGCCATAAAGTTTACATATTGTTATTTATGTCCATAGAATATGTAAAAAAGCAACAGGGAGTGAGATGCAGCACTTCTGGTGCAGCCTGGAACACTTCCTGCCAAATTATATCAATATATTTGTTGTATAATCTGAAATTGACCCATAACCAGGGCTTAATTTGAGCTGGATCCTGCTGGAACAGGATCTGAGAACTCTCTTATTTTGACAGGGTGCGTTCCATTAACTATTTGCTTGAACCCAGTAACTCTTAGGCTTACTAATAATAAAGTTATGAACAAATATGATTGCCTTGAATGAATAAAACTTATATTGGATATGTAAACTGAAAATAATTCCATAAACACCAATTTTAAACATAATAGCCACTTACAAGCTTCTTAATATCATATACGAGCTGCCCCTTCAAGTACCATTTCCACGTCTACACTTAAAAAAATTCCGCCCCAAAAGTCCAAAGTCATCACGCAATTTTATTAAAAAAAACCTCAAAAATATAATTAAACATCATGACTAAATTGCAAATCAGTTCCACAGTTTAAATGGGTTATTAATAAAATTTAGATTATTTATTTAAAATACGATAGAAATGTTTGATGTGTATTATTCACATTACGAATCAAAACAACAGGGCTAATTTGTCAAAAATAACAGTGATAAAAATGTGAAAAAAAACAGTCCAATTTACTTTCATTAAAAAAAAAAAAAGTTTCTCTTTGGCCGTAGCAAGCAAAGTGTTTATAAATGTAGCTAAACATAGTTTATCAACCTGTTAAAATACACCAAAATGCAGGAAATTGCATCTACTTACAAATTTTTTCTGGGGGAGAACCCCCAGTCCACCTAGTATTTGAGTTCCCACATTGATTGGTTTACAAATGAAACCCTACACATACCTAAATGTTTCTAAAATATACTGTATTCTGATAAGTTTGTTGGTGGCCACTGTCTTGTTAATCTTTGAAGATGTTTTGCTTTTCACACAAGAAGCTTGCTCAATTCAAAGTAAAAAGAGCATGTCCTAGCTGTAAGTTGCTCCATTTATTAACAGGTAAACTTGCATGCAACCATTTCCCTTCCCATCCATCCTGGGGCTCATTGGGGCTTTGTTAGCCTGCCCACGTGAGATGTTTTGTTTACATTCAAAAGGATTCAAATGAGACTGACTCTGACTTGGGGTTAGATTCATATGTTGACTGTCATCAAAAAGTATTGAGAAAGCTCCTCGGATGAAGACCCAAACGTCTTCTGATACAAATAAAGTCCATTTGTTTTTGTATTGAACATTTTTTGATTTTTATCATGTCCTGGATGACTGAGAATCTTCACCAGCACACTGTCATCAAAAGATTGTCTCTTGATCTTGAGTTTAGGTGGACCACTGAGCCTTACCACATGCATTTCTAGTTCTCATTTGCCTTCCCCTAAGTTTGCACACCCAGTTGACAACTGAGTCTGGTGAACAAGAGTTTTTCCCAAGATGGACGTGTGATTTCCCGCAGTACATTTGTGTAAACAAATGCAACTAACGTAGCAATAACTAAGCAAACCTATGAAGACCTCAATGGAAACAGCATTAATGATGTTTATTTATGCTCAACTGAGTATTTTTTTTAATATATTGTGTCATTAGGTTACTTCTGCATGCTTTTATTTATTTTTTGCTTGAAACAAAGCCTCGGTTTTTGATTACATAACTGTGTTTTGTGGCATATTTCCAGCGAGAGAGAGAAAAAGAATCTATTATAAATTCCCACCATCATTTTGAGGTAAGCAGAGGAAGCATTTAATGTTTCGCATAGCCTTTTTCGCCTCGCAGCCTCACATCACGCCGTGGAGCTGCATGCTTCTACCAGCTCGCTCACTCCTGGTGTCTCAACGTTTGCTTGCTTGGTTCCTTCCTCTTTTTCTCTCTCATTTTTCCTGTAAATCATTTGCATGCTGTATACAACACCCGCATTGCGGCTTTACGAGTTGCTTGGTGCCGGCCGGAGAGCTCGATATCTCAGAGAAGTGTTGTTAATAAACTTGTCAGTCACACGGATCAAATCTAACACCAACAGTCAGCAAAGATGAGATATTATCTTCACACCAGCTGAAGTATTCAACGGTCGTGAAAACAGAAAGTTTAGTTTTTAGATGTGCATGGGCAAATTTGGTTTTATTCTTGGGGAAGTTGCTTTTTTCATTAATTCGACCTTTATTTAGACAGGTTAATCCCATTGAGCCTCGAGGACTCATTTACAAGAGAGACCTGGAAACTTTAAACAGTGAGATGATGAAAATGACCTGACATGGGTGCTAACTGACTGAAAGATATTTGTTCTCTTCCCTTTGGCCTTTTTATCTGACTTGTAGCAGCACTGTAAATTTATTTAGTTTGTTTTATATCTTGTCCCTCTCCCCCTTTTGTCCTCTAATGTTTCAGTTTCCACAGCTCTCCGGCTAGATCCAACATGCCCTTCCATGTGAACATCAAAAAGCACATTTATAACTTGTGCCATGGCTAAAAAAATCTGGCACTTTCACAAAATAAATAAATAAATAAATCACATTTTAACAGCACCAATGCTTCCACCAAACAGTTTGGTTTAATTCCATAAACACAGAGAGAATTACTGCAAAATAGTTTTTTTTTCTTTCAATATATAGAAATAGTAAGTACTAATCAGTTAGTACAATATAATCATTAACTTATTTTGATATTTTAAGCATATTGAACATTTCAAGATGCTTATAGTACAACATAATTTGTACAGCAGATGGCTTTGTATTAAAAACATGTTATACAATGTATTAAACAGTATCAAAGCAAAACATGTTCAAGTATCAAGGACTGAAGTACAAATAATTATACAAAAAAACAGGTTGAACCACCAACTCATTGTGTCTATAAAATGTTCCAAATGTGTTGACAATGACACGAGCCCAATGATGCATGGGCTCGTGTCATTGGGCTCTTTTAAGTGGGTATACTGAAATTCCCAAGCTTTTCTAGTGGGTACTCTGTATACCCATGCATCACATAGACTACACCACTGGTTACTTGGTATAACATAAAAAATGCCTAAAGCAATAGTGCAGATGTGGTTTTGAACAATTAAAATCTTACTTGTTGTAGAAGTCTTTTATTAACGAACGAATCAGTATCCAGGAACAAAAATGAATTCTCATGGGACCTTTGTGAATGGCAAGACCAAAGTAGACTGCTGCCCTCTTAAAACAAATCCAAAATGAAACATTTCCTGTTTTGCTGTTCATTGCTGTCAATGTTGCATTACTAGAGCATTCTGGAAATATTATCTTCTTGCTGGAAGTGCCCTGTATGCACTGGAAGTGCTGCAGCTAGCTGCTGCTGCTGACTCCGTTTGAAAATAAAACCGAATCTGTGTGAATAAAGGTGTAATGTGTAACTGAGAGCATTGAGAAGGTTTGTTAAACTGCATTTACTGTGATGAAATCTTTGAGGTGAGTGTTGTTTTAAGATGGCAGCAATCCAACTTGGTCCTGGCTCTGCCATTAGCTCATCAGCTTCAAAAGAGCTCTCCACTCTACGGAAGTATGTTGATGCAGCTCCAGCAAAAATAAACCAGAACTGCATCACATTACTACATGAAAAGTTTGATATTCAAATCACATCTTTTTCAGGTTATAACATGACATTTTGTGCAATATATTGTCCTGCTCTTACAAAATATTTTTATTTTATTTCAATATACAAATCAAAAAACGTGTTCTTTTCTCAACGCACTGCAAATTATATTGCAGTAGCTTCAATTTTTTTTTCTTTTTTAGAATGTGAAACATATAATGTAAAACATGGAAATATCGCATTGAAACACATAAAAATGGTTCAGACAATAAGCATTTTATAATATAAAGTGATCCCTCTGTCCATCCATTGTCTTTACCTGCTTCTTCCTTTTATTGTTGTGAGGGTCACTGGCGCCCATACCCTGCAGTCATTGTTCAAGAAGCGGGTGACAACCTGGACATGTCTCCAGTCCATCACAGGAACACAGAGACAAACAAGACAAATAACAACAACAGGCAGCAGCTCCTCCAACTGAGCCACCATGCTGCCCATTAGAAAGTGACATCATTATCTATATTATTTTAATTGTAGTGGCAGCAACCTGCTTCCATATTTTTCCCTCACTTTCTCCCTCAGTTTATATTTCTTTATTAGATTAGTCTTGCTTCCACAACTCTCCTTCATGTTCCAACATGCACTGCCAGAGGCACAATTATTACTTGTGTCAGTTCAAATGTACCAAAACAATGGAAATCACTTTGGCACATGCTTCAAATGTAACTCATTTCAAGTGAGGCTATAACTTTCACAAAACAAATTGGGGATTTTGTTCACATTCAGAAGCACGTTGAGCTTTGTTGCTAAAACTTTATGTTTTAGTTCTGCCGTAGTTCGAAAAGAGGCATTTAGAGTAGCGTATATATAATATGATGTTTCAGAAGTCTGTAAGAAAAGGTTTTACTGCAGTACTTCTTATACAATAACAGATCACTGGATGAAGGACAGAATATAAACAGAAAAAGCTACATAAAAAAAATAGAACAGGACAGACTCGGTTCTGTTTTGTCTCGTGACAGAAGTATCCTTTGCTTTTCATCATTTGTTGGCCCACTGCTTCAAGTAGGCCAAAATGTTGTCAGTGCCAAATTCCTGTCCATAGTCCACGTCTCCCCTGGAGCCTTTTGTTTCTGAACGGCTCAGTCTGCCCACTACTCATCCCGTTCCTTACAGGAGAGGAGGATGAACAAAATGAGATGACACTCTGGGGGACAACCTTTTTGTGGTGACTGAGGAAGAGGAGGAGGGTGGTCTGACACTCTCAGCAGGTGAATCTGGAAAGTAGCTGAGCAAACACAATAACAAGGCCTACTGAGTTCTGAGACAAAAACTGGGTCAGGACAGTTCGAACCAAAGCCGGCAAGCTGATGGATGTATACGTTCCCAAATCAAATTAAACATGAAATAAAGGAAGTAAAATTATGATGGATTTACTGGTATTGATCAACTAAACAAAAGGCGGATGTGGCAGCAAAACTTACCGTACTTTAATACGGAGGAAACAGAAACACAAGAGGCTGAGGGAAACTCAAGGAGCACTAAGACATCTGAAGGACTTTCAGAACAACGAGCCAACATGAAGTGGTGATCAGGAGTGGTTGAAGTAGGACTGAGTGAGAAATGAATGCACCTGTGATGATTCTAACTGCAAACAAGCGTGAGTGATGAGTGGCTGGAGAGACTGACTGAGGAGAGGGTGAAGCGTGCACGGGAACACAGAGTTAAACACAAAGATCAGACGACAAAACACAGATGACGTCATTTGGTTAATTAAAGTCAGGACCAAACAAATAAAGGTTGGTAAATTGGTTGATTAATCTGCGTTAACACGTTAAATGGACCGATTCTACAAGACGATGTCTGCAAACTTACCAGTTGTTTCATCAAAAGAAGATAAACAAACAAACCAAAAAACACAAATGAGAGGGTTAAGTGTATGTATTGGAACGGCTATGTCCAAATCCTGTCCTGAGATTTAAAGCAACAATATGGACAAATCAGAGGGAAGTTTTGTCAAACTGCCATCCATCAGGATAACAACCTATTGTTTCAGAGGTTTTTGATTTCTCCACCATTTTAGAAAATATATATTGATTTGAACTGTTTTATTTTAAATTTAGGATCAAGTAAATATCAAACTCTAAATGACTTACCAATTTTTTTTACTTCCAGAATTATTATTCTTATTTATTTATTTTTTTAAGTGTGCTCTAAGGTCAAGTTTTACATTTTTTGAGGCCCTGACTCATTCCATTCTGTGATTTGAACGGTAAATGGATGGATGGATGGATGGATGGATGATGGATGGATGGATGGATGGATGGATGATGGATGGATGGATGGATGATGGAAGGATGGATGCATGGATGGATGGATAGATGGATGAATCATTAGATGGAAGGAGGATTGATGGATTGTTGAATGGATGGATGGATGAATGGATAGATGATGGATGGATGGTGGATGGATAGATGATGGATGGATGATGGATGGATGGATGGATGGATGATGGATGGATGATGGATGGATGAATGATGGATGGATGAATGGATAGATGATGGATGGCTGGTGGATGGGTGGATGGATGGGTAGGTGGATGGATGGATGGATGGATGATCATTAGATGGAAGGAGGATTGATGGATTGTTGAATGGATGGATGGATGGATGGATGAATGGATAGATGATGGATGGATGATGGATCGATGGATGGATGGATGGATGGATGAATGATGGATGGATGAATGAATAGATGATGTTTGGCTGGTGGAGGGGTGGATGGATGGGTAGGTGGATGGATGAATGGATGGATGAATGATGGATGGATGATGGATGGATGGATTGATGGATAGATGGCTGGATGATGGATGGATAAATGATGAATGATGGATGGATGTATGATGGATGGATGGATTGTTGGATGGATGGATGGATGGATGATGGATGGATGGATGATGGATGGATGGATGGATGGATGATGGATGGATGGATGGATGATGGATGGATGAATGAATAGATGATGGATGGCTGGTGGAGGGGTGGATGGATGGGTAGATGGATGGATGGATGGATGATTGATGGGTTGTTGAATGGATGGATGGATGATAGATGATGGATGGATGGATGGTCACATGAATGGATGGATGATGGATGGATGAATGGATGGATGAATGATGGATGGATGATGGATGGATGGATGGATAAATGATGAATGATGGATGGATTGTTGGATGGATGGATGGATGGATAGATGGATGGCAGATGATGGATGGATGGATGGATGATAGATGATTAATGGATAGATGGATGGAGGATGGATGGAAGAATGAATGGGTGATGGATGGATGGATGATGGATGGATTGTTGGAAGAATGATGGATGGATGGATATATGGACGATGATGGATGGATGAATGATGGATGGAAGAATGATGGATGATGATAATGGATGGATGGATGTAACAATGTGCTGAGTATCAAACATGGTGTCCTCCCTCTAAAACATGTGTAGTTCTTTTATAACATTAATTTATGGTATTTTGTTTGTTTCCACTTCTGACCATGTCTGTCCTCTGACCTCTGACCTCTGACCTCTGGCCAGAAGTCTGAGGGCCAAAATGTTTTGAGGACTACCTCATTTTGGAGCTGCCTGTTCCCTCTGGTGGAGGCTCTTTCTGACTGTGCAGGAGCACGACTCCTGTTACAAAGATGTTTGCATCTATTTGTTTATTGAAATGAGGGGAGCGCTCACGTGCACGCCACTCCATGTTGGCCAGAATGTCCACAGGAAACGTGTTTGGACTCATGAAAACCCACAGTTGACACGTCTGCATGCTGTCTTTAATCCATGCATGTCACGTTTCAGGAGGAAGTCCATGCAGATGTTTGCTCATGAGGCCCGTGGTGTGTGTGTGTGTGTGTGTGTGTGTGTGTGTGTGTGTGTGTGTGTTGGTTCAGTGAAGCTCAGAGCTGAAGTCTGGTGTCATCCACACATCTGAACCTTGGTGTTGCTTCTCTGGAAGAGTCCAGGGCTCTTCCACTTCCTCTCTGAGGTGAGGAGATTAGCCACAACTGGCTCCACTGTAAAAAGCACGACCTTCTCAAGATTTTTATTCCTGCTAACACTGCTGGAGAAGTGGAACAAGTGGTGGAAAACAAAGGTCCAGCAGAGTCCGGCTTGACTTGTCTCATTTCCTGGTCGTTTCCACTGTGTCTGATTTGAGTATGCAAGAGAAAATAATGTAACATTAAATGATACAAAGGGTTAAAAAAAACGCTGTTAGTATAAAGACAAAATGTCCTTTAGCAGTTTTTGCTGCAGACAGCTCAGATGACATCATTTAAAGAGTTGAATAATTTCTTGTGTGTAGTGGAAAATAAATGCCCGAGTGTTTAGGTGAACATGAACAGTAGCAGCAGGCGACTCTTTCTCTTTGGCTTGCACTCACAAATGAAAAAAGGCAGACGTTACTTAGCAGTGGAAACTTCCAAATAAACTCCAGATGTTCAATCGTTCAGTGTAGAAGAACAGTTGGTGAACAGGCAGGTCATCTGGGGACAGCAAGCCAAGCTCTCATCAAAGGCAGAACAGAGAAGAATTAATTACAGAAAACAAAATGTGCCCAAAGGCACGAGCTCACAAACAAGAGAAAGAGAATTAAAAGCAGAACTCATCTGGGCATGCCCTCCTCTCATGCCGTCATACCTCAGAGTGCCTCGAAGCTCCTTCTACTCTTTCATTTCCAGGGAGGGTTGCACAGAAAACTTGTTATGCAAGCACTGGGTCTAAAATCAGAACGTCCAGCAGGTGCAGATGTTGAAGCAACTGAAGAAACAAAGGTTTAGGTCATTGTTCTGTCCCCTGGTGTGGAGCAAAATAAAGGAAACTGGAAACACCATCCAGCCATTTATCCATCCGTGCACGTTGTGAGCATGATAAGTTGAAAAATAAGTCAGGCACAAGCTTCCATTTTGGTGTAGGGATACATCTAAATGGAACAAAGATTCCTTTATAAAACTGGGTTGCCATGTCAAAATACAAGATGGCCACCA
>JARVGS010001166.1:21935111-21952697 GCA_031762315.1 Hypsolebias antenori | reverse complement strand
GAGGGCGGACTCCAGAAACCATCTTATCACCATCAAACTGGTTGGCCCACTATGTGAGTGTACTGCTTGTGGGACTGAGTTTGTTGTGTCTTCTCGGACTGAATAAATCCTTTGGCTGAAAGACGAAACATCCCAACAAAAAAGAAACCGTCCACAGGACCGGACTTAAGTTTGTTGGATTGTTTTACCTGGATTATTGAGCATGGACTTTAAATATTAATCTCTGTGTTAGAATTTTTTTTTTCTCATTGTTCTCAATCGTGGACTCTTCTCTGGGTAAAACATGTCAGTAAAGTGATGAAACTGCCATGAGTCAACATTCAGCAGGTGTTTGATTTTATTTATTTTTTAAAACAAGGACGAGCGATGCGAGGACATTTAAGAGAAGGAAAGTCTCACTTTTATTTTCGGTATCCGCCTGCTCTTTATGATTCTTCTTTGCTCTCGCTGATTGACAAACCTGCTGCTGGATGTTAGCGTTCCCAGCTCTCCCGTTGCCAGGGTGACAGATGGGACTTCTCTGCTGTGACTCTCGCTTTCCGTCGCCTCGGCCTGCTGAGTGTGTGAGAACACGGTGCGTTATAGGCTAGACGTCCCATGACAAATAACAAAGGTACAGAACATGAGTGTTTGTTTGTAACTGTGATTATTGTCGATCACACCTCACACAACACCAATCTCAACCGTCTCGTCTTCCAGTCGCTCGCTTCAAAAGCAGGCTGGTACCTGTGAGGGCCTGTCTGTGACTCACAATGAAGATATTTCTTCCCTTGCTCTCGCTCTGTGCTTTGGCTGCCTAAGTCCAAGGTATTTGAAAAGGGTTTATTTAAAGCTGAAAAGAACTGGTCCAAAACCCGCCTGGAGGAAACTTTCCCAACAAAAAAAAAGGCTCCTGTTAGTTCTACCCCTCCTTCCTCCTTCTCTGTCTTTGTTCCGCACAGTTCTCTCTTTGTCACCAAGTATCAGCCTCTGATAATGTTGCTATTAGCACACATCATCATTCACTCCGGCAGTGTCCATGGCACAACTGGGCCATGGCCAAGAGAAATGGATGACATCATTCATCGCTCTTATTGCCTCTCCATTCGAGCTTTCAGACTTGCACTTTATTAGCTCTGAGTCCATGCCATCATCCTTCAGCCCGTTTCTCCAGGGAGACCCTGACATCATCCATCTGAGTCAATTATTACAAGTGCCGGTGTCTGAAAATCGGTTTCACTGCCGCGACTACAAATGCTTACAAGTCCGAGATCACTCCTGAACTAATGCAGGCGTCTGTCAAAGCAAACCAGGTGTGAAGCATGACTCATGGTTTTTTTTTTTTTGCACTTGTGCATCCTGACCCTCTCACATGCATGTGAGAACCTGAGTTAAATTTAATGAGCACACATCCTGCTGCTGTTTCTGTCTCCTGCTCAGCGGGGCCCTCGGCGACCGTTCCTCACAAACTTAAACTAGAATCTCACTCGCAGCACTATTTACCTAAAGCAGCGTTACATTAACTAATCATGCTTGGGAGAAATTTCTACAGGGCAGCAGTGACAGTGTTTCACAAAATTCTTTGGAAAAGCTGCCAAAGTAAATGGAAATGTATGCATTTCACCGTCCAGCAAAGCTACGTGTTAATTAAGAGCTGGTTGATCAAGATGAGCCGGATGGCACTAATTCTGCAGCCAGAGCAACAGAAGACGATCCCAGCAAGTTCAGCCAAAGCTCAGATGTAAAAAGAAGAAGAAGAAACATGAAAGGTCTGGTTAGAAACAAGAAAAGAGAAATGAAGAAAAAGGTGAAATAAACTGGGGTTAGGTTGTGATTGCACTATTTAGAGCAAACAGGGTCGTCTGCAGTCGAGGTTTAAACTCTGAGCTGAGCGATTTTTCAAGCTTGAAATAAATTATGGTTCAAACCACTGAAGGTTTTGGCTGTTTCCTGAAGCCACTGGCAGCTGCTTTCATGTTTAAAACAAGTTCTGAAAGGAATACTTTTTCAATTTAATTCGACTCAATTCAGTTTATTTATACAGCGCCAAGTCACAACAGAAGTCGTCTCAGGGCACTGAACAGAAAAATTCATATCTAAAAATTAAAATTTAACATGATTTATCCGAGGAGCAGACTGCTTTGAGTTTAACTCCATCGCAGAACTCTCATCTTGCACAAGCATGAAGGCGACAGTGGAAAGAAAAAACTCCCTCATGTGGAAGAAACCTTCAGCAGAACCAGGCTCAGGACAAGCGGCCATCTGCTTCAACTGGCTGGGTTTGAGAGGAACAGATACACAATGTCAGATCAAGAATCATATGTTAAGATAGAAATAGTATCAAATGAAAACTATTCAATTTTAACGATTCATTTTAAGAAATGAGATCAGTTTGTCCTCCATTAGTCTAAGCCTATAGCAGTATAACAAGCCAACCCTAACTATAGGATTTATCAAAAAGGAAAGTCTTAAAACTGGACAGTGTGTCATCCCTACAGACATAAACTGGAAGTTGGTTCCACAAGAGAGGAGCCTGAGAACTGAAAGATCTTCCTCCCATTCTGCTCTTGGAAACTCTAAACTTGATTCTGCAGTCTGAGATTTCAAGAGTGATAAACCAGATCTTTCAAAGTAAGGTTCAGTAGAAAGGTCCTGAACAAATAACATCTTACCTGTTGTAGATATCTCTATAAATAAACTCAGTTTGGTAAAACAGAGTTTAATTCTGACTGAATTAACACTGTGGGGGGTGCTCTGTCAGTATGGAACTGGGGGCCAGTTGCTATGGGTTGTTCTGTCTCTATACAAGTGGTGCAAGAGTTTGGTTCACATTGATGATAGTAAGTCGGACCTCTTCAGGGTGGGAGTTGGACTCTGCCAGGGCTGCCGGTTGTCACCGATTCTGTTCATAACTTTTATGGACAAGATTTTTTTCAGTGCAGCCAGGGTGCAGAGGGAGTCCGGTTTGGTGACCTTAGGATTCCATCTCTGTTGTTTGCAGATGATGTGGTCCTGTTGGTGTCATTGCGCCGTGATCTTCAACTCTCACTGGAGTGGTTCACAGCAGAGTGTGAAGCGGCCGTGATGAGAATCATCACCTCCAAATCTGAGGCCATGGTCCTCAACTGGAACAGGGTGGATTGCTCTCCTCAGGTCGAGAGTGAGCTTCTGCCTCAAGTGGAGGAGTTCAAGTGTCTCGGAGTTTTGTTCACAAGTGAGGGAAGAATGGAGCGAGAGATTGACAGATTGATGAGGCGTCTGCATGTATGGATGAATTAACAAGTTAATGTCTAGTAAGAGCATGGATGTAACCAACGTGGATAAACCTCATCAATTTTGTAGCTGTTACTGTTTTATGTTAATAAACTGGTGAAGATTCTCAGTCATCCAGGACATGGTAAATCCATAAAAAGGTTGAAAACAAAGCAACAACGAACATCTGCATTGTGCAATCTTACAGAACAACGCAGCTTTATAACCTGAATCCCGCACGCTTTGTTTCTTTGAACTGAGAAGTCTCCTCAGATGAAAAGCGAAACGTCTTCCGTTACAAATAAAGTCCATTTGTTTTGTTTTTAACCCTTTTTTGGATCATGTTGATAAAGAAACATTTTCATTTTGACCAGTTTTACATTACATAGAATTCTGTGTTTTGCAAACACAAATAGCAGTAGCAGCTAGCTTTAGCACCATTATTACAGCCTAAGACACTTCTCACAGGAACTTCACAACCAGAATAAAACAGTAATGCATATTAGCTTATTGGTCTGGTCAAAATAAGGACCATTGCTTCCAAAATTAGGTTTTTCAAAATTTGTCTACAGCAGGTAAAATATTAGTGGCTCAAAACCAGACTTCTACTTCAAATAGTCCCAAAACTACACACATACACGTATTAGCTCATCACCCAGTTGGGAGTCAGACTTGTGAGAAAAAAAACAACCGAGGAAACAAGGTGAGACCCTCGAGACTCTGAGCTGTCTGCAGAAAAACCGGTAATTAGAGAAGACAGCGGACAACCGAGACTACTGTGTTAGTCACGAGAGGCTGGACACACATGCAGACACGCACGCAAAAATACCGCCCTCCCACAGTGCCACAAACATCTGCATCCTGTCCCGTCTGACAGCTCCGAGCCCGCCGTGTGTTCAGCAGGTGAGTGACGGGCGGATAATGAACAGGGTGTCAGATGATCAGATGCGGTGTGTTCCAGCAGGAGGAAGGCGCTCTGTGATTCACAAAGCCTGCAGGTGTTGACGCACACACAAACACACCGAAATGCAGATTGCTATTGAGATGTGGCTGGGTGAGATGTACCAATTAAGAACGGGTGCCATAGAAATTAGAATAATTTGTCAAGAGACGAGACTTTATGTAACAAGTTTCGCACCGAGAACAAGCATCAACATAAGTAAATTGAATTAGCAGCGTTTCTTGAGACAACGTAAATACATACTGGTGAAGTTACCTTCTTGCATAACGGATCACAGTATTAGTGTGTGTGCAGTGTTTCAATTTTGATCAAAATCTGTATAAACTCATTCTTTTCTTTTTGGTCGTGTGTCTGTTTTTGTCTTAAAATGCAAAAATATCAATAAATGTTAAAATTCATGAAATAATTTTAGTTTTATTATGTCACCTGCACTGGCTAGAAAAGCCCCCCCTCCAGCAGACTCAGTGGCCCATGGGCCATCAGTTGATAATCACAGTTGTAGCAGGTTTTGTATCTCCAGACATGGGCAGAAATGGCTCTTCGATCAAAAAGGTTGCAGACCTCTGATACTTTTAAAAAACAACAACTTTAAAACCATTACTTCAGCAAACATATAAGCGGAGCCTCTTATGCTGATCATCTGCGACGTGCAACTTTGCATTAACAGAAGATCCATATTTTACAGATCCGCACCGTGAAGGAGCTGCTGGCTCACGCTGACACGTCTCTAGGAGCCCTGCGTTGGTGCAAGATGCTTCAAAAATGCTTCAGGCTAGCATGACTCATGGAAAATGTGCATTCTCACTGTGGGGTGGTTTTAATTTTAATGTCCTGCAACTTTCAATTAGTTTTTGCTAGTATGTTGAATTTACTGTATTTTGGGGTTCAGCAGGATATTTGTTAAGCTCGTTTTGTGGTAATTCTCTTCTATGAGAAAAGCCTTGTCAGGCCCTGTCTACTTTAAGTTATACATTTTCTTCTTCAATAAAAAGGTTTCTGTTCAGATAATTCTAACAAAAACTCTGAAATGCACCCCGTAGCCAAAATAATAAATCAAATACAAAGGAGCCGTTTTCAAGTTCAAGTAGGTTTTATCATCATTCACATCACATGTGGTACATGAGGTGGAACGAAACCTAGCACACATGGTCCCAGTTACATCCACCAACAGCAAAAAAAAGCTTATCACCATCAAACTGGTTGGCCCACTTTGTGAGTGTGCTGCTTATGGGACTGAGTTTGTTACGGCTCCTCAGACTGATGAAGTTCTCTGGATGAAAGACGGAGCGTTTCAACTTAAAGAAACCATCCAGAGGCCTTGCATGGAAGACGGAATGTGACAAAATGAAATAAATAAGTACATAATACAAACATAATTAAATGCATCATTTAATTATTAAATATGTCCTTAAATCATTAAATATACAATTAAATTGTTAAATACAGCATTAAATAATGAAATGTACCTTTTAAATTATTTATTTCATGATTTATTTATTTAATTTTGTCACCTTTCATCCTTTAGTAACACCATGACATTATGTTCACTGTCAGTCTCACTCGTCAAACTCAGTAGGCGTTTTATAATTTAATTGTATATTTAATGATTTAATGATGTATTTAATATTTAAATGATACATTTCATTATTATGTATTTATTGATTTCATTTTGTCACGTTTCGTCCTCCATAGACCTGCCTTAACTTTGTTGGATTTTTTACCTGGATTATTGAGCATGAACTTTGACCTTTTGATACAGTTTACAGTTTCCTCTCAGGCCTTTCAGCACCACCAAAGGTATTTCTGATAGGATCTGCGTAAAGCAACATGAATACAGAAAACAAATAAATAAATTGGCTTCATGAGGTTTTTAAGGCACACAGAAGAACATGCAAAAAAAAAAAAAATCATTGCTTCTTAAAAGTCTGTATGTCTAAACTAAACATCAAGTGCTGAGTCTTTTAAAAACATTAGAATGTTTGTTTGTTTTTCTCCCAAAAACAAAAAAAAATCCTTTTTTTTTTGTTTTGTTTTGTTTTGGACAAGAAAACGATTAGTAATGTATTAGTAGTCAGCACACCTGCTCCTAATTTAGTAATTACCTCCTTTATAGGGGATCGCCAAGCTCATTTAGAAATATTGCACTTTTAGTTTTTATTCATTTATTTATTTATTTGTCAACTGTCATGATCATAAAAAGGGTGGAAGAATGTACTGTATAAAGCACTTTACACCAAAACAAAGCAAGAAGCTCAGGTGACACCCAGAGCTGGAAGAGCTGCCGATTGGTAACAAATCAGCAGCGTGAGTGATGAGCATCAATGTAGAGTGAGAGGTATGGAAAGCCAACAAGGCCACAATTCACCTGTTTAAAACCCAACCTAGGTGTCTATTAAACTTTGTTAATTATACCACATGATATTTAACAAGTGCCCTTTGCAAAACACCAACATTTTCAAATTTCTTAGAAGTTAGATTAAAAAAAATTTCACTTTATTTATTTTATAATTTCACACTAAAATCCTCTTTTTTTTACTATTTGGCTCCTCAGCAGATTTTTATTATTGTAAATTTTGGTCTCTGGCTTTCAGAGGGTTACAGTTTAAATGAAATGCAAATAAACTTGGGATTTGTTTTACTTTTAATGTACTATAACTCATAAAGAATTATGTCCCCAAAGTAAAAGTACACACATTGAATCATGATTCCATCCATCCATCCATCCATTATCTTTACCTGCTTCTTCCTTTTTGGGTTGCGGGGGGGGGGGGGGTCACTGGTGCACATATCCAGCCATCACTGTGTAAGAGATGGGGGACACCCTGGATGGATCAGAATCAGAATCAGAATCAGTTTTATTATCATTGCACTGAGATACAACGAGAACATGTACGTACAGCCGCCTGAAAGATGGACGGAGTGCACATACGGTAGCTGCTGCTATAAAGTGCGGCCTTCTTATTCTTTTCAGAATTAATTTTTTTTTTAGTTAGAAAAAGGGGCAAAGCCATGAGGAGAGGGGTATTGGCATTACAAAAAAATATCTCTTCACACCTTTTCCTAACAGGACACGATTTAAGCCATCAAATACTCTGCCAGCAGCACAGTTATGAACATGTTAGATGAATCAGTCCATGAAGCACTAACAGATAGTCCATTTTCCTGATAAGATGATGTTCCCGGCACAGCTCTAATAAGACTCCACAGGGGAGTCTTATCAGATAGATGAAGCTTTTCCTTAGTTTACACATTTCCCAGGAGAAATTGATAAGTTGGCCTGTTTCTAGGCCAACCGGGGAGTCAGATTCAGATAATCCACAATTGATGATTTATTCAGGCTGACTATTTTTCCTTGTCAGCCTTTGAGTCTGTACTGATATTTCCAACGTCGAAAATGGCCAGATTAGGGTGCATTCCGCTGGTTCATGCTTACAAGCCTCTTCAAAGGTAGTTTCCCTGCTGACGGGTCCCAAAACGGCAAGTGGCCTGCGATTCAAATCACTTCCAGCTTACAGTTTCTCTTGTAAATCAGCTGAATTTGAGTCCACCAAGCACAAACCAAACCTTCACATAGGCAGCAGCATGACGAGGGCCAAATTAGCTGCGACCATCTTCTTTGAACCAGACTATTCAAAAAACAGGAAACCTGTTATCATAACTACGATTATATGCAATTTCTGCGTCCTCGATCAACAGCAAAATAGACACATCACCCCCAGAGATATATCCAGCTGCATGTGTCTTGTCCGAGCAGATGAGGGTTCTCCAGGGCCCTGTCGCTTTGTTGAAAAGATTTTGTCATTTGCGTCGAAAGTCCAGTTGATCAGATCCAAAACAGTAGTTTTCATTTCGAAAGATGTATAAAAATTGAGCTGCTCACACAGACACAGAGCAAAAAAAGCAGGAGGAGAACAGGGAGTGGGGAGAAACGCATTTGCCTAAAACAAAAGTACTATCACAAGCTCATCACAGTATTATTATCATTATTATTATTAGGGACGCACAATATTGGATTTTTGGCCGATATCCGATATGACGATATGTTAAAACTTATTTGGTGATAACGATGCGATACCAATTTTATATATGTTCCTTTGTAGAACATAGCCCTCTTATTTAGCCTTATTTGATACAAAATTTGTGCAACAGCTGTAAGATCTGGTGACATATATTCAGTAACAGCCATATGATATGTATAGCACTTTAACTTATATTAACTGAAAAGTGTTAAATGTTATTTATTAGCATTAGTCACCTGCAATGCTGTCTCACTTGTGGAGGCTTGTTCCAGGTTCCTAGCTGCAGTGTGTGATCCTCTGCACTCCTGTGCATGAAGGACACACTTTTCAAGTTCAAAGTTTTTGTCTATCCATTCTGCTGTAAGACTAATCATGCTAACGGGGCTAACATGACGTCCAAATTATTATTTTGGCATTATTATTATTATCCTTCCTGCTCCAAGTCCTTCCTTTCATCAGCAGTGGTTTCCATTAGGACATTTGCACTGAGACATTTAATTAAATTATGTCTTGAAATGTATGAAGGTAGATAAGAGAGAAAAAAGGAAACAAGTGAGAGTATTGCAGAAATTGATAAGATGTGTAAGGAAGAAGCGTCTCACCTCATTATGTTTGGTAATTAACCCTTGTGGTCTGCTCCCTAATTATTAACACAAAGCTTCATCATTACTGAGATTAAAGCAGCTTAAACAAAAAGACTAATGTCACATGTCTGGGAAAACACACCAAAAAAAGCACAATATGCATCACAACTCTTGCTTCTTCTGTTTTTATCATCACCTGAAGCCAAAAGCAAAAGTGTAACGTTTTTACCCATTTGCCTGTCTGTTAGCAAAAAATATTATTAACCACCAGAAAGATTTTAGAGAAAGTCTAAAAATGTAAACACTGGGTTTAAATATATGAATTCAATTCTATTCAAATCAGAGGCAATATAAAAATAACTCTCACTCAGCCAATTTTACAGATGAGCTAAACTTTGGTGTGATAGCTTCATGGATCGACTTTTGCAGACTCACCCAATTGCAGTTTTTCAAAGTATGATTGAACATGAGGGAAAATAAATTGTACATGACACATGATTGTCAACTTTAATATTACTCACATGATTGGGACAGGACTGGACACAGTACTGTAAAAAAAATAAATAAATAAATAAAACAATACTTTGACCAGGCACCACCATTTTGTAGTTTTCTCTCAATAAATCTACACTGTATCCATGCTCATCATGACTACATTTCCCAGAAGCCCTTTTTCCTTCTGCTGAAATACTAGAGGGAAAGTTTTGATCTGATCGGAAAAACTTTGGCGTTTATTACAGGGATTTTAGCACCCAGCAGATGCAGAGAGCCGATTGGAACCTGCCGAACCAAACCAGAACCGGACCTCCAGACCCATTGGTGAATCTTGAGAGCTGGTAGCCAGTCCACGAGGACTTCTGAGCGGGATACGGCGATCCATACGGAGCCCACCACCACTACCCCAAGCCAGAGAAATGACCAGAACCAGAAGGGCAGGTCCGCCAAACGGAACCAAGTCGGAGCGGAACCAAGCTGCTGCTGTTCTGCAGAGCTTGTGAGTAAAATTTAGTAGTTACATATAAGTATGCTGTAAAAATTGGTAGGTTTAAGAGTTTAGAACGTTGATTGTGGGCTTTGTCGCTGTAGGATAGATCTGCAGAAATGGAACAGAGTTGGACCAGAACAGAGTCAGACCGGAACCGAGCCGCTTATTTTCTGCTGAGCTGGTAAGTAAAATTTAGTGGCTACTGTACATATACATATGTTGTTAAAATGACATAAGTTTAAGAGGTTAGAACATTGCAAGAGTGAGGGAAAGCTTTCTAAAGCCTTAATATTAGGGATGCACGATGTTATCGGCATGGTATCAGTATCGGCCGATAATAACGTTAAAGTTCAATATCGGACATCAGTCATTCCATCAAAATAACTCACCAATATAAAATACGCTGTTTTTGTAGGACAACCCTGGATGCCTGCAGCGGCAGCACAACGTGATGACATCACACGCGCCTTCTCGATCTCCCGGTAGAGGAAAACTCAAAATGTTGGTTGTGTGGAAGTTTTTTGTTGAGGATATAGGATTCCGAAGATTTTTGGACTACGTTGAGCCTCGCTACATTGTCCCCAGTCGGTGGGGGTGGGGGTCTGGAACGTAACCCCCGCAATAAACAAGGGACTAGTTGTAGCTGAGAGTCATCCTCAACACATACGCTTGAGCACAAACAGATCTGGCAATAACAGAGACTGCACCTAACAACATTTACAAGGTTTGACCAAAACAGCTACAACTCCACACCCGCTCGTCTTTATTTAACGCTTTAGCATTCCTCCAAGAAATGTGTGGTTCTCATTCACTTTTAGTCTCTAAAATGGAAAATTGCTTTAAATAAAATAGTATATATGTAGCATACATCAGATTTATTAGTCTTTTCGAGCAACTACTGCTCACTGTTAGAAAAAAAGCTGACACCGTTCGTAGCTCTCTTTCGTCCCAGCAGCTGACCTGCACTTGACAGATTCAAAAATATCTTCTGTGATGCAGGAAAGTGATTTTCATAGCATCTCCTGCAGGCCTTCTCTTGAGTTTCCTAGCAACAGGTCTGCATGAGGGCTGCTGCGATGGGGGTCAGCAGTGTCCCCCATCTAGAGAGCCCAATAATGGCTTTAATGGAAGAGAAGCTTTCTGGATACACCCCCCCCCCCCCACCAATAATACACACACCTGCTCACAGCAGATCATCCTTCTTGTCTAGTCATAATGAACCCTTGGATATCATTTTAAGCAGCATGCACATGTGAGCAGGTTAACTGGGAACTGAAAGGAACCCAGTGTGTCCATCAGAACCACGATCCAGTTCTTGCACTTACACTTAAAACACCTTTGTAGTGTTACGTGCACATTAAAATGCACATGAAGCTTCCGCGTGTCATCGTGAGAGAACCTGCTCGTTGATGTAGAATTAAAAAAAAAAAAGACATTTATGGAAACTGAGAGAAAGCGAAAGGAGCTGAGCAGAAAATGTAGAGGAAGGAGTGGAGGAGGTGGTGGGGAGGAACATGGAGTAGCCCACGGGTGGGGGAAGAAAATAAGATCTTTTACCCAAAGGTCTCCATGGAGAAACAGAAACTGTATTTTTTTTTAATGTGGGCCTGGATGTGTGTCTTTGCGGGCACATTTCAAAGGCAGATGCATGTATCCCACCTTGTACTGTGTGGGTGGATTTGTTGAGCGGGCTGGAACAAGTTGAGCAGGGCTAGAAAACACTTCTTCAGGCTAAATACTCATGTTCAGCCAGCGTTCCATGCAGAAATCGCTCGCTGGCTTGAATGCATCGTTTTAGGCAAGAGCCGTTCATGATCAAAGCATGCCACTGGAACGACTATCAGCTACACGGTTCAGCTCAACATCTGTAAAACTGACGGTCATAGCACATTTCTGTGTTTGTGAGGTCAGTTTACAGCAGCGGCCACCTTGAATTTGGATCGACTCTAAAAGGAAATCAGATGTAAATGTGCATGTTATGATTTCTTCAAGAGAGCTTCAATAAATTCAGTCAGTGGTCCATGGAGATAGTTTTTCTAGCAGTTACACAGACAAACACAATTACATGATCGCCCACCGTTTACAGCTGTAGGAGATGATTATTAGCCTCCTTTAACATTAAAGGATTAATAAATTCCCAGAGCATCAACACACAGTATTCACACACACACATTTACTACGGACACGCTCCAGCCCGTATTTTAAAGGCAGGAACTGAAATGCAAATAAATTCAGGCCGAGAAAAGAAAATTCTACTAAATCTTCTCCAGCTCAGTCGTTTGTTTGTGTCATTTCCACTCAGGCTCTTGCTAAGGCCGCCTTCCTCGAGAGACCAGAGTGGTTACTATGGTGAAGGGCTGTGGAAAAAAAAATTAAAATAACAAGTGTTTTGTGTGCCAGGACTCGCTAAGAGCTCCCCGGCTGACTTCTTTCAGAACAATGTTTAGAATAAAGGACAAAGTGGTTCATGCACCTGTAACTCTTTAAGTTTGGCCGTGGCAGGGTCTGTATTTATCTGAAGTGCTGAAGTGTGAAGAATGAGTGATGATGTTTTTGCCTGGTTTTTTTGCGTGTGTTAGCAAACTATCTGATGAATCACCGGATGAATTTTAACAAATCTTTCAGAAAATTATCATTTGACTGATGTCTACAGCTGATTAAAGTTTGGCGTCAGTGCAATGCAAAAAGGCATCCACAGCTAATCAACCTTAGCAAACTCACAAATGGCTTTAAGTCTGTCAGTCTTACAGAAGCTAAGCTGAAATTTGACAAAGCACCTTAAAGTCATCCCCAACTTGTATTCTGAGCACTGATTGGTCACACACAATCTTTGTTTAAAACTTTATCACTAATCATTGCCGTCAACTAACATTGTCTGTCAACAAAACATCTCATGAACCAATGGGTGGATTTTAATGAAACTTTTGGACAGTAACAACTGGATGTACATCTGCAACTGGTAAACTTTTCGATTCAACCCAATTTAAGCTGACTGCCACATCCAACTGACTTTGGTAAACACGAAAATGGCTATAACTATCATTTTCACAAACATTAAGCTAACCCTCTGTGTGGTAGTAGCTGAAGGTCATTACCAACATGCACTTCAAAGCACAAACAGATTGCAAAAGATCTCGCTGTATTGAGTGGGATTGCACACAACATTATTTTCAGATTGACCAAAACAGCTGCAACTCAGTCATTTCTCAACATAAGACGACCTTATTCTAAAACAAGAGGAAGTGGGTGATATGCATTACTTAGCTCAAGTTCAAGAATCTTTATTATCCCCAAGGGGCAATTAGTAGTTTCAGTCAGTAGGTGCACAAAACATCCATACTAGACAAGACATTAACAGTATAGAAATTAATCACTGTTCATTGAGAAGACTGATCGCTACAGGGATGAATGAGTTTTTTTTACACTGTTCATCCTACATCCGGGCAGCAGATACCTGCGTCCAGAAGGAACTCACCATGGAGTGGATGATCAGGATCTGCGAGAATCAGCCTGGCCTTGTTCACTGACCCCGTCTTGTGCAGGTCAGTGAGGTTCTGTAGGGCTATGCCAGCAGTTCTGCTGCATGTCCTGACAATCCCCAAGAGTTTGTTCCTGTTTTTGCACAAGAACTGTTAGACATTCAATTGAGCCACGTGCTGCAGTGGAATCAGTGTGAGGTTGTTGGTGAGTCAGACAGCGTGGGCCTGCTTTAGTAAGATCATACATGTATGTATAGGGAATGCGCCTGCATGCAGCTAAAGACTCACACATCTGTTTATAGAACTGTATCATCATCATAGATAAACCTATATGTGTGTGGAAGAAGCTCTTCATCTCGGGGATTTGCTGTCCTGCCCACTTCGTCACACAACAACGAGTCTTTGAAGACGCGCTCGCTCCACTGCACCCACACGCCTGCAACTAAACACTGCGCAAACCCACTCACGCTGGCATGCGCTGGCCACATCCACTGAGTTTATTTATCCGTGCATGTTTTGTTTCCTCCTCGACGAATCCTTTCGCACACACGCCCATGTGCTCATCTGTGCTTCAAGTCGACGCAGAACAGTATTTGCATTCAGGAGGTTGTGACTTGTGCACACTCTGCCAGCGTGTGTGCGAGTGAGCGCTCCTCTCGTTTCCAGCCTCCCTTCTGTAGTATCACTGTGTGTTCTCAGAGAACGAGGAGTTAGTGTTGCAGCAGCAGGGAGTCGGATTTCCTGCAAAGATTTCAGCTGCGGTTATCAGATGATCGTTCACCACTTCCACGGCTAACTGGGAGCCAAAGTGTTTTGGCGAAGTTCACTGCAGCGGCTGTACAATTTGATTTAAGACAGAGCTGGGGATTACAAACTGCCTGTGCGTGAAAGTGTGTACGAGCACTCGCACGGTCACAGAATACAACAGTGTGTAGTCTTGGGCCTGTATTAATGAGCAGGCTCTGACTTCTGAAATGTCCCTCAGGTTCAAAGAGTAGAGGACGCCTTCGAAAAGAGCATTCCACTTATTAGATAAGTGTCTAACCTCTTGTGCTGTGGCCTTTGTGTTTTCCCATGGGATTAGTCTCATGTAAGACGCATTAGTCGAGTGTCACGTGTGCTCAGACGGCCTCCATCAATCGCTGCAAAGGCCCTGTGCTGCAAGACACAAAGGGATTTCAGTGTACGCAATTAGACTGATCAGAATGCCGCATGCACGTGAAGGGATTTAGTGTTTTCTTGAGCTGAGACCATTTTGCAGTGTGTTAAAAAGACCTTCATCTCAGAGTGTAAACACAACTTCCTACACAGAATCCTTGTGTTGACTGTGGTGATAACGGATCAAGTTGGAATCATACTGAAACAAAAAGGTTTAATAATACAGTATATTGGATATTTGAGTAAATTATGTTCAAGATTTGTGTTTACACAGGTCATAGTGGCATGTACTGGTCCAGCTTTCTGTGGTTCTATCATTTAGTGTGACAAATCAACTTGTGTTTTGTTAGCTGTTGTTTTGCTAACAGAAAAAACAGTATTAATGCTGGTAGTTAAGTGATTTGGACATAGCCATGTTTGTGTGGTTAAGCTGGCTTGGTTGGGGTTAGCTCCAGTACTTAATGTGAGCCGGATCCTGACAGTACAGGATCAGGGAACTCTCTTAATTTGACAGTTCCGGTAATTGTTTGTTTGGATCCAGTAACTATTAGCCTTACTAAAAATAAAATTATGAACAAATATTACTGTCTTGAACGAGTAAAACTTATATTGGATATGTAAACTGAAAATAATTACATAAACACTAATTTTAAACACAACAGCCTCTTACGAGCTTCTTAATATCACATAAGAGCTGCCCCTTCAAGTAAAGCATTCGGCTGCTATACGTAACAAAATCTCAGCCCCTAAAAGAGTGGTGGAGGTGAGTGCCGTCGTACGGGGGCAGGTGCTCACAGGCAGCCGCCATGAACAGACAGAGGAGGCGCCTGGAGGTTTCACATGTGGAGTCGGACAATAACGAGCACGGATAGTGTCGGGCTCAGAATTGTCGAGTAAGTGGGTAGCGGGGCAGGATGTTTGACAGAAGTGGAGTGTTTACAAATGTAGGTAAACATGGATGTTTAGCAACCCGTTAAAATACACCAAAATGTAGGAAATCGCATCTACTTTGTTCACATTTTCTGGGAGAGGACCCCCAGAACCCCCTGCCCCCAACACCCACTCCCCAATCCCCACCCAACTGGCCCACCCATTATTTGCATTTCAATATTGATGAGTTTACAAATTAAGCCCTGGTTAGCTCCAAAAGATGATCAGTTGTGGATGGGCATTCAATTACGTTCTGACAGTCTCGGTGAAATGAGTCTGAAGATTTAGGACATATTTAGCTAACAATCAAACAACTGAACACAAGCAAACTCTAACTGTTGACTATGTAACAATAACTGAGATACATGGTTTTAACTAAAGCAATAAAACAGGTTGATGTTCTAATTGGTTGATGACACCACCACATGGAGCATCTTATAATTTTTAATCAGTCCTTCACAACATTTGTTAAACAAACTGTTACTTATTTGAATTAAAGTGTGTACCTTTAATTACAACGTGGCTTGACTAGCAGCTGTGCTTGATTACCATCCTCACAGTCATTCTTGGTTAGGTAACGATAACTTATGTCTCCTTCATACATTGCTCAAAGCTGAATTTATAGTTTATAATGTCTATGTACACACAGACTGTCCAATGAAATGACCAGAAAACTCACTTTAGAGGACATGAAATCAACTTACAGTATGTTTTAAAGAGGAAATGTGTTCACTCAATGTGAAATGTCTCAGAATATTTATGTCCAAACACGTTTTTTTCTTTCTTCTTTCTCAGCTTATCCTGCCAAATGAATTCCTGCTCCTGCTGATCATAGGCATTCCCAACTATCCATCCTCTTTCCCTGGGCCTGGGTGACAGCTGGTAGAGCAGTAAAAGGTGAAAGATTAGTCCACACACCATCCCACATCAGCAAGTGGATAACAAGCCTCCTGTTCCTTCACTCCTTGTCTCCCTCAGCTCAAATCATGAAATCCTTCCCATCTAATTCACATGAACATCATGTCTCAGTTAGGCTCCGTAGAGACCTGATGTCCCTCTTTAAACAGTGAATCAATTTTAGAGGTGGAGATAGAAAACAAGCAGCAAGGTCTGTATGCAGGGATGGAAGTATGGGGGGGCTGCCTAAGGCATTTATCAAAATTAGTATGCATGCACACTTAAGAAAATTATCTTTCATACAAATGTTTGAGGTCACACAACAGTGACTGGTTCAAGACATGATCCATTATCAAAGGTCCTCTTCTAACAGTCTGTGTACAAGGTTTGTAGGTGACAACAGTCTGGCCATTCTCACTTAATGACAAGAAAAAAATAGCTTGGTCACAGAAGGTGGAAGTAAAACTGAGACTAACTTTGTTCTCATTTATTCCGAATCAGATACCAGCAGCTAATAAAATAAAAAAAATTGAAAAAAGTTTTCTCAGTTCCTTCACAAACTGAAAGTACAGTAAAAGTCTGTCTCTGAACAATATTTCCTTATGTTGTGTTCATTTTTCACCATTTCCTGCTTGATTTATGCATCAAAACACACCAAAGTCAACACCCAGCAAACCCTCAGGCATTGAGTTAGTCTTGTGCACATTTTTATGCTTCTTGTGTAATATAGATTTTAAAGTTGCTTTCAAAAGTATTTTCCAAACTTTAAAAGCCCATTAAAGTAAAAAAGAAAAGAAAACTTGAATTTCTTGAAGAAATGTACATCACCCTTTTGTCCTGCTCTCTTCTTCTTCTTTTTTATGGCCGTTGGCAAGCAACGTTTAGATGTGCATTACCGCCATCTACTGGAATGGAGTGTGGATCGGGATGCTAAATAAATGTTACCTGTCCTGCTCTCCTCAGTGTTTCTCCCTCGTGATCAGCTCCTGCCTCCGCCACCTGCCGTACTTCCCCAGGTGTTTGTCATTATCTGTTCATTAGCGTATGTAAGTCTGTTCCTCGTTGTCTGGGCATTGTCTTGTATGGCGTTATGGTTCTGTCTTCCTCAGAGTCATCCCTGTGAGTTTGCTACACGTCAGCTTTTGTTTTTTTCTTTATTAAAATATACAGGCAGTCCTCGGGTTACGAATCATCCGACTTACGGAAATCTGGACTTACGACCTCATCATAATTAATAATTAATTAAAAAAATATATTTTTTATTATTTTTATTTTACGTACTTTTTTCATGTGTACAGCACATTGTTACAGCTGTGGTTGTTTTAAATGGCTTTATAAATAA
>JARVGS010001166.1:21911739-21923906 GCA_031762315.1 Hypsolebias antenori | reverse complement strand
CTGCTGCCTGTTTCTGCCGGTCCAGCTTGGTCCAACAAGTTTAGTTTTGTTTTTTGAATGTCCAGAGGACCAGACTAAGCTTTTTTTAGAGAGTACAGTGCAGTATTTCTCCGCCGCTATTGTTTACAACGTAAAACCGGAAATGGTATAACTCGGCTTTTCAAAATAAAATTTCAAAATTATTATTATTTTTTTTTAATGGGAGGTGCGTCGTTAACACGAAATGTCGTAACTCGAGACCGTCGTAACCCGAAGACTACCTGTATATGTTGCTTCGGCCTATAAGTTTCAGGGCATGTAAATTATGTTAAAAAAAAACCCTGCAACTTATAGGGCGGAAAATATGGTAATTAAACTATGTTTATAATTGTATATGTTTATAATTAAATTATGTCACACAAGTACTGTGATAAGAAAACTGAACACTATTAAAAACACATTAACCGAACTTTAAACTACATAAACAGGACACTTCTCCTTTCCACATCCTGGGTACTGGTGTCATGTTGTTTATCTGGCTTGTTCAGGCTGTCACTCCTTTGATTAATGCAGCTTAAAACATTGAATGGATTGGGAAAAAAAGAATTGAGGAGGATTTTAAGTGAATAGTTGCGCCAACATCTCTCTCTTCGAGGTTCTCCTGCACTGCCAAGGTGTATGCTCTCTTTTGAAACCAGTCCTGCTGGTGGGAGGATAGCCTCTCCTCACAGGAAAAATAAATATAAAAACTCAGTTGTTTGTTGTGTAACCAAACAACACAAGCAAAATACAGTATTATGAAGAACATGGATTTATCTGTTGTAGCATTGCTCAACAGCTATTGATTACCATGGGGTGAGAAGCCTGACATCATTCTGACATCAGTGCTGGTGCGCTCAGTGACGGGTGTCGAGCTGTTAGATGAAGCAGTCCAGCTTGGTGTCAAATCTGTCGACTCATATCTGTTACTCAGGGGAGGTTTACTGCAGTTACATGTAAACACTGAATGCTGTTATGTGAACAAGGATTTGTTTTTTTACCTCGAATCAACATCAAAAAACTGCATTTCCCCAATCGTGTCAGTGTAAAGGGTGCATACGTGGAAAAATACAGTCATTTAACAGCAATTTGCCAAAACTCTTTTAGCAGAAGATGTAGGATTCCAGTGTTTCTCCTTCTGTAGGTCCCTGAGGCTGGGCAGCGCCAACGAGCAGCAGATGTGGACACTTCCACTGATGAGCTCCAGGGGTATAAGAGGTTGAGGAAATAAAGTTCATGCTCAGTCATCCAGGTACCAAATCCAATAATTCTCAGTCGGGTCATCTGGACAGTTTCTGGCTGAGGAAATGTTCCATTTCCTGCTGGAGCACTAGATGTGAACTGGTATTAATGTTCAGCCTATTAGTTCAGTAAGACAAATACTTACCTGTGTTTTCCCTGTTAAAAGTCTACCTGAGACCAATCTTGAAAACTGTTTCTCCTCCTTGTGTCTTCAAGACGG
The DNA here is from genome assembly GCA_031762315.1 of Hypsolebias antenori. Classification (NCBI taxonomy): domain Eukaryota; kingdom Metazoa; phylum Chordata; class Actinopteri; order Cyprinodontiformes; family Rivulidae; genus Hypsolebias; species Hypsolebias antenori. Next base: position 21,922,426 of record JARVGS010001166.1, on the reverse strand, counting down.
ACTCCTGCGAGCTTTTGCCTCTGACCTGGACCTGTCTAGCTGTTCCTCTGATGCTCACCACTTGCCTGCCCACAACTCACCCTGGAACCCTTGCAACTTACTTGGCCTTCTCATCATATCTACCTGGAATCCTCCACCCTCTTCTCAATGCAAGTCATCCTCAGAGACTATAAGTACCATGACCTGAGTCCTGTAACAACAATGGCCCTCACCCTCTGCATCATGTTATTATAGTGTAGCATCCATTAGATGCTGGCAACAATACATGGATTCACTCACATGATCTCATTTTTAAAGTTGAGCACATCTTATTCTTTAACAACTCATCCAGAAGTGCTTTCCCCTTAAACACAATGAAACAACCTGAGACTCATGGTATCAGTTTTACAGCCATCAACACAGACTTAGCACACACACATGTCAACCCAAACCTGAACAGGATATCAAACAGAAAAACCTATTTCCACACTCCAACCATTTTAACAGAACACAATAAAATCACACAAATACCACAACATTACCCAGCATCCCTTGCAGCCCGACCACTTTCATTGGGATGCTACAATATCATTTACTGTAAGTAAACTCACTTACCTTCTAAACAGTTAGATTCTGTTTCCATCTGTCATATCTGCTCTGGGTTTTACTCCATTATGGTAGAAGAAATGGTTCTGAGTTGAAGACATGAGCTGTTTACAGTGAGGCTAAAAAGACGATATGTAACTAACCTTTAGCTGCCATCTTTACAATGATAAAAGTGGACACCCAAAAGCTTAAAATAGGATTAAAAGGGACAAACGGTTTGTGTCCAAGTGCCCAGAAATTTAAAAAAAGTTTTGCTCCCCTCAAAGATTTTCAGTCACTTCTCGGCTGGTCGTCATGTGGACCTGAGGAACTCCTTGGAGAAAGGAGGCTCAACAAACGCTTGAGTTTCTGGTTCCTAGAAAATCTAAAAATGATTAATTCAAAGTTTCCTCCCCCTTGAGTGAAGAGCGTGCACGTGGCAACATCAGCAATATGTCTGACGTGATCCATTTTCACACTCGTGACATCTGAACACGTTTTTCACACCAAGTAAGAAAATCATGCACGTTGTCTTTTGTGCTAATTAAGTGTGCTATAAAAAAAAACACTGTGTTAACCAGTAGACAGCGGATCAAGCACGGGAGAAAATAGAACAATGTGAGAGAACTGTTGCTTTGCACCATCTGAAATGTGTAATCAATAAACATGAAGGGAATAAAAATTAATTTAGAGCAAAACTAAACCAACGGTGCATTTCTTTATGATACAAAGTAAAAGACAAGCAGAAGCCGTTAAGAGTGGTCTTTGTGCGTAATTATTGCCCACAATGATAAGTGAGCGATCATTCCATTGTGCATGTGTTTATTTCTCTGTCTGTTAGCAAAATATCTCATGAACTATTACACAAATTTTAATGAAACTTTCAGAAAGTAATAGCAGCAAATTATTAACTTTTAGCGTCAATTTGATTCAAGGTGGCTGCCACAGCTAGCCGACTTTAGCAAACACAAATATAGCTGAAACTCAGCGAGTTTTACTCACATGGAGATCTAATTTATCTCGTGAAAAGCTTGACACTTTTTAATGAAACTCTCAAAAAGCAATCACTGGGTGTACAGGGTACGTCTACAATTGATAAACACTTGTGGTCACTTTGATTAAAGATGGCCACCACAGCTATTTGACTTTAGCAAACACAAAAATGGCTACAACTTAGTCAGTTTTACAAATATTAGCTGAAATTTGGTGGTGGTAGTAAACTGAGAGTCCTCCCCAACACGTAGGATGAATGCTAACAGGTCATGGAAAATCTTTGTTTAAAACTTTTGATTGCAAATTAATACACATTTCTTCAAGGCTTAGTTTCATTTAAAATTGTGCACATGTGCAAAGTAAAATGTGAAAACACATTTCTGACCAAGACTCAATAACCCAGGCTTCATGGCAGATTTCCAAAATGTTTCATCCTGCGTTACCATGAAACAAGGCTTTATTGTTTTTGACAGGGATTCATTACAGATCACACGCTGCAAATCACTGGCAGTTCAGACAAAAACTGTCGCTTTTGGTCTAAATTTCAATTAAACATCTTTGTTTCCTAATCTCTTTGTTCCTCTACTCAAAGGGAACAATCTGATGTCACAATCTCCAGATTAGTCTTCCTTCATGTGAAGAAAAAAAAAAATCTGTCGCTACATCTTTTTAAAAGTCAAACAAAACGAGCTTTTCTGCAAATTCCTGAGAGAACTGAATCACAAAATATATATAAAAAAAAAAAAATTTTTTTAAATCAAAGAAACTAAAAATGTGTGCAGAGAAAGACGTAGAGAGAAGAAAGAAAGCTCTTTTCTGTGAAAAATGAAGACACAAAGGTTTGAGACACAGCCGGAAGAGAAGAAGGTTATTATTTTCCAAAATGAGATTTTCTATGGTTTCTCTATGAGCCTGGATGAGCCTATTTCCTGTTAGTGTGATGGACTTTTATGCAGTTTTTTTTTAATGGTCCTGCTTCTGCAAAGAGCCACATTCATCCCCTTAAATCTCACCGTTTCTTTGCGTTTATACACGTGAATATTTTCTCATGGAAGGGTTTCTGGTGACAGATGGAGATTCTTTTTTTTTTTTTACATCCAGAAACCCTTCTGCGTCCTCTGCGGGCGGAATGAAAAGAGATCATGAGAAGGTAGCAAGAGATTGCTCCGTTAATCTTTCATTATTGGCATTTCTGGCACAAGTCTCCGTTGAGCAGGCGCTGACGGGGAGCCATCTTTGAATAGACGGCATATGTCTGTGCCTGCAGGGCTGCAAGTGATAGGTGAGCAGAATCACACACAGAGGCAGACAGTTCAGTGTGAGATCATCAGCTTGCCCTCTGCGATAGCCCCGGAGTGTGAAACACAGTCAGCTTTGCTTAATGTTACTTTCACCCAACTTCTGATGCACTATCCAATCAGTTCCCAACTGCTGTCAGATACATACTAAGAAATGTGGGAAAAGAAGCTCCTGCCTGTATACAAGATGGTAAAAAGTTTATTTTTTGATAATGAATCTTGTGCAGGTGGTGCAGTTGGTAGAACTCCCGCCTCTCAGCGAGCAGGTTGCCAGTTCAAATTCCAGCCAGAGGCCTTTCTAGGTTGAGTTTTTTCTCTCTGTGCATGCGTGGATTTTCTGATTTCCTCCCACTGACCAAAAACATGCATGTTAGACTGACTGGTAACTCTAAATTGTCTCTAGGTTTGAGTGAAGAGTGAATGGTTGTTTTTCTCGTTTGTCTCTATGTGTCCCTGTGAGGGACTAGAGACCTGTCCAGGGTGTTCCCCTCCTCTTGCACAGTGACTGCTGGATATGGGCACTAGTGACCCCTGTGACCCAAAAAAAGAAAGAAGCGAGTAAAGATATTGGATGGACTGATGCGATCTTTTGCATCATATAGAGTCCGCACATGACTCATGCCAGCAGCAGTTTATGTTTACTGGTACTCCATCTTCTACCACTTGTCCGTAGTCAGGTTGTGGCGGTAACAGGTCCAGGATAGAAATCCAGAAAATCCCTCTCCACAGCAACACTCTCCAGCTTCTTCTGGGGAACCCCCGAGGCATTCCAGGTACACAGTATAACAATCTCAGGGACCCAGATTGTTACGAGACCCAGAACGAGACAAGACTCCACAAGGTAAAGATTTAACAGTGTTTATTATATACAAGTGAAGATATTTACAAGTTGTCCTCTGGAACCCCTGGAGAACAAGGATAAGGTCACGTGGATTTGGAGTTGTTGAATCTTGCAGTTGATATTTGTGATTTCTCTTACAGGTTGGGTGTTTTTGGTGAAGCGCTGAGGTAAATCCAAACGGAGTCCAGAGAAGGATGAGTTGGCACGGCAGGCAAGTGGTTGGAGGGCAAGGCACGGGATGAAGAACAGAACCAAGGCAGGCCAGGACTAGAAGGGACACGAGGAGACAGGATGACTGGGGACACAGAAAACAAGGTATGTAACTCTCTTCATATATCTATATACAGGCCAGAGGCATAAATACTATGGGGAAATAGAATGCTCCAGTGAAGAGTAGCACTCGACTGCAGCCTTAAGTAGTAGAGGACCTCATCAGAGAGATGGCTGACAGCTGGTGGCAATTAACGGCCATCTTGGAGAGAGGAGCTGCAGATGATGGTACTCTTACACATAATCCCTCCAGGGGTTCTGGGTCTGCCTGAGGAGCTCATCCCAGTTGGGCACACCTGGGAAATCTCCAAAAGGTGGTGTCCAGGAGATGGCCTACTCAGATGCCTGAACCACCTCAACGGACTCATTTCGGTGTGGAGGAGCAGCGACTCGATTCTGAGCGTCCCTCAAATGACAGAGCTGCTCATCCTATCATTGAGGTTGAGCCGTTCTTTCAGTCATGATCCTAACCTCATGGCCACAGGCGAGGGTTTGAATGTAGGCAGACCAGTAAGAACCTTTTGACTCAAGTATTTCTTCACCCAACCTGACCAAAGCAACGCCCTCATTGCTGCGGACAAGGCCCCGATCCATCATTCCTTCTCTTGTTCTATCTGGCCATCACTCATGAACAAGACACCCTGATACTTTGACGACTCCTCCCGCTGCAGACTCCCCCAACTGCCCAACATGGAGGGGGCATTCCACCTGTTTCCCATTAGGACCCATGGCTTAATGGGCCTTTATAACTTTAACATCATAAAAACTGCATTAAAAGTTATTAACAACGTTTGGCATCCTAACACCAACAACTATAAACAGCTTGTATGGTTAATTGGAATTTTGTGATTTGTTTCACACATAAGTTCAGACTTTGTCTCACTGAAGATCGCTGTGCGCTACAGTCTTGTTTGTGAGCTCTGAGAGTGGTAGGGTCAAAGTTCATGAGCTTTAGAGGCAAGTGGACATTTGAATCAGACATTTTGCTAAAAGATGTCACTCCTCTGATTTCTCAGTGAATTTATACACTGAGAAATATATATATATATATATATATACACATGTATATATATATATATATATATATATATGTATATATATATATACTGTATATATAAATATATATATATATATATACTGTATATATACTATATATATACAGGTAGTCCTCTGTTTACTGCGTCCGCGGTTTACGAAAATCCGGACTTACAATTGCATCATAATTAATAATTAATATAAAAATATGGGAAAAAAATTATTATTATTATTATTTTTTTTTTTTTACGTACTTCTTTCATGTGTACAGCACATTGTTGCAGCTGTGGTTGTTTTAAATGGCATTAGAAATAACGTATTATTAGTTTTATTATTATTTTTTAGTGTTTTTAATGCCGATTATTGAGCTTCTGTTTCCGGTCCGTCAGTGTTACAATGTTATGGGTCCGGGCGGCTTCCAGAGGTAATGGCGTCCGTGTGCGTGCAATGCTAGCCCCACTGGACAGAACGGGAAGCTGCGGCGAGGCCATCTACGGCCGAGCGCTCGCCTCGATGTCTGCCTGGAAGCCTAAGATGTCGGATGCACACCAAGATAAACAGCTGCGGCAGCCTTTTGTTTGGATGGGGCGCTAACAGGCACAGCTAACGCAGCTGCAGCAGCCTTTTTTTGTTTGGATTGGCGCTAATCGGCGCAGCTTGTTCTGGATGGACACCGCGGAGAAACAACTTTCAGAAAGTTATTAACTCTTTTTATGGCTCCAAATGTATGGAGTTAATATAAACAGTCCTTCCTGTAAACAGTTTGGACCGTGTGAAGCTGCAGTGCAGAGGTCGGACGTGCAACACGGACAGGCTTGACCAGCCAGCTCAATGTAAGAATTAATACTTTTTATTTATCAATAAAATGTATTTTATTCATCAAAATGTACAGTACTGTATATGTATGTGTTTTTTGAACATTATGTAGGGTTCTGTGTTAATATAGGCGAAGTGCTTTGTACATGTACAGTCCAGTACATGTACTGTCTAAGTGGGTCTGGTTTAAGTTCAAATCGGTAACCGACCGGGCCGTTGTAACGGAACTCGGCCGTAAACCGAGGACTACCTGTAATTATATTCAATGTACATAAAGTTGGAAACGCTCGTAAGTGCTCCATCGACTGATCTGCTCCAAGATTCACTTCATTCGACAAGCACAACACACCCCTCTGTATGTGTGACACACACACACACACCTTTACAACCCGCTCACTGTTCTTGTTGCATCTCTGTGCAGTGATAATGATAATAATAATAATAGTAATAATAATGATAATAATAATAGTGATAATAATAATGATAACAAAAACAATTATAACAATAATGATAATAATGATGATAATAATAATAGTGATAATAATAATATCAATAATAATAATAAAAATAGTGATAATAATATGATGATAATGATACTAATAATAAAACAGTAATAATAATAATGATAATAATGATGATAATAATGATAATATAATAATGATAATAATAATGATAACAGTAATAATAATAATGACAACAATAATATAACAGTAATATAATGATAATAATAATAATATAACAGTAATAATAATAATGATGATAATAATAATAATAATACAGCTGATTCTGATGAGCATCTTTGACTCTGTTCATTGAATTCATTTCCTGCATCTAGACATCTTCTAAGATGCAGAGAAGCCCCACTGCAGAACCTACTGGCATCTTCTTACACATTTAAATGATCGGGGAGGAGTCTCACATGCGCTCAGTTCATTCAGATGTAGGAAGGAAAGGTGAGCAGAGACATGCGTGCGCACGATTTGATACATCTGAATTTTTCTGTGTGCACGTCCTTTCCTCGTTTTGTCCCTACACCAATTTATTTTCAGGAGGTAAGGGAGCGGTGGCGCAGTGGTTAGAGGTGGGCCTGGGATCGGAAGGTTGCCAGTTCAACTCCTGGTACTGACAACATCAAAATGTGGGTGGGGAAGGTGACGCACCCACACCTGCCTCCATCCTGCCCCTCTGGGCCCTTGATTCCCATCCTCTGCTCCCCCGGTGTCCTAGACAGCAGCTCTCTGCTCCACAGAGGCTGTGGCAGCTCAGTGGTCTGTGGTTGCATCAAGGACGTCCGGCGTCAAAACAACTTCCAAGTCTTTGTGAGAGTTGGTTCACTGTGGAGACCCCTGAAGAAGGGAGCAGCCGAAAGAGGGGGAAAAGAAAAGGAACAGCTTTGAGCAGGAACACAGTTTGATACAAGAGGCCCCAGATGAGATCCAGAGACTCCAGTCTGAAGTTTATTAAATAATCATCCAAACAGCTGACTGAACAGTTTCATACAGAAATGAAAGCACAGATTTTAGATGTAGTGACTCAGCAACTTCTGTAAAACTCACATAAACCGTAGGGCTGACCCACACCATGCTGAACCGAGCCCCCCAGGTGTGTCCTCAGATCTGCTCATCCACCCAAATACAACATGTATGGGGGGTGTCTGTTCATCCCACCTGTAGACCTGGACAACCTGACTGGTTTGAAGGATCACTGTCCTCTGATTTCTAAAGAAAGTTCAATACCAGCTGAGATCCATCTTCTTCCAAGGTTTGGTTGTTGACGGGTAGAACCAGCATTATGTGACCCATCAAGACAAAACCGTCTCTAAACAGAACCCAAGAGGATGAAAGGAATGTAACTTGATGAGATTTAGACCTTCAAGGGTCCAAGCGTTTGATTAAATGTTGAATTTTAACTAATTATAGAGAAACAGGATAAATGTGACCCAGGAGCCAAGGTTCTGGTCAGCTTCTTAGGTTCAGCCAGCAGCAGAACTTGGATGAGCCGCTCCCCTCACGAAACTGGAATAAAGTCAGAAGCAGTGCAAACACAGAACGGGTTGTCAGAAGGTTCCCAGCCCACGGTCAGAACCAGGAGGTTTTAGGTAATGTCCTTCTGCCTAGGCGGCCGGTGAATGTTTCGGACCACACACTTCACCATCCACTCGATGCCTTCGTTCACTCCGTCCCTGCAGCAGAACAAACAGAACGTTCTCAAGAGTCTCACAGTGGGTTTCAAAGTTAACACACGTTCTTCTAACATGTCTCCTGTAGAACCTGGGACACTTCTACTCTGCAGTCTGTGGTGAGGAGACTTGTTCCCAGCAGTCAGTGAGCAGGACATGAAGAGCCCATCATGGATACCAGGCTGTTTAAAGGTGCTACACCTATTCTGTTACTTGATTACCAATAACAACATAAAATAAAGTAGTGGTGCAGTTTCATCAGGAGAACAGCAGTTTATGAAGACAAGTCCTGTTACCGTTTGCTGAAGTTACAAAATGTTAGCAGGAGTCTGCAGCTGAAGAAGTGAAGGAACAAAAACATGCATGTTAGGTTGTCTTCAGGCCTCCCTTGTAAAAGAGATCTGTGATCTCCGAGGGATTTGCCTGCTTAAATGAAGGTGAATGAAAGGAACGTTACCTGCTCCTGAAACTGAGAACCCTTTTTATTTAGTCGTTATTTTCTTAGGCCAAATCAACAAGTGTTGTCTGATGTAGCCCATCCCTGAGCGAGTTTTATAGTACATGTTGGTAGATTGAACAGAGAATGTAAACAAACCTTAATGTTTTTAGTAAGGGTGTAACGGTACACGTCAGTGTATTAAACCGTTTCAGTACGGCACGTTAGGTTTGGTCCACCTGCGTACCGTTTTGGTTATTTTTCACTCAATAAATTTTATTAACGAGAGATTATGTGCTGTGGAACTAAAGTGCCTAAGTGTGTTTCAGCATGGCGCTATTATCTTGCAGCACGCGCAGCATTAGCAGCCTAGCATCTCATTGTGGTCTCCTGTTTGGGAACATAATGTCTTTCTTGTTAAAAGACGTGAACAAATCCAAAGCTGTGTGTTGATGTTGTTTCACAGAGATTGGATCTGCAGCAGCAACATGTCTTAACTTGTTAACGCACTTGAAATGACGTCATCCGAACGTGAACGTAGCTTGGTGCAAAGACCAATAACAGCAGCATTTAAACAACCTTTATCAGGTCATTCAGATCAGTCCAGAGCAATAACACAAACTGTAGGAGTTTTTAAAGCTCTGGATCTACGTCTGTATTCTGTTGTTGATGCGCCGGCTTTAAGCATATGATTAAAGTTCATGAGCCCTTCTGCCTACAACATCCATCATGTCAACACTTCAGCCAAAATGTTGTAGCCATATTTTATGAAAAAGCTAAAACTGATATTGTCAACAAGCCCGACCCCAGATTTAAAGCCCTGCCACATTGTTAATGAGTGAGAAAGAAGGTTCAACCATCTCATATCATAAACAATGACCATGCAAGAAGAGGTATTGTTATTTTATTATTATTAATTAACTTTTTAATTTAAAATTATGATCTTGTTAACTACATTTCTTTTATCTCTTTGTGTTTGCTGTCTGAGGATGTCAACAAGCCCTGGAGCCCAGATTTAAAGCTCTGCCACATCAATGTTGATGAGCGAGAGAATATTCAACCACCTCATAACAGAAATGATGATCATTCAAGAAGTGGTGTTGTTATTGTATTATTGTGAGCTAATTAACTTTTTAAATTTAAAATCATATTCTTATTAACTCAATTTTTTTAAACCTCTTTGTGTTTGCAGGATGTCACCGAGAGCTGAGCAGCTGAGTCTACTTCACCTTCAGGGAAATGTTTTATTTATTTTTGGCATATTTTCAAAATAAATGTTTTGTAAGTCTTCATTTTGGCCCTTTTTTGTACCAAAAATTAACTGAACCAAGCCCTCCTTGAAACTGAACCGAACTTAAACATGATTTTAGCATATCGTTACACCCCTAGCAGACACCAAACCGCTCAGTTTTGGGTTTGGGGATTCTGTCCTCAGGATGAACCAGTCTCTGTTTGAAAGGCCTGTTGGGTTTAAAATGCAGCAGATGTGTATGGAGAAAATTGTTTGGAGTTTCTCAGACTTTATAGCAACAAAAAGAATGAGAATGTTTGTGGGCTTTTTCTTCTTACTGTTTTGTTTTACAAAGTATTTTGGAGTGTGTCTTATAATGCCCTGATGCATGCTCAATAATCCAGGTAAATACATTTAAAAAGGTTAAGTCAGGTCCCCAGACCAAATTTTTCTTTGTTGAAATGTTTCGTCTTTTATCCAAAACACTTCTTCAGCCTGAGAACCTGCAACAAACTCATTCTTATAAACAACTCTCTCATGGTGGATCAACCAGTCTGCTGCTCCAGAACTAGCTATTCACATTTAAAAGGAGGACCATCAGCTTAACAACTGATTGTTAGTGCCTTGATGGCTGCTTGCTATTAGCTTGCGATTAGGGTTGGGCATCGTTTGAATTTGAACGATTCCGGTTCCGGTTCCGATCCTTCGTTTCGATTCCGATTCCTTTCGATTCTCGGTTCCGATTCTTTTTGTAGGCGGGGTTAAAAAAGGCATGTCAGTTCAATTCAATGCAGTTTATTTATACTTTTTTTTGCGACAAGTCACAACAGAAGTCGTCTCAGGGCACTGAACAGAAACAATCAAATACAAAAATAATAAGTTAACAGAAACTTTCATATAAAAATAATAAGTTAACACTATTTATCTGAGGAGCAGACTACTTTGAGTTTAACTCCATCATGTTATAAATGAGCTACAGTAGTTAGCCAGAGTTCTTTCAGGATGAAATAATTTGAACTTCTAT
>JARVGS010001166.1:21796664-21806687 GCA_031762315.1 Hypsolebias antenori | reverse complement strand
ATGGATGGATGGATGGATGGATGGATGGATGGATGGATGGATGGATGGATGGATGGATGGATGGATGGATGGAACTGAATTTAATGGTTTGAAACTGAATTAATTTGCTTTGAAAATTCACTTTTATAATTCAGTTTCAATTTCAAAATTAATTTTTTGTGTCACATGTCCGGGTCCGTCCAGAGTAATCAAATGCACGTTGGCAGATTTACGTTTCAGCCAGTGAAACCTCCTTCCTCATAAGATAGAATATGCATTAAAATCAGAAATAAATGAGTGTGCCTCATCTGTCATGTCTAGTAGAGTAATTTAACATTAGTTCTGTGTCGGTGGGTCACATGATGTAAATGAAAGATGTTAATTATTGTTTTCAGAGTGCTTGATTCTGTAATTTGTTGACAGTCCCTATGAGCAAAACTTTGCGACTCGGAAGAAGGGTATATTGAGCACAGCTGACTGAAATCAGACTGCCTGCATGGGAGCGCCAATATCCAGTGTCAAAGGTAAAACAAAACTAACTGTGTTCATCTTCTTCTTCTTTTTTAAAGGTAGCACACTCTGCTCTTCTTCTTCTCTGTCTGTAATGTTAGCAGCTACGGTGACAGCTGTTGTTGTACACAACGTACCGGTACGCACTCGCGCTTTCTACCCGGCTACTGTAATAACTGTACACACTTTGTTTTTTCTCATTCACAAAATGATAAAATCTGGGACATTTCCAGGGACAACTTTAGCTGGGGACAGGTCGTCCAAAATGGGGACTGTCCACAGAAATCGGGGACTTCTGGTCACCCTATCTCATGTTCTCATTTACCATTTATGTGACCTTTTGCTACTTTTAGCTAGCATTTTGCTACTTCTAACTTCTAACTAGCCTTTTTCTACTTTTAGCTTCAAGCTATTTTTGCTACTTTCAGTGTTAAGCTGTTTACTACTTTAGCTTGTAGCTGATTTGTTGCTACATTTAGCTTTTAGCTAAACTATTCCTACTTTTAGCTTTTGTCTAGCCGTTTGCTACTTTTAGCTAGTGTTTTGCTGCTATTAGCTTGAAGCTAGAGATTTACTACTTTTAGCTAGCATTTTGCTATTTTTAACTTTCTTCTAGTCTTTTGCTGCCTTTAACCTCTAGCTACCATTGTGCTACTTTTATTTCCATTTTGATACTTTTAGGTTTTAGCAAACCTTTCTACTGGAAAGTTTTAGATAGGTTTTTGCTGCATTTAGATAAAGAATTGCTACTTTTAGGTAGCTTTTATGTAGCCTTTTGCTTGTTTTAGCTTTTAGCAAGGGGATTGTTCCTTTTAGCTTTAACCTAGTTTGCTAGGTTTGACTTTAAGTCTTTGGCTTTTTGAGCTTTTAGATAATATTTTGTACTGTATCTCACATTTTGCTTTCTTTAGCTTGTTTTAATCTTGTGTTCTGCTTCTTTTAGTTTTCACAACTCAACTTCAGCAAGTTTTAGCACTCATTCAACATTCACTGCATATTTTACAAAAATAAAAGACAGTTTCTCAAGTAAAATGTGTACCGCAAAACTGGCATTTCAAACTATCTGAAGTATCCCTTTAAAATGTTTGTGACATCATATCCTGAAGGCCTCAAATGTTGTTGAGACTGTCTCAGGACAGTAGCCGAAGTCTTGTTTTATAGATCACATCATGTCCACATTTTCTTGTCACCCTCAGTCCTCAGATGAAAACTTCTTCCACATCTGGCAAACACATGTATCCCTTTTTTATTTTTAAAGGGAAAAATGTTGCACATTCCAGTGTCTTCTCCAAAATGTAGAACTGTAACTCCAACAAGCAAGCCTCCAATTGAGGTTTCAAGAGGAGCGCAAGACGCCTTATGCTCCTTCACTCACTTTTGTGGTGGTTAAATCAAACTCCCAGCTCTACTCCAAACCACAGGAATGTTGTGCTTGTTGGGAAAAAAAATTCAATAAAACCCTGGAAAACAATTTAAAATGCTTAAGGGGTCTTGGTTGTTCAGATCTTGGTGTTTAACATTTTGGGCTCAGTCTGGCGAATTCTTATGAGTCCCTTAGGAAAAATATGAGGAGGAGATTCTGTTTAGGAGTTGTATAGTCACATGTCTGACCCAGCTTTTAATGTGTTGTGTCTGAGTTCAGAAAAAAAAAAACCAAGTATTTCAGGGCTGAATCCAATTTATTTTGGGACGAAATTACCCTCAAGACATTCTAAATTTAGTGTTAACCACTAAACCAGCCCAAATGGTTGTCTTACTGAGTAAAGTACCACTCTGAACTATATCACCTTAAATAGAAAAACTTCATTTTGTGTAATGGTTTACTAATGCAATAAGTATTAATGTAAATGTACAATTAATGTGTTATTACAATTATTAACAATTCCTGTGGGATCAATAAAGTTCTATCTTATCTCTTATCTCATCTTATTTGTTCCTATTATGAAGTCTTTACAACATGTAGCATTCTTCTTGAAGGCAAAAACAGTGAGTATACAGAAACAATCACTATATTTTTTCAGGTAAGACTATAATTAGTCATGACTTTTCCACAACACCTCACTTGAAACTGTACTGTGTCTTTATTAAAGGCTTCATGACTGTTCCAAGTCCCAAAATGGAAGACCTTGCAGGTCAGAACAGAAGAGGACTTCGCTCTGACATATGTTGTGAGATGCAATGTCCTGCTGGAGAAATTGTATTTGCTGCACACGAACAGTGTGACCACAGAGTGTTGAATGAAGTTTGCTAAAGAAGCTGAAAGAGCTGTTAAAACTAAAAAAAGCTGAAAACTAACTCAAAGTAGCAGTTCTATATCTAAAATAATTTAGCTAGCTAACAGCGAAAAGCAGCACAACACTAACTAAAAGCCAAAAGTGGCACAACTCTCACTAAAGAAAAATTAATTAAATACTAGTTAAAAGTAGCAAACCATTAGCTAAAAGAATGTAGCTAGCTAAAAGCCAAACGTGGCAAAACACTAGCTAAACCAAAAAGCTACTAAATGCTACCCAAAAGTCACAAAGAAGCAGTTAAAAAAATCAGGAAGACTAGATGAAAACCAAAAGTGGCAAAATACTGGCAAAAATACGTTAGCTGGCTAAAAGTAAAAAACAAAATAAATAAAATAAAAAACACTAGCTAAAAGCCATGGTGTAGGGGCAGGGCAGCCGACTCAGGGCCCGAAGGTGCTGGGTTTGATCCCCGGTCATTGCACATCTCGTGGTGTCTCTGAGGAGGACACCCCATCCCGAGTTGCTCCCCGGGCGCCTCCAAAGTTCGCCCACTGCTCCGCCTCATGGTGGATGGGTTAAATGCAGCGAGCCGATTTCGCCATTGTATTGAAACTCACAATGATGACAATACATACACATTATAATTATTATTAATAATAAAAGAAGTAAAACAGCTAGTGCTAAACTTAACTAAAAACTAGCTAAAGTAGCAAACCATTAACTAAAACTGGGGGAGTGGTGGCGCAGTGGTTAGACGGTGGGCTTGTGATCGGAAGATCACCGGATCAAACCCCGGTACCGACAACATAAAAAAAAATGTAGGTGGAAAAAGGTGAAACACCCACACCTGCCTCCACCCTCATTCACCCCACCCTGGGCCCCTGAGCAAGGCCCTTAACCCCCGCCATCTGCTCCCTAAACAGGTCTCTCCTGAAAATGAGTTGTCATGGCTCAATGAGACTACCTGGATTAATAAAGGATAAATGAAAATGAAATTGTTTAGGTGCTTTCTTGTTAAATTTTAAATAAACGAGCCGCATTCCACCTACTTTTTTCTTCCTCTGCGAGCTCCTGGAGCACTGAGGCAGCAAAACTATTGTTGAAATTCAGCTGATTTGACCATTAAAGTGCATTTATTAAGCAAACGTTAGATTGAGACATACATTTACTATAATTTCGAGCAAACAAATATATTTTTTAAGTGTTAATCTTGTTAAATTCTTGCTAAAATCCCATGCATGCTACCACTGCCGCCATTTGGCAGACAATTGATTTTTGGCCCAACATCGTCCCACATTTCTGAGTTCGGTCCACATTTCTGGGTTGTCAGCGGTGACGCGTAACAAACGCAACATATCAGCGATGACGCAAAATAGACGAGACATATACGGCGAAGCGACATATTTATAGATTTTTCCACTTTATTAGACAAATATGGACTGATGTGACTTATAGGCAGTGCGACGTGTATGGTGGAAAATACGGTATGTGTGACTGATCCGGTGTGGGAGGGGATTTTGTCCTATGTTCTTTTAATCTTTCTTTTCTCTCTTTGTGTGTGTGTGTGTGTGTGTGTGTGTGTGTGTGTGTGTGTGTGTTTGTGTTCCAAAACAAAACTCAATAAAAACAACTTGAATTAAAAAAAAACTGATCCGATGCTACAAGCCTTGTTGCCCTTGCACTTGGTCTCTTGGACACATAAATTATCTACCTTCCTTCTCTGCATCATGCCAGCCAGCTCTCTATCTTTGTTTGTTGTTGTCCCCACATTTAGTGTTGCTATTCTCAGTCCTACATTCTTGACTTTCCTCTTCTCCCTCTCTCTCCTGACACATTTCCCTCCTTGTAATCTTTGACTAACAGTAGCACAATCTCCACCGGCATCCTGTTTGTCAACAGCACTGGAGGCGGTCGTTTTTAACCTGGGCCTTGACCAATCTGGTATGATGTCAGTTAAATAAACTTGCATATTAGGCTTGGCATTAATGTCCAATGCCCTTCAACCCTCACCATTTACCCAGGCTTGGGAATGGCACAGGAGCTACACTGGCCAGTGATCCCTAGTGGCTGGTTCAAGAATAGTTGAACCTAAACTGTATTAACAATTTCCCCTTCTCCTTATAAGCATAACCAGAATACAGCCAATAATTTATTATTTAATGATCACTAAAATGTCAAACTTTTGACACTTTAAAAGAACTGCAACTTGTTGCAATGAGTTAATCTAGCTAACAAATTTAGAAAGGTGTGCTATGGTTTCTAGCCATGTCCACAGTTTTGTATTACTTGCAGAAGTTCTTAGATATCAGTCATCTTTTGGAGCATTGTTGTAGGTAAAGCATTTGGGTTATGAATAACTCACAAGACGATCAGCTAAAAACAAAACCATTCACATGACTTGGCATTTCAAAAGGCGTGAACCTGTGTTAATTAGTCAAATCTTTTTTTGTATCTTTCCAAAGTGTGTATTTATGACTAAATATTGTGTTGGTTTCAAAACATGTAACCCTCCAAAACTACAAAAAAAATAAAAATAAAAATAAAAATAAAAATCTGTATATTTAAACCTTAAAATGCTAACATTTTAAAAACGAGATTAAAAATGTATAAAATAGGACCAATTTCCTTTGTTTAGATTTAAAACGCAGGGGTCTTCCCTCAAGTAAAAGGGACTTTTGTGTTTTGCTGCATTCAGCAGAGACCTGACAGCAGTGATCTTGTGGTCAGTAGGTGTGAACTGAAGCTATAGTCGTTAACAAACGTGCTTGCGTTAGCTAATATTGAGTCTTTCATTGCGTGACTTATTAAAAGCTTTAATAATGGCATTATGTGTTTGTCTGTTGTTGTTTTTGCTTTGTTTTTGCACAGAGCACTATCACCACTTATGACTCAATCAGAATTTCACAAGACCTCTGCCCTCAGGAGACTTAAATATTTTATATTTCTTTTCTGTTAATATTTTATGGCTTTTAGAGGGTGCTTCAGCATTTATCAGTAAAGAACAGCTTGTTCCATCAGAATTTCCAACACGGTGCAGGATTCAAAACCATTGCTTATTCTTCCATTCAGCTCTGAGTGATATGGTCAGAGTGGTTAATGGAAACCTTTGAATTTTTTTTTTCTATTTGACTTTTAAAATTGTGTGGGTTGGGATATATGTATGGGGAAATGCCTCTTAGCATCTGAATCTTTAACATGGGCTGTCTTCAAGGAGCGGAGTCGTTGTTCACCAGAATGTAACAGCAAATTCCATAAGACTGAGGAGGAAGGAGCTGAGAGGAATTTGTAACATCAGCATGGTTTCTTCATCTGCAAACTTTGTCTGAGCCATCCGGTTCAGTTACACTTCTTCTTTTACTTAAAAATAGCTTTTTGGGAAAAACGATGAAACCAGAAACTGAATATTTGAAGAGGGAGAGAATGAGAAACTGGAGGAGGAAATTAAATGGACAGTATTTATATAGCACCTTTCCATCTTATCAAGGTACTTAAAGCTCTTTACAACACAATCTGTGCTCTCATTTACCCATTCATACAGCATTCTACTAGATCTCTACAAAGAATAATCAGTGCTTTATCACATTCAAACACTAATGGGACACACATCGGAGGCAATGAGGGTTCAGTGTCTTGTCCAGGGACACTTAAGCCTGAGACTGCTGGTGGAATTGAACCCCCAACTCTTGCATTGGAGGACAAGTGCTCTAACCACTCAGCCACAGCCACTAAACAAGATGAAACAAAATTACATCTTAGCTTTGATGGTGCTGTATGGTGCATATGGGGAAGTAATAGGGCAGAGGCGAGAAGGCAAGCCTGTGATCAGAAGGTTACTGGTTTGACCCCCCAGACCAATATCAAAAATGTGGATGGGAAAAGTGAAATACAAATAAAAACAATTTCCAAGTCTTCTTGCGATTTAGTTTGCTATGGTGACCACTGAGGAAGGGAGTGGCCGAAAGAAGAAGAAAGAATATATATATATGGTATATTTTACATAGAGTAGTATGCATTTCAGAACCTCATGCCACCTACACCTGCCATATGCGCACAGGTATTGGACCTATTGAAACACACAGTCCCATCTTGCACCATGTGTTCAAACTGGTGTCGGTCAGAATATGGATTGGCTAGGTGTAGGTTCTCACCAACAGGAGACCAAAGACAGCCACGTTTGGAGCGGTTCTACAACTGGGAGGCATGGACTGACGGCAGGTTCTGTTCAATGATGAATCTCAGCTCAGTATTACGACAAATGTTCAATGTGTGCATGTATGGCAGCACCAAGGGGGCACACCAGCAGCTCCCTGGCATCACGATGTGGTGAGTCGTAAGGTTTGACTTTTGATCACCTCTGGAAGTAATTTGGGGGACACTGACAGTACAGTGCAGTGTAAGTGACATCCAGTGTCCATGTCTTACCCTTTCTGAGACAGCACCCTTGTACGGTCTTTTACCAAGTCAATGATCAACCGCATGTGATTTGAGTGTCTATGGACCATTTGCATTGTGTTGAAGTCCACATGGACAGCCAGGTCCATCAGTATTTTCCTAAGCAACCTCATTACCTGATCACTCACCCCCCAGGATCTGTGGTTTTGTTAGTTTTGTTCATTACTTTTAATGGTTAGTATTATTTTATGTGATTCTTGTGTTTACCGGTAGTTACTCACTTGTTTTCATTCTTTCAGCGTCCTGTGTTCCTTTGTGTCGTCATTCACTGAGTTATCATAGTTGTCTACTCCCAAGTGTTTTTCCAGTCAGCCGGCCACATTACTTCCCCTATTTCTCATTCTTCTTGTCAAAGACTTTGTTCCTCGTCTGTCTGTCTGTCTGTTGATCGTTCTGTCGAGCCCATTAGCTTCTGCACTAAGAGGAAATGTGTTTTGTGTTACTCAGATAAGTTTCAAAAGGTTATCAACCAGTTTCACTTGATATTTGTAGAAAACTTGTCTTTGTCTTTACACAAAACCGGCAAACTTAAGTTAAATAAAATAATTATAGGAAGAAGAATTAACAATAATATTTTTTGAAAAGCAGCCAATATGTCAGAATAGCACTGATGGTGTAAAAGCAGTATTTCCTGTTTGGGTACTTTGAGGTAAGTGTTAAGTAAAAAAAAAAAAAAAAAAGCCACGTGTCAGTGCCAAACCAGTCTTCAGACCCCCAGTTTTTATTTTCCTGTGTAGCAGGAAGTCTGCTTTAATTTCTTAGAACAACAGCAATTTCTTAGAAGTTTCATGTCTTCATGGTCATATGCATGGCGCTTACTGTGATTTGTAACAAAGCAATAATATAATATATAATAATATAATAATGTCGGTATTTCTAGATTTTTAAAGCTCAGAGATCGAAAGCAAATATCAGAGGCAGACAAAAAAAAATACAGCTTTAAATGCTGAAATAATTTTTGATGAATTATATGATAAAAAGTAAAATCTAAAAACATGTTTAATTCATAAATCAATTTTAAGATAAACAGATTTTCCAATGAAATAAAAACAACAAAAAATAAAACAAATGAGCAGGCATACCATGAAGAACCAGAGTGCCTTGCATGCCAAAGTTTTTTTGCAAGGATGAGCAGGATCTGTTGGTGATTGGAACATGTGATGAGAATAACTCTCAACTACTAACACACCAAATATTAGATAAATATCAGATACATTGAGTTTAAGCCAGTTTTGGGTTGGTCAAGTTAGCTGTGGCAGGCGTCTTGAATTGGGTCATCTCCAAAAGTTATATACAGTAGTTGCAGATACGTCAGTAATTGTTTTACTCATTAAAAGTTGTCCGGTGTATCATAATAAGATAGTTTGTCAGCAGAAAAACACACAAAGGCAATATGAAAGATAAAAGATGGCCTGCCTGTTATGGCGGCATAAGATATTAAAAATTATTTTGGTGATCAGACAAGAACATAAAAAAAATCTGGACTTTGACACACTGCACTTTATAAAACTAAAAGTCAAACATTGTGCAAGTAAATGAATAAAAATTCCTTAATTCTGACTTATTTTTTGGAGAATTCTGAGATTAAAAGATTAAATTCAGAATTCAAGACTTCTCTTGTTATGATCGTTAGCTCCAGACCATTTACATATACTGTAGGCTACTACTATTTTTATGCTATGTTCAATAACGAATGACCAGAGAAACTTGTCCCAAATGATCTGTATATGTTTTGCTGTAAAAGTCACATTTACCAACTATGAGGGAAACTGTTCAAAATGCTACAACAGTTTCAGTTTCCATTTTCACATATGCGAAAGAAGACACCCAGTTGACAAAACTTCACTTTCCACTTCCTCTGGGTTCACTGTTGTGACCTGTCCCCCAGTTTTAGTCATGAACATGTGACAGATTTAATGTCTGATAGCAAAAATGTAGCAGTTTCAATAAAGGTTCAATAATACGTCATTGAATAATTCTGTATTCTGGTTGTAAGAAAAACAAACTTTCTTGTAATCTAATGAAGTACTGTAGTTTGAATCTTTCTTGAATATTTCTGCAGGTTCTCTGAAGGTCTTTTATTTGGAATTTAGCAGCTTTTCATCAATTTTCAGAAAATTTTATGATCTTTAGCGGCACGTGCATGCACACATGCACACAAATACACACACATACACACTTCAGAAAGGCTTGAATATCTTTTGAAGTATAATTCATCCAACTTGACAAGAGTGTGAACTGTGATTGGTGCTTTCAGTATCACCTGCTGACAAAAGGGTTGAGTGTGTGTGTGTTATTTGTCTGGTAATATCATATTGTAGCAATCCTTAGACAAATTTTAATTTCAATTCAAGATGGCTGCCACAGCCCACTGACTTCATAAAACACAAAAACAGTTACGTATTAACCGTTGAGCTAAAATCTGGTGTGATCATGGCTGAGACCATTTCCAACACATATTTTGTTTTGAGAACGTTATCATTGAGTATTTGGAGTCAACCATTCTTGTCTGTTAGCAAAATATCTGATGAACTACTGAATGGATTCGGATAAGGAAGGTGTCTCCTGACCATGGTCTTTGACACTTGTTAGGATTTCACTAGGATAGGAGTGAACCCATAGTGCAGGCAGGACTCGAGAGGCAGGATGTAGAAAACAATCCTTTAATAATAACAGAAAGAGGCTGACGGGGCAGCAAATCGTACATTAATAGGAGCAGATCTGGAAACAGGCTTGGAACAGGACAAGGACTTTTACCCAACGAAGACGATCCGACAAAGGACAAGACTCTCAGAAGAACTTATATACACAGACGGGACATGAGACACAGGTGATGATAATCAGACTA
>JARVGS010001166.1:21763731-21778936 GCA_031762315.1 Hypsolebias antenori | reverse complement strand
CGCCACCATGTGGTAAGACGAGTTGGATTCTGGACCCCGCCTACAGAACGGGTCCAGAAGTGTGATGGAAACACAACGGATCCGAACTGAAACGAACTGATCTGATCCGACCCGCGCCAAGCCAGTCGAAAAGGGGCTTTAGATTTTAGCCTTGCCATAAGCTCGTTTCAGTCAGAATTAAACTATCTTTCTCCAAATGGATGCTGTTCAAAGAGTCATCTACAGAAGGTAAGATATTCACAACCTTTCCATCAACCCCACTTCAAAGGATCCTAACTATCCATTTAAGCTGTCACAGTCTTCAATGTCTTGTTCTTTTCCACTCCCTGAGTCGATAAAAAGCAAATTAAAACAGGACAGGTGGACGTTCAGTGACTGCTCATGAATGCTAAAAGCTTCTGTGCTAACCGTACGGTAAAAAGAACGGTCAGCTGAGATTCTTGGGCCTGGTTATTGATTTTTATCACTCAACTCACAGCTGCCGGGAAGTTTCTGAGAAATGGTCACAGTTTTCCTTTGGAGGCCAGAGAGGGGCATTTCTGAGAACGGTTTGTTTTGAAATGTTTGGAAGGAAAATTTAATCAAAGGAGGGCAGGATGAACAACCGGAGCCTTTGTGGACAAGTTTAATCAGCTAGCATTTAATGCTTTATGAAGGTTTCAGTGCTTCTATGTCAAATTACTAATAACGTTAAGTGAAATCACACGGAGCCACAGGATATGACCTTGAAGTGGTTGCATGAACTCTCTGTGAGGTTTTCCACCTTCTTCAGAGGTTTTTGAAAACCTCTTTGTTTCAGCTTAATCCTTCTTTTCTGACCTTCATGAGCTTCAGGTGTCTGCTCTACAATAGGTTGCTGGTACCATCATGTCCTTTCTATGTTCTAATATCTGTAAACTGGTCATATTTTGTTTTTCTGTAACCCTCTGCTTGTCTTCAGGATTTTGACCGTGACCTGTCGGAGATCTCGGAGGTTTTTATTGCTTAGCGGTGTTCAAGGTGTCATAAACACTGGCAGCACGGGATCCAGGCCTTTGTGACAATCGGATACAAACAGCAAATCTTTTACTTTATCGTTTTGTGCCAATGATTTTATACTGACTCATTTATATACAAACGTGTTTATGGCAAATCATTGTTTCTACAAACCTTTTGAGGCAAAGACCAAGTTTATTCTAATTATTTGTTTCCTTTGAAGACGTTTATGGTTGCCTAATAACCACCTACCTCTCAAGGATGAGCAATACTGTAATTGGCTGCATTTGTTGGTTTGTCTGTTAGCAAAATATCTCAGGAACCAGTGTACAGATTAGTTTTAGAAAGTCATTTTTAGCCTTTAGTCCAAGGTTCAAGTTCAAGGTTCTTTATCATTATTCGTATCACATGTGGTACATGAGGCGGAACAAAACTGTGTACACATGATCCCATTTACGTCCAACAATGGCAAAAATATAAATTGTAAATTAAACAGTACTAAGGATTTAAGATATAAACTAAGAAATACACTAAACACATAATAGTGCAAAACAATACGCCGAACAACGGCAGCACCACCATGAGTCTGTGTGAGTAGATGAGTATGAATAAATACAGTAGCAAGAAATAAATCAGCAGCATGAGATAAGCAGCATGGATAATCAGCAGCACATATCGACAATCAAAGTGGCATTATGTCTACAATGGTTTTAGAATCAACTGAATTAAAATTGGCCGCCACAGGTGCTCGAACTATATCAAACACAAAACTGGCTACAGCTCAGTCTGTTTTATTGTATCGAGCTAAAAATTGGTGTGGTAGTAGCTGGGAATCATCCTCAAGACATGCTCTGAGTACTAATAGAGGTTGCAAGATCAGAAAAAAAAAGTTGCGATATTACACGCGACTAAAACTCCATCACTTTTCACAATGAGATGTTCGTAGTTTTCAACACAGGCATGATGGACGATGGGCAATATGCAATCCATCAATGAATCTGATTTTTTACACATATGGATTTAGTTTGTGTCCAAGAAAACAAAATGTAAACCAAATTATTTTGTTTTAGGCTAAATAATAGAACACTGACAGCAAATTGTTCACTGGAAACAAATCTCTACAGAAAGCAACAGTCAATTACCGTTGGTTTAACCCTCGATAATAAAACCTCATAAACAACTAATTAATCATTTACTGGACGGGATTTTGAATGTTGAGACAAATAAAGGAAAAACAAAACTAGTAAAAATTGAGTTTTGGTTCACGTCAACAATAAAGTAATCTTATATATAAGTCTGATTTGCCAAAACAAAGAAATAAAACAACGAACAAACCCACCCATGAAAGAACTACCAATGTAATGAATACCAATAATGTGTCTCCCCCTAGTGAACAGATGACATAGTTTTGCAACTGGAAGTTGAGCATTTAAAGAAAATGTGCAAAAACGTTTAAAAAAGATAAAAAAAATAAATAAATAAATAAATAAAAAAAAAAGGGAATTGTGCTGAAACAGATGCATAGTTTATTTGCATTTCTTAGTTTTTTCTCCTCTGAAGTCGACAAGAAGTTTGTTTCATGACTTAAAAAAATACACAACACGTAAATTGCAAAATACAGCTTAAACTTTAATAAATATTAAACATTAGCTTCTGTTTCATATGTACAAATATTATATATTGTACAAAACGATAGTCGGCTTTGTGCTGCTTCGTGTTAAACATCATAGCTTTTAAAGAAAATAAAGTGGCCTTTAAAGCTTTTGTTTGAATATGATATGCCAAGGCCTGCTTTTTTTTCTTTTTTTTCTAGTTTTCCTGCATAGATACTTGGATGAAAAACAATGCTTTTGCAACAGAGACATAAAAAAAGCACCACGCTTGACTGAGCGTTTAATAAGGAAAACAATAAACAAATGGATTTTCTTTAAAAGTACTTCAGATTCCAGCTGGCTTAGTGAGAACATGTATTAAATCATTTAAGCACCTTGTCTTTTAAAAAGATCCCTTGTGAAACTTTCACATTGTAAGTTCCTAAGAAATAATAAACACTTTAGAGAATATTTCCTTGGGGATGGCAGCAGAATCTAATCTGAGTAAAAAATACATCTGATCAGGGTTAAAACCAAAAGCCAACTTTGACTTTGTCAAGGTCGGGCATTACTTTACTGCTTTCAGGAATCAAGAAGCTCAAGTTCAGCTGGTGGAGAGGATTCAACACTAAAATACCAACAAACAACTTCATCTAATCAGTTGTTATTAGGAGAAAGATTTGAACATGTACATGTCGTGGGAGGTGCAGTCCTTGGCAGCTGTATGAGGGAAGAAGAATCTGATTCTTGGTGGCTCTGTACCTGTAAAAATATTAAAAAATATACTTCTCTATCTACAAAACTGTGCAAGACTCTTAAGTCTTCCATTATTCTTCACGTTTTGTTTCCAACAAAACATTGGGGTGGCTGTGGCTGAGTGGTTAGAGCAGTCGTCCTCCAATGCAAGGGTTGGGGGTTCAAATCCACCAACAGTCACATGCTGAAGTTTCCCTGGGCAAGACACCTTATTGCCTCTGATGTGTGTCCCACTGGTGTATGAAGCACTGATTAGTCTCTTTTAAATTATTTGTTCAATTAGCTTTGTAGAGTGCTGTATGAATGGGTAAATGAGGGCACAGATTGTAGTGTAAAGCGCTTTGAGTATCTTGATCAGATAGAAAGGCGCTATACAAGTACAGTCCATTTACCAAGGATTTTGATCATTTGACAGTGGTCTTCTCTCCCTGCAGTCCTGATCTTCAGAGAATCTTAGGATGGTCTACAACGACGTGGCAGACAAGAGGTGCATCAGAAATGTTCATCTCTATAAGAGAAATGCGAAAGCTTGCTCTAGTGTGCACGCTGGGCTCTTTTCATCCTGAGGAGAAAGTTTCGCTTTTCCTCCAGAAGCTCTTGTATACGTTTGTTCCTGGTTTTTTCTCTGAGGTTGACCCGACGCTTCGGAATCAGGTTATTCTGAGAGATGGAACTGTCTACACCTACAACTTTGTTGACAAATGTATCAATTAAGTTGTTCTCATTGTTTTCCACAGTCCTTTGCTGAGCATTTAAAGTAGGGACCATAGTTGGAGCTAATGTAGCAGCTTCTTCCTTGGAATGAGCAATTATTGTTGGGAGTGAGGTAGGGGTGAGATCGGAGGTGGTTGTGGGAATGGGAATGCTCACAGGGGTATATTCAGAATGCTTCAGCCAGGGCGAAAAGGCAAGCTTGGTTGCATCGTTTTCATTTATAATTGGGATCATCGTGGATGAGCCGTCCTCCAGCACAACAGTGCCTCTGACCATTCCTGCAGAGGTGTAGGACTCTTTGTTGTCGTCACCACTTGGAAAGGTCCCACTTGTGTCCGTAGCATCCCCACTGCTTGCCACCACAACATCCTCATTGCTAATGCTTCTTGAAGGTGTTATGAAACCAGTAAAAAAGTTAGACGTTGTGGCTTCTGTTAGTGTGCTTTCATGATGCAACAGTGGAGTTTTATCTGTGATACCTGTACCACTCAGGTGTGTTGGACTGATTTTTGACTCATGGAAGGGCAAGTTCGGTATTGTGCCACTACTGCTGAAAGGAGGAGTTGTAGAAAATTCCTCTTCTGGTGAATCTTTTGCGAAAATGGGAGAAGGAGTTGTAGTGTAAAAAGGTGTTTTCTGTTTTGGATGAGTCATTTTCTCATTGGGTTTACCTTGATGGACCTTGGTCTTTAACTTAAGGGCATTTTTTGGTGCTGGTTTTAGCTTGTTTTGAATATTTATCTTTCCTGGAGTCTGTTTTGTGCCTTTTGTCTTGGGCACAATATTCTTGACCTTCTTTTTAGGTAAAGGTTTATTTTTCTTTACTGGAGTGGGCTTTTTGTGAGTTTTCTTTTTTAAAGTGGTGCTGGATGGAGTTATCTTTTTTAAAGGGTTTGGTGGAGTACTCTTTTTTGGAGTGGTATTTGATGTGGATGCTTTTTTGGGAGAACTTGTTGACGTAGCATTCTTTTTCTGAGTAGTGTTTGACAACGTCATATTTTTGGGATTATTGTGTACTGGTGTAGGTTTTCTTGCAATGGTATTTAATGGGCTGATCTTTTTGGGATTAGACTGTTTTGGAGTTGTCTTTTTAGAGGTGTTTTTTGATGGATTAGTCTTTTTGGGAGTTGTAATTGAAGAAGTCATATTTTGGGGAATAGCAGTTGTCGGAATAGTGCTTTTTGTAGAAGTATTTGATAGGTTAGTCTTTTCAGGAGTACCAATATATGGAACTGTGTTTGCTGGAGGGGTCATTTTTGCAGTTTTGTTTGATGGATTAATATTTTTGGGATTGGCAATTTTTGGAGTTATGCTTGCTTTAGTAGTGTTATTTAGAGTGGTGTTCGATAAAGTTGTATTTTGTATACTAGCAATTGTTAAAGTACTCCTAATTTCAGTTGTGTTTGACGGATTAGTAATGTTGGGAATACCCTTTTTTGGAGTGAGCTTTTTTGCAGTTTTGTTTGATGGAAAAATCTTTTTAAGAATGTCTTTTTTTGGAGTAATGCTTACTTTAGTATTGTGCTTTGGAGTGGTGTTTAATAAAGTTGTGTTCTGGAGACTTGCAATTGTTGGAGTAAACATATTTTCAGTGATGTTTGATAAATAAATCTTGTCTGGGGTGCCCATTTTTGGAGTAGTGCCTGCATTAATCATTGTTTTTTGAGTAGTATTGTTTAATAAAATTGTATTTTGGGGACTATCAGTTGTTGGAGTAGTCATATTTTCTGTGGTGTTTGACAGATTGTTGTTTTGAGGAGAACCGATTTTTGGAGTAATGCTTTCTTCAATTGTATTTTTTTGAGTAGTGCTTAGTAAAGTTGTATTTTGGGGTCTAACAGTTGTTGGAGTAGTCATATTTTCAGTGGTGTTTGATGGATGAGTCGTTTTGGGAGTGTCATTGTTTGGAGTGGCACTTGCTTTAATGGTCTTTTTTGAAGTGGCATTCAATAAAGTTGTATTTTGAGGACTAACAATTGTTTGAATTATCTGATTTTTAGTGGTGTTTGATGGAATTTTCTTTTTGGGAGTGCCAATTTTTGGAGTGGTGTTTGTTGTAGTTATTTTGGGACTAGAGTTTGATAAAGTTGTATTCCTGGGAATTGCATTTGCTGATGTGTTTTTTTTCTCAGTGGTGTTTGATGGATTTTTCTTTATGGGATTTCCAATTTTCGGACTCTTGTTTGCTGTAGTTGATTTTTTAGGAGTAGTGTTTGCTGAAGTTGTATTTTTGGGAATAGCATTTGCTGGAGTAGTCTTTTTTGCAGTAGTGTTAGCTGGGTTAGTCTTTTTCGGATTACTAATTTTTGGACTAGAATTTATTTTCTTTTTGCGATTCGTCTTCGGTGGAGCATGATTTTTTGTACCTTCAGGTTTTGTCTTTTTCTTTTGCTCAGTCTTTGATAGAATTACCTTTTTCTTGGTTTTTGATAGGATTTTCTTATCTAGATTAGATTTTAGTGAGATGTCTGTTTTAGTACTGCTTTCCGTTGGGTTAGTCCAGTCAGTTCTGAAGGTTGATGTCAGTTTTGCTGTTGTTGGAGCAGTTGTAGTGGTCTGCACTTTCTGATCTGTGCTCTCAATTATGGGAAAGGTGTTTGACAATGTGATGGAACTGGGAAATAGGGTAGGGAGGAAAGGGATAGTGGTTATAGTTGGTGGAGGAGTAGGCATTATTACTGTGGTACTAAGTGGAGTTGGGCTGGAGTGAAAAGCTGAAGTGGTGGAGACTGGAAGCTGAGTGGTAGACCATGAATCGGTGGCAGAAGTTGAAACGGTGGTGATGTCAGCTTTAGTTGGTTGGGAGGTGGTGAACCCAGATCTCAAGGTGTTGTTGGGTGAAGGATCTGCAACAGAGGTGATGAGGTTGGATCTAGACATGGAACTGGGCACAGGTTCTGTGCTGCTGAAGTTGCTGCAGGTCTTGCAGCATATACGCTGGTAGTCCAGCAGAGAGCAGTAGTGCTTCAGCCTTTCCATACGACAGAACACAGAGCGGTCTCCATGACAACGTTGGCCTGCGAAGGAGAAAACACAGAGCTGAGACTTGGCGCAGACAGGAGTCGAGACTGTGAAGCAATGTGTGACTTTTGATCTTTGTGAGTTAAATTCGACACACTGGAAGATATTGCAGTTACACTAGCAGTGGTTTCAGTGTGTGTTAAGAGGAGACATAAAAGTGCATGCCCTGTGTGTGTATTTAGGTGTGTGTGTGTGTTTCACATTTTGCAAAAGTAGAGTAGGAAAGCCAGACCATCAGCAGGGGACTCAGGAAAGATGAGGAAAAACCCAAGAAGTCAAGAAATTAGTCTGGAGCAAATGAAATAGAAAAGAAGGGTCGCCAGTCTTGTGCCATGAGTGAAATTATGCTTTTAAGGTTAGAGTTGATGGTATAAAACATCTAGTTCAAAGTTGTATGTGCTAATGCAAGACTCGCAGCATTTTCAGGCAATTGTCAAAGATCCAACACTTAATGTGCACCCCAGAAGTGAAATTAACTCCATTCTCTAACAACAAATCTAACATTTCTAAAGAGAAAGATCACACTTTTTAAAACGTCTTTATTGATACTACTTTGCTGTTGAGAATGACAGGAACTGAAACAATGAGTTATACGTCTCCTCCTCCTCATTATATAGATATTTTTTTTTCTTAAGAAAAATAATTCAACTGTATCGAAAGTTACAGGTTCACAGTCACTTTGGTAAAACACTTGATTACTTGGAACTCAACCAGTCAATCTGTTCATCAGTTGGGGGGAAAAAATTAAAGAAAGCATGAAGTACATAAATTATATTTGCTTTTCTTGTTTTCTTCTTCTTTTTTTTTTAATAAAGAAAATACGTACATAATTTCCATGATGATGTAAAAACTGGAATGGCACATTAAGTGTCATATGAAACATTTACAAAACATTAATAAAATTTCCCTGATAAATCAAAGTGCATATAGACGCAGTGCACGTAGTCCATCTGAAGGTTTCGTCAACGTTAGCTGAACGTTAGCCAGCCCCACGCAGCAGGCCAGTGAAGCCACAAAACAGTTACCCATAGTATAGAATATTATAGAAGAAGATAACAGTCATGAACATTATTAAATACAGTCAACACCAACGTTATATACAGTATCGCACTGCTAGGTCTGGCTTGGTCTCATACAGTCCAACTCCAGCAGCAGGAAACCTTGGATAGCTCGCTACATAGTCACAACAAAAATATGTGATCACAATACAATGACAACTTTAAAGTGTTCTTTTTTTTTTCTCTAGATGCCATATGTCAATACCTTGGGCCCTTTGAAAACCCTTTCCTGTAGTCGGACAACAGCCCAACATCACCTTATAGGTTTTGATGATTGGCGGGTGTGAGTTTGTTGGTTGGTTTGAAGCTGCCTCTATTCCGAGTGAAACTTTGAATGAGTAAAGCCATCT
Source organism: Hypsolebias antenori (assembly GCA_031762315.1). NCBI lineage: Eukaryota > Metazoa > Chordata > Actinopteri > Cyprinodontiformes > Rivulidae > Hypsolebias > Hypsolebias antenori. The sequence continues at coordinate 21,770,470 of JARVGS010001166.1, read as the reverse complement.
CTTTCACAGATAAATGCCATTACATTCAATCCAAGATAAGGCATTGTTCATGTGGTTACATGTTCATCAAAAATAAAGTGAAATCACCAGATGCGCTCAAATCAAAGTTTATGAGGTATTTCTGTATCTGATCGCCGTGTGTAAAATCCCAAAATGATGCAGCAGCCTCATGCACAAACACTCATGTTGACACTTTCATTTCGACAAGGACTGGTCTTTTTTTTTTAACTTCCTCGTGTAAGACGCACATCCACCCCACGCACATACAGTATATAAACAAATCACACACGCACATACAGAGGCAAACGTACAGGTGATGGACGCTAATGTGCATGACAGAATGTGATCCTATCTTGAAAGAAAACGAGAAGCGACAGAAAACCACTGATCCATTTGAGAGGATGGAGAGGCAACTAACCGACCAAGTCCTGCATAATATAGGTCAAACCCATTCCCCCAAAACACTTTGCCTTTATTAAATATTCATCTGTATTCATGTAAAATTAATAAAAAAATACACGTAACAGTCAAGGATCTAAGTGATCAATAGCAGTCCAAAGGTTTTAGGCAAATAAGCTACAGCTTATTCATGGTAAAACATTATTAATATTATTGTTACTCATATAGATTTAAATTTATAGGTATATATAAATACAAATATATTTATAGACGTATTTGTTTAAAGTCTGCAAGCACAAATAAGCTGCATTTATTGGATTTTGTATAACAGTCAGAGAGGATGGCAGATGATGAGGTGAAATGGGAAGCAACCTCAAGTGGTCAATCTACCCTGTTTTTTTTTTTTTTCATTTTTAATTTTTTTATTGTCCTTCAAGGTTTTTCACCTCCCAGTTTTTCCAGGAAAATAATAATAAAAAAAATAATAATAAAAGGTTTACTCATTTCACTTCCAATCTTGGTGCTAAGTTCCTGTTGGTCTGAGAACGGAACGTTAGAAAGAGACACCATTCTCATCCCCAAATGGAACCAGGATGTCAGATGAGCACTTTAGCAAAGATGTCCTCAGATCACATTCACAATAAAGCTTTTGTATTTTTAAATATATTATATATATATATATTTTTTTCTATATGAATAGTATATAACATTTCTGTTAATTTTCACATCTGTTCCTCCCCACACGGACAATGCGCTTCAAAAAGAACAGATCGCTGCTGCGCCTCAGGAGTGGTAACCCAGAACAACACGCAGCTAGCTCGCGCAAAACATGGCCGCCACATGCAGAGGGTGAGGCCTCCCCGTCACATATGGACGACTCTTTGACACGTCACAGGAGGTGCCAGTGAAAAGCTGTTCGCCTTGCCACTTTGAATCCTTTTCACGTCAGATTTTTTTTGTTGTTGTTGATCTTTTAAGTTTTTGACTGGCCAGCGGTCACAACACAATGCTCCACAGAGGAGCGATAGAGAGATAAAGAGAGACAGAGCAAGAGAGAAACAACTAGCACACACATGAGCCAGAGACCTCCCCCCCGGTCAGAGCCACCTCGGACACAAAGAGAGAGAGAGACACAACATCCCCCGCCCCCCACCAAAAGAGAAGCGAAAGCTTTGCCGCTCGCTTGCGGCCATGGGCACAGGCACAAGGCATGGGGAGGGGCAGGTCAGGGGGCCAACCGGGGCCGGCCCTGCAGCGACAGGAGGACAGAGACGGGCAGGGCCCAGCAGAGGACAGACATGCAGCTGCGGCTGCCGCTGTGGAGGCCGGGCTGGCAGCTATAGAGGGAGGTTTTACGTGAAGAGATCCTCGGGTAGTTGGGATTGGGACGAGAAAGCCACTGGATCAGAATGTTGCCGTTTTTGTTGAGGTCTGATGAGCCCTCTGCAAGAAAGCATAGAAAGAGTGATGGAGTCAGGTCAGAGACAAGGAAAGCTCTACAGAGCAATTTATGCCCTTTTTTATTTTCTTAGCTCATTAACAGTCTTTTTGCTCATGGAAAAGGGCTATAGAGCTATTGAACAAAACCATAAATGCCAGTTAAGAGATTTCTAGACTGTCTGGAAAATCAAGCATTTTTAAACACTTGTTCCAAACATTCATGCTGCAGTAGTAGTAACCGATTAATAAAGGATTTACTCTTCCAAATATAACAAGAGTTGCTAAAATGTTAAAAATTTCCTTGGAAGTAAAAAAAAAAAAAAAAACCTAAATCCATTTTGAGTTGACCCTAAAGCAAAACTAGAAAGTTGTTGCAGAAACTTTGATGGGGACTGCCACGTGGTGGCCATTTTAAAATTTAGACTACAAAAACGCCCATGCTTTGATTTATGATATATAAGCGTGTCTTAAAAGATGTGGTGGCAGGAAGAGTTTGTTCGATAACTTTCTGAGTTTTGTTCATGGAGCACTCCACTTATATGACTTCAGAGCTGTAGAGGGTGACAAGTGTTCTGTCAGGTGTTTTGTATGGGGGAAAAATTGTGTTTTTGTTTGCAATTTATGTTGCCATGAAAACTCAAAGCAAATAAAAGTAATAGCACACATCAGCTGGTTGTTTTGATACAACATTTATGTGGGTACACGTTGCGGTTCGGGCTGCATTAAAGTTGATGGAAGAGTTAAGATATAAAGTTAGGAAACCTGTTCTTAGGTGGATAATAATAGGTGCTGCCTCTTACTAGGCAGTCTCCAATTACCATATTAATCCGTATTACCATATTAATTAAGGAGCTTGATATTCACTATTTAGTGACTTAAGACATTGTCTCCACTTTTCTTAATTTTAACCAGGTTTGGCTGATTTTGGGTTACAATTTCTGCCTTGTCTCTTTAACAGTCAAAAGATTAGGAAAAAAAAAAAACTTCTGACAGTACCTTCAACTAGATATCATGGGCCTGTTTAGGTTACATTTTTATCCTACAGGAAGTTGTACTCAAAACTTAAGTTTTTTATTTCTGTTTGTTTCTGGCACTGTTTCAGACACAGGTTTGACATTTTATAGGAAAACTAATAATCACAGTAAGTCTTGTAGGATTATTTATGAAGTGATGTCCATTCAGGACTTACTGGGACATGGGTCCAGGCGGCAGACTCTTATAGTTTCAGGCTTGCTATCTAGACACAGGCCGATGGTGTTGTCCCGGGTGTGGCATAGAGCCTGCCTCTGCTGGGTCCCATTGCCACACGTCACTGAGCACTAGTGATACAACACACACAGTGAAAAAAAAAAAAATCAAAGATTACAGGGTACCTATGGATTAAGTATCTAAATATTATGTCTGCAAATCATCTTTAAAGCAAGGTAAAGGCATATGAAGTGCATACCTGTGACCATGGGCCAACGCTCCACTCGGTGGGGCAGGGAAACTGGTTGCAGGGTCTGCGGGACTCTGGACGGTCATCACTACAGTGTTTATTGTGGATCAGACGTGTTGTGTTTCCTTCTAACGGCTGCATACACTTGACAGAGCGGACTTGAAACCCTGTCTTTCCACATGGCTTACTGCAGTTCTGCCACTCCTCAGTTACCCATCTAGAATTCAAAAACAGAAAAAGAGTAAGGGTCTAGCATTTCTTTCAAAATATGCACATCATCTGCTGCCTTTTATGGTATGTATAAACTAAGAAACACAGTAATGATACATGCTAGAGTTATAGCTGTTTAGGGTAAATCTTAAAAACATCATACATCTCATGTATCTATATGCACATTTAATACAATATGGTCCAGTGCTAGGCCACAGGGTAGTTCATGTGGTCTGTTAACACACAAAGTTTAAGTTCCAGATGACTTTTCTCAACTTTCACATCAGATTTGAGCTTGTTTTTTGTAAAACTGACAGCCATTTCAGTGTTTACTATGGTCAATTAGCTGTAGCAGTATTTTTGAATTGGGTTTGAATTGTCCATACATAGGTGTAGGGCAGGGCTTCTGGTTGCAGTATCCAATCCAGTGGTGTTTATCCAATCTGTCACAGAAGCTTTTGTGAACCATCTTGCTGTCAACTTTTCTTCTGCAGCCGTATCGCAGATACTGCTTCCCTGGAGGGAAAGAAAAAAAAATATATATGGAAAAACAAGAGCAGGAGACTTTGCGATCTGTATTATTTGGCTGTACTGTACCTCCACCACAAGCCTTGGAACAATAGGACCATCTTTTTGGTGCCCACTCATAGGCACTATCTTCTACAAGCATGTTGTTTTGGATTGCGGAGTCACGGTCCATATTTATCATGTACTTGTAGAACAAATTCACATCCTCATCTCCATACAGTTTCATCTGCATAAAGATCAGCAAGAGATCAGTTAGAAACACTTTGGGAAACTGGTCTATTTATGGGTTTTGCAACTTAACCTTAAATTTAATCATGTTTTAGTGTACCATTATTAGAATTCCATGTCTGAGGGGTCCTATGCTCTGAAGAGTTTCCTTGTTGTTGTCATTCTCATATTCCCACTCCACGCCTTTCTCTATGACTGAACGGGATTTGGGGTATTTATCGTCCCCGTTTAAGAAGAACAGTCCTGATGCCACATTCTTAACAGCTGCAGGTAAATGTGAAATGGAAAATGTTGTTTTTTTCCTTAAAGAAAAAAAATATACAAACAAGCATTTAAGAAAGCAAGGTAAGGCAACACATACCAAGAGTGTGAGGAGTGGCTTTTAGTTCTTGAATGAGTAAGTGTCTCGCGCCTCTTGGGATTTCCAGAACTTTGAGGAAACCTGAAATTCAACACTTTTACAGTTTATGGCCTTAAAATGACCAAGTCATCTTAAAAACAATCCAATCTGCCAAAACGTATCCAGAAAAGACTTCCTCACTCCAATAAAATATACTCACCCACAATCCCCAAATTTCTTTTGTAACGTTTAGTCTGAAAAAGCAGCTAATTCCTGGACTTCTAGTGTACAGGAGGCCCATCAGGGTGGAATAATATACTTAACTTAATATGCTCATGAATGTTAAAGCAAGTTTTTGGCAGTGTTCCTATAGACGTAAACTCAGATTTTCCTAAGCGTTTGTAACAATTTCAAAAACCTTTCTCTAAATGGCAATGTTTATGTAAGGATAGCAAAATACTGAAGAGAGAGGACGGAACGAGTCAAATCAACAAGAAAATCTACTATATATTCTTTTTATACAGTAGTCCCTCATTTATCGCGGGGGATCTGTACCCTGAAGACTTGCAATAAGTGAAAAACTGCAAAGTAGGAACAGTAGTACAAGTAGTAAGTAGTACTTTATTTTATTACTTAAATATATTTATATATGAAGGCGTTTTAAACCCTTCCCACACCCTTGCAATATTCTAAACAATGTTTCTAAACTAAACTGTCTAAAAGAGCACAACATGTCATGATTTCAGCTCTCTGCCTCCTCTGCTCTTTGCCACCTGCAAGCGCTCTTGGCCACGCCCACTTCTCCGCTCTGCTCCGTGAACACCTGATCAGCTGTTTAACTGCAGCAGGAAGTTTATCCTGCAATATGGGCTGCACAAATGTGCAGCAGGTGCTAAATAATTTAAAATAATTTATTTTAAATAAAAATCCCATGCCGATTGTGCGGCTCATCCATCAATCCGCCAGCCGTGTGTCACGTCCAATCTTATTTTGAAAAACCACAATAGAGCGAATCCGCGATAAACAAACTGTCAAGTAGCGAGGGACTACTGTATCACTGCTTCTTATAATGAGTCCTGATGAAATGAGGTCATAGGTGTTTCAGATTTAAACACAATAAATGTTGACCTTGCTTCTTTGCTGTCCGTTTTATTGTGCTTCTGAAGGTTTCGCAGCTGGTGTTGTTTCCTCCACACACTCCACACTTGTCCTCCTGCTTTGAAGAGCCGATCACGCCATCACAGCCCACTTTCTGTTAACAAGGACACAGAAAGCTTCCCATATTTAGACCAGAGCACATAAAGCTGCCTCATTTTGACGCACAAAAGTAAAGTCACTTACCTTGCACTCTCCACGCACACACACACTGTGCGGGTCCTTATACGAGCAGCGTGTGCCATCCAGAACCATTTCCTTAACAAGGCTCACGTCTCTCGTCTCCTTAGACTGGCAGTAAAGGTGGCAACGTTCCTTAGCTGAGAAGCAAACACAAAAGTATGTCAACATTAGTAACGAAACAGCAATTCATCAGGAGACAGTTTCCTTTTTACAACTCACGTGTTTATTTTTATGCTCTGAACAATCTTTCTGTGAGTCAGCTCAATACTGTGTCTCATTGTGTCTGCCTGAGTCATACTACGACTACACGAGCCCCCAGAGACAAAACCTGGCAGAATCCCAGTGAGAATCAACACTCCTGCTTCATCACAGATGGCCACAATCCAGGGACCTTGCCTTTTGGAGTTTTGACACTAATACACAGGTGGCAGACATGCTACAAATATTTTACAATCATTACATCATGATGGGAACCACATTGTCAAGTTAAGATGAGAATCCACACTGACAATGTGTGAAATGCTTTTTCTGTCACCTGAACGAAGCCTTTTCTGCTCTGAAGTCATAAATGATGAGGCTGAAGTAGTGCATGTGCACATTAACATAACAGGTAGTTTTGGTTAGACCAATGGTGCCCAAAGGGGGGACCGAGTAGGCCCGCCAAGCAGTCCTCGTTACTATTATTAAAATTTCCTTTGAAGAATCAATGTGTTTTCGCTCAGTCATTCCACCCATTCACTTTAATAATAATAATAATAATAATAATAATAATAATAATAATAATAATAATAATACTTTATTTATAAAGCCCTTTAAAA
>JARVGS010001166.1:21674889-21686514 GCA_031762315.1 Hypsolebias antenori | reverse complement strand
AAAATATAGCATCTCTGTGAGTATTTCTTAAAAATATACTCACTGTTTTCAGCAAAGGTGATCTGACTGTCCAGGAATGACCCTAGGTATTTAAAATTTTTCCACAGTTTCAACAAGTTGGCCATCGAGTGAGACTGGCTTCACTTTAAGGTCTAGTTTAGGGCATATCATGAATTCCTTTGTCTTGTCTACATTAATATCTAGCTTACTCTGACGGCACCATGTCTCCAGGGCCTTTATGGAAGCAATTTGGGTTATCACCCTTAAAGCTGATGCAACTGGATAAACATCACTTCCATACTACGTGTTACTAAAATACCTGACATTCTGGCCGAATGTTTTTCCCTCCAAATTCCAAAATTATAGCCAAAATAGTTCAACTTGATCTAAACTTCTTCGCAGATTAAAACTTAAATCATTCCTGTCCAAATGTCATGGGCAGCCGACCTGGGACCAGAAAGTCGCAGTTTGACTCCCAGCCATTCCCACATGTCGTGGTGTCTCTGAGCAAGACACCTAATCCCTAATTGCTCCCTGGGTGCTTGCACAGCTGCCCACTGCTCCACCTGGGTGTATCTCGGGTGTGATGAGTTGAATGCAGAGAACTGATTTCACCACTGTATGGGAACATACAGTGGTGACACTCTCAAACTTCCCTTCCCTCCAAATGAAGGGCGCTTGCATAACAAAACTCACTGTATAATATTGGACAGCGCAGCTAACATGATTACTTGTGCAAAATTGTTGCAGGTTTGAATTGTGCACTGTTTTGCTCTTAGTCTCAATGTAATTGTGAAGGAAGCAATGGATCAAACTGAAGAATTGACTGAAATCGGACCAAAGGCCAGGAGGACACATATCTTAAATCAAGTGTGAAAGCTCAAGAGAAGCTTGCCCAGCTCCAGCAACAACTAGGACACCCACCCCCTCCCCAAAAGGTGTTTCAAGAAGTGGAGACAAGATGGATTGCAACTTATTTTATGTTTCAGCGTCTCGATGAGCAGCGTGAACCTGTAGCAGCAGCTATAGCTTCTCTTGCTGTTGTTCTCAGTGATGTAACCATCAGAGAAAGTCTAGAGGTTCTTGCACTCTTACACCTCGCCTCTACAACATACTAGTTTACAAAAAAAAGCAACATTTCATCTAGATGTCCTTACTTTAATTCCATTCACGTATAATGGTTGCGACGCCGATGCCACAAAGACACCCATGCTATGGAATCCAACAGTTTCCTTTGGTCAACGTTCACAGCACTTTTTGCACAGCGCATGTTGAAAATGGGAGGATTTTGACAACAGCTACAATTTTGTAATCCAGATTCAAGATCCTGGCTTTTGGGAATCAGATGCATGCTCAGCTTGCTGTGTCAAAACTCACAACAGAATGTGCCAGCTTACTAAAGATGGAGGGGGAAGAAACATCATCGCAGGTAAACATCAATTTGGCATTCCCATAGTTGTACAACCAGAATACATTAAACTTGACTGTATGCACTTTTCAGTCTGTGTCAAAGGAGACTTGCAGCATCCAATGAAACTGATTATTTATTGGAGCTTCTTGAGGGTCTAGTTGGCCTTGTTGATTATATTATCATCCTTATCATAGTTTTTAAAAGGCTGACTAAATACATTCTTCTTTCTTGTAAATGCCAGTCACATTCACATCTCAACAATATTTTCACTTGTCAGCATCATCTGGGCCATGTGAGTGGGCCTTCTCCAAAGTCAGAAGAGGAGCAGTGGAGCAGGAGCAGAAACGATCCTTTCATTGAACATTACTCAAAGCTTCTTCTCACTCCTAACCACTATCCTGACTGTACAGACGTATCAGTGAATAGTGTGAACGCTTATGAAGCATTCACACTATTGTGATCCATTTTTCTTCCATCCATTTTTCAGCATCTTTCTCATTCCACAATTTTTGCGCTATTTCAACAATTTATGTATCAGAACATTCAGCTTTTTCAGGAGCAGGGTGCTGCAACTTTAGCTTTTTGAAATATTTACTCTTTTCTACCATTTTTTTTCTCATAGAAAATGAATGGAGCTCAGTTTACATCCTTCAAATCTTTAGATCTGTTTACAACCTTTACTGCTCCTTTAATATTTTGTTCAACTTCAGTTTCTTTTGGCTTCCTTGCAAATTTATACATTTTTCAGCTTATTTTAGTTGTTTTCAGTGGTTTTGTACTCCTTCCAGCTTATTTCTGCCAGTTTCAGCTTTTTCTACTGTTTCATGTACTACATAGCTGTTTTTATGTTAATTTAAGCATTTTTAAATCCACTTTTTGTGCTCATTTTTGATTCTTTCAGCTTAATTGGGCAAATGTGTTCTTTCTGTATGCTAATTCTACTTTGTACCTTTTCAGCTAGCTTTTTTTTTTTTTTTTAGCTAATTTGAGCCATTTTCGGATAAATTCAATTTTCATAGTAATCTCTGCTACTTTCAGCATAATTAACCTTTTCTGCCAATTTCAGTTTGTTACACTCCTTTCAGCTTGTATCTGCTAGTTTAAGCTTTTTCTGCTATTTCAGCTATTTTGCTGTTTTTGTGCTAAGTTCAGCTTTATCAGCTAATTTTTTTTTCTAGCTTATTTCAGCTCCTTCCACTTCCTTCTGGCAATTTAAGTTCCCCTGCCTTTTCAGCTACTTATCATCAATTTGTTGCTCTTTTCATCTTTTTGAGCTAATTTCCTAATTTGTGTGATAATTTCTGTTTATTTAAACCTAATTCAGCAAATATGTTTTTTTTATTTTTTTGCTTTCTTCTGCTAACGTAGGCTTGTTATTCCATTTCAGCTACATTTCAGTATGTTCATAGATAATTTCAGCTGTTTTTCAGCAAGTTCTTCAGCAATATGTATTCACACTGAATTTTCGCAGGAAAGGCCTTTTCTCTAGATTCTATTATTAATGTCAAATAAAAAGATTAATCTAGTGGATAATAAAATACTATTTACACTCCAACAAAACAAGGTGTCACTACCTTGTTAAATGAATTTTACGTTTATTGTAACGTCTTCCTTTCTGTTTTTATTTTAGCTACAACAACAGTGACACACAGGTTTGGTTGGAGAAGGAGAACATGAGCTTTATTGAAACTAGAATGAGGGAACAAATACTGAGACACATGATTTAGACAAAGTCATGGTGCATTGTTATTTTTTTCACATCAAATGCAGTACATAAAGACCGCCAGCAGATGTGACTGCTTTGGAGAGGACAGAGCGCTTCGAAACAAAAGGCCATTTTCTGAGCAACTGTCTCAATGTGTGTTTCAGGAAGCTTGGATTTCATCATCACTGTCTCAGCCCGCTGCAGGAATGAAGACTGCAAGAAGAGGAAAAGGCTGAAGTAAATGAGAAAAGTGGGAACACCTGGGCTGAATGACAACTGGGAGCAGGTGGGAGTGGGCGTGGCAGGATGGCAGCATAGAACTGAGAGGGAAGACAATTAACTGAGAAGTGAATGCTGCCACACAAGGAACACAGAGAACAAATGAGCGATTCAGTCACAATCATCACAATCATAAACAAATCTAATCAAACATAAAAGTCTGTAAATAACAAAAACTATGGATCCTGACAATAAAACATTGCAAAATATATTTTAAACCAGCATTTAGAATCAAAACCATATATTTTTTTCACCTGCATAAGTGCTGCCAAGTAAAACAGATCAAGTTTTGACCTTTGAGCTCAGATTTTCCAAACTTTTATTGGTCTGTAAAGTCTTAATTAAATCATAAGGAAATGAAAGCTGCTGTCAGACAAACATTACCTGGATTTCAAACTCCTGCAGGTGTTGGACACAGAAAGTTCACCTCCTCAAGAATGACTCCAGTAAGATGAATTATTATGAATTATTAAGTATTATAATTCAATTTATTAAAAAAAAGTTAAGTTTAAACTTATTTGTTTTCAGTAATAACTAACTTATTTCTTTTTTAATTTATAACATATAGGTCAAACAATTATTTCCCTTTCAAGCAGGGATTCAATTCCTCCGAGTATTCAACTGAAAACAAAAAGTTTCTATTGTTATGGATTAATAATACAGATAACTTTGTAAAATTTAAAGTTAGAAACTGTCACAAAGTCAGGTAAGATCTGTTTTTTTCAGATTTATTTTAAATTACACTGATAATGCTGCTTCTCTCAGTTTATCTCATCAAACTGATCCTGTATTTTTATTTTTATTTTCTTTTTTCAGGGTGTTTTCACTTTAAATCCAAGTTGTTTCCAGAATGAACAGGTATAAACTTACAGGAAGACGTTAAACTCTGTAGATAAACTGTTGAAGGGACTTTAGACCTAAAAGTACATTTACTGGTGCTGTACTTTGATCTGAATGAACACTAAAGCAGGTTTATTGGGTTTCATACACTGATAAATAAAGTAAGAAATGAACAAACATGTTCATTTTTTGGCCCTAAAGGTATATTTTAATATTTTATATTGATTTAAATCACCTTTGCCTTTAATTTTGTTTTTCTCTCTCTTTGGATCAGGTCTTCACAGAAAAGCCCTGAACCCATGCAGTGACATGGCCCTGAAGAGTGACCAGTCTGTGGTCCAGTCTCTGGACTTTAGAGACAACGAGGACGTTTTTGAACCAATAAGGTGAAGATTAAAATCCACACCAAGCTCTTTGTTAGTGTCGATTCTCAGTCATCCAGGACTTAGCAGATCCTAAAAGTTGACCTGCAGATGAGCCTCACTTCTCTCACCTCGCATGCGGATTGAAATTAGTTTGCATGAGAGGTGCCGTATTTTTCACCATACAGGTTGCATCAGTCCAAAAATGTATAATAAAGTGGAAAAAAACGACATAAATAAGTTGCTTTGCCATATAAGTTGCATCTGTTATGTGCCACCGCTGACCACCTGGGCCGGTGTTGTACCAAAAATCGAATGGCTGCCAAAATGGCGGCTGGAGCACGCACGGGAGGACTTTAACAAGAATCTAACAAGATTAACACTTAAAAACAATTATTTGTTTGCTTGAAATTATACATAGTAGTAAAGGTATGGCTCAGTTTAACTTTTCATTAATAAATTCACTTTAATGGTCAAGTCAGCTGAATTTCAAAAGTCAATTTGCGGCTGCGGGAGGGTGCAGAGGGAGGACTTGCTGTTTATTTCTTCAAAATTTAACAAGATAATCACCTAAAATAATTATTGGTTTGCTCGACATTATAGCAAAGATGTGACTTAGTTTAACTTTTCATTAATAAATTAACTTTAATGGTCAAGTCAGCTGCATTTCACCTGGGTGGTGCGGTGAAATCAGTCAGTCAGAGAGTCAGAGATTCTTTATTGTCATTCGCACCCCATGTGGTACATGTGGTGGAACGAAATTATGTACACAGGGTCCCAGTTACATTCAACACTAAAATGTAAGAGAAAAACAGTAATAATATCTAAGATATAAATTAAGAAAAACATCAATTAAAAATACACTAAAAATACAACAACAAAAAAAGTGTCCCTGCGATGGACTGTCCAGGATGTCCCCCACCTCTCACACACTGACATGGACATGGACACCAGTGCCCCAAACAACCCGAAAAGAAAGAAGCAGTAAAGATAATGGATGGATGGAAGTACTAAAACAGTTTTTCTTTTGCCACCAGTGAAAGCATTAAGAGGTATTTTCTGTTTGTCCTACAGGTGAATGTGGGAGATTTGTTCAGATTTTGTACATCCTTTACTGTTTTGAGGCATGGAGAGAATTAAAGGGAGTGCTACTGACATCCTGGGGGAAACATGGATGCCCAGACACTTGATGTTTACAAGTAAACAGAACATAGAAAGGAAAAAGAAATAAAGTATTCAAAACCTCCCCTTTGGATTTTATGAAGGACATTTTGGTTAAAGTTGAGAGGACAATAATTATTTGAAAAAGTTGCCTCTTGTTCAATGGCATTAATGGGAATGAAGAATTAAGTGCAGAAAACGGAAAAGGAGACATATTTATTTTCATGAACTGCCAAACTCTCACATCGTTGGGCACAACTAACGTCAATCACCTCAGTGGAAGCAAAAAACACAATAACTGGACTGACAGGAAGTCTATTGTCCATCAAGTTCATTTTGTATTCTTGTTCATAGCCAGGGCAGTTAGTTTGTGCCATAAGGCTGCATGTATCTTTTTGATCCTTATGACTCGCAATAAAGCCTCTGCTGAATGAGAAAGCACAGAGCTGTGCTTTATTCAATTAAACTCCTGAGGGGCCGCAGTGGCAAATGAACTGCAGCGTAACAAACTCCCACCACCACACATCACTTTGCTAATCAGACAGCAGCAACGAGGCCCACACTCTCAGTGTTAACTGTAATGCACTGATTTCCACAGTGCATGTGTGAAATGTCAATAAATAACATATCCTGGTGTGATTAACAAATATTACAACATAATACTTATGCAGGAGTCTTTATAAGTATTTGAGACCATTACAGTCCAAACAGCTAATCAATGGACTTCAAAAATAATTTTGTTTCTATTTAAGTGTTATGACTCAACACAGATATGCTATCATAAAACAGCACAGGCAACATTAGATATTCAATCAAATGAAATTATTAATACATAATTCATATATATCCTAATTTGAATCACTGCCATTTAACTTTCTGTATGTCATCCATCCTCTTTTGCTCGTTCTGGATTGGGTCGCGGGGGCAACAGTTTGATCAGGGAGGCCCAGACATCTTTTTCCACAGCCACCTCTTCCAGCTCTTCTGGGAAGACCCCAAGGCCAGCTGAGATACATAGTCTCTCCAGCATGTCCTGGGTCTTCCCCGGGCTCTCCTCCCAGTTGGTCATGCCTGTAAAACCTTCATATGGAGGCATCCAGGGAGCATCCTTACCAGATGCCCGAACAACCTCAACTGGCTCCTCTCGGTGTGGAGAAGCAGTGGCTCTACTCTGAGTCCCTCCTGGATAATAAAACTATCTCTAATGGAGAGTCCAACCACCCCGTGGAGAAAACTCATGTCGGCCTGGTACGCTTGTTATTTCGAATTTGTGTGATATTGTTCTTTCAAGCTCTACTGGAGTTTGTGAACATAGGTGAGGGTGGGAACTAGAGCTTTGCCTTGCAGCTGTCCCTCTTCACCAGAACAGACCAGCACAGGGTACGCAGTACTGTGGAAGCTGCACTGATCAATCTGTCAATCTCACGCCCCATCCGTCCCTCCTTGTGAATAAATCCTCAAGATACTTGAACTCCTCCACATGAGGCAGCACTAAACTTACAACCCAGAAGGCAATCCACCCGTTATCCACTGCAGATCTCAGATCTGGAGGAGCTGATCCTCATCCCGGCTGCTTCACACTTGACCGTGTTTAATGCCAAACTTTCTCAAACATTTTAAGGGCTAGCAATTCTTAAGCAACAGCTAACAGATCACATAATATGTATATTTTTTAAATCCAGACATGAAATGCAGAGGGTGATTTGCATTTCTTTGATTAATACTAGTTTTATTAGGTTCACAAGTTAACGGATTTAAAGAAGTGACCCAACCAAATCCAGTAGACCTGCACAGCTGGTTTCAAGCTTTCTCCCACCTTTATTTGTTGACCAGGGCTTCCTGTTTATTAATTAGGGGTTTTGTTTATATAACTGTATTTCACTTAAACTTCTGTTAATCATTTCCTTGTTTGACCACTACAGAATATGGGTTTTAAACACAGACCTCAACACAAAAGCTGCACATAAGCAAACATACATGAAGAGGATGAATGAAGTGCTGCAGCAGCAGTGAATGTGTCTGACTCTTCCAAAAGATAAAAACCTCGTTCACACAAGAGGCTCCATTGACCTCGAAATCTGCTGCTTTAGTTGTTCATCATGAAGATGTTGGGTGAAGCTGCACTGAAAGTGCAGTGCTCACTGAACCCACACAGCTAGCCTATGATGTTCTGTCTGTGTATGTTCAATGGAGCAAGACTATTTTGAAGAACAACAGTTAAATATAACCAGTTCTTAATTTGAGCTGGATCCTGCTGGAAAAGGACCTCTCTTATTTTGACAGGGTGCATTCTGGTAATTATTTGCTTGGATCCAGTAACTCTCAGGCTTACTAATAATACAATTATGAACAAATATGACTGCCTTAAAAAAACTTATATTGGATATGTAAACTGAAAATATTACATAAACACTAATTTTAAACACAACAGCCACTTACGAGCTGCCTCTTCAAGTAGCATTTTCACGTCTACACTTAAAAAAATCTCCACCACTAAAAGAGTGGTGTGGGTGAGTGCCAAGCTAACCAGGAAGTTGCACGTGGGCAAGAGCCCAGACGGAGGAGGCGCCTGCCCTGGAGGCTTCACATGTGAAGTCGGACAAAAACGAGTAGGGACAGTGTCGAGCTTGGAACCGTCAGATGCAGAGTGTTTACTAATGTAGATACATGTAAATGTTTAATAATATGTTAAAATACACCAAAATGCAGGAAATCCTATCTACTTTATTCAAAAATTTCTGGGGAAGAACCCCAGAGGGCACCCCCCACCCGCTATGTGCGTTCTGGCATCGATCAGTTTACAAATTAAGCCCTGAATATAACCAGAAAAAAGTTTTACGGTAAAAATCCAACACAAAGTAATGACTTTCCTGAACTCATTCACTGTTCACACCAACAGATGATTCCCAACACGAATACTTTACTGAAGAAGCTCAAACTGAGTTGTTACCGCTCAAATAAGAAAATGTTTGTTGAACGCAAAATGTTGCTAAATGCTAGCTTAAATCTAAAAGCGGCAGAATGCTAGTTCAGTGGAGCAAATCACTAGGTAAAAGAAGCTGAATCATAGCTAAAAAGTGTAAAAGGTAGTTAGAAGCTAAAAGTAACAAAATAATATCCAAAGGCAAAAGAATCACCTTAAGGTAGCAGAGCAAAAATCTAAAATCTGAAAGTAGCATTAGAGAAAAATAGAGCGTTTAGCGAAACAGATTTCAGAGAGGCCAATGTTTTTAAATGGAGTGACAAGATATAAAGTTCATGCTCAATAATCCAGCTAAAAAAAAATCCAACAAAGTTAAGTCAGGTCCTGTAGATGGTTTCATTTTTTTGTTGAAACAATTCACCTTTCATCCAAAGGACTTCATCAGTCCGAGCAGCTACAACAAACAAACTCTTTTCATGGGGAGAGGGCGGACCCCAGAAACCATCTTATCATCAAACTGGTTGGTCCACTATGTAAGTGTGCTACTTGTGGGACTCAGTTTGTTGTGGCTCCTCAGACTGATGAAGTCCCATGGATGGTGGCTAAAACATCTCAACAAAAAAAAATATAAAACGAAACCATCCAGTGGACCTGACTTAACTTTGTTGGAAGTGGATATCTTTTATATTTTAATGGAAAAGTATTTGTACAAAAAATATATATTTAAAAGTATAAAAGTAAAAATAAATAAATAAATAAAATAAAACTGTCTCCTAAATAAAGTGAGTGTTTGGATTTATGGATAACTAAAGTAGCAACAAGTATGCAACAGTAGTTAGACTGCAAACAAACAAATGAAAATAAAAAAATATAGTTACACTTTACAAAACATCTCTTTTTCTCATCACTGCTCTATGAAACTAAAATAATGTCAAGTTATCCTGCTGAAGTGTGCATATTGAGAGCTTATTTAGCAGAGGCTGTTCTTCCTATACTTCTCTGCGAAGTGCCAGATTTAACACAGCGTATGTGTGGGTGGGTGTGCATTCGCCTCGTGTGTTTGCAGCACAGTGACAGTAGTGGGAGGAAGGGAGTCACATCTCATCTTCCTTGAGCTTCTGTCCCTTAAGTTGGCAGGTTGCATAACCGATGCAAGGACAGAACACTGGGCAGCTTCAGAGAGGTACAGCCCCGTACAAAAGTTTGACACCATTTCTATTTTTATATATATATACTTAGCTTCCCAGCTGCCAGACGTCCTTTTAATCTTTTAGAGTGGTTTTGATCAATAGTTCTTCAGGTTTTATGAAGATATTTCAGTTTTTATTTGGTTTTTAGCTGCATTTTCACTGATTTTTCTGTCCACTTCTTCAACTTGACCATGAAAACATATTGGGTTTGTTTGAAGAACTTAGAAAAGTGGACAAATGAAGAACAAGTGAAGAGTAACAGGTTTAAATAAATATTTCCAGCAGATCAGCAGTGTCTGAAAGTTGTGCTTGAAAGGAATAAATGAAAAATCCAGAAACAGGACCTGATAGATGTATCGAGCTTCAGTTGATCATTGGCTGGATGACAAATCTTCAGCTATAGGTGAACATTTGTCAGACGGTCATCACCAACAAGGCTTCATAGAGAGAATTGTCTTGTTGTTGTTTTTTCCATTAAACAAAATATTTTAGAGCCAAACTATTATTTTTTTTGTACTTTTTACAGATTTAACAAAAGAGCTGGGGAAAAAAATGTCAACAGCTGTCTAAAGTTAAATTTAATAGTTTTTTTTTCAACACAACATACTTTGTAGATTCATCTATTCAGTTTAGAAGATTTTTGTGCCTCAATAAATATAAGCTGGAGGATATAGAATAATAATAATAATAAAATAAAATAAAACAAAAAATTAAAAGTGTGGCTCTTTAAATAAAATGTATGGCGATGTGGGATGATATTGGCAATTTTCATTGTCCTCTATTTGCCACAAATATTTATTCACAACCATGATTTTGACTTGTTTTGATGACATTTTTACTTTTTTTATTATTATATTATTATTTGATGATATTTTAACATTTATTATTATATTAGTATTATTATTATATCTTTTTTTTTTTTTTGCAAAGCCCAAAACTGCCCTAGACCTCTTGGGAGTTCAGAAACAGCATCTTGAATTCCAGCCTAAATAAATAAATAAATAAAGTTTGAACACAAAAAACAACCTGATAAAAATGAAAATATATAAAGTAAATAAATTTGACAAATGAGCACAGACAAAGACAGTAACTGTGTGAAAATAAAATTGGACACCACTGGAACTGAAGGAATGAAAGAGATCCTGTTAAATATAAAAATTAAACAAGAAACAACGAGAGCTGAGAGCAAAAAAAAAAAACAGGAGAGATGCTGTGTTAGCTTGTTGTTAAGGATTTTTAATCAATGGCATTAACCTGTATAAATAAAGGTTGAATGAAAAGCATATTCTTTTCACGTTGTGCTGTTTTGACTGGCTCTGGTAGTAAAGTCCTCGTCACGTGTCCATCCCTGACTGTCATGTTACAAATCAAAAATTGCAACATGAGACACAAGCTTGTTGTTAATCTTGCTTAAAAATAACTCCTTATTTAGCACATCAGTCTCGTGTCAGATAAAAACAAATGAATTTCAATAAATTTTACGGTGAAGTCTTGGAAGTTGGCAACCTTTCAAACATTTCTCTTTTGGTTTGCAATACATAGAACTTTTATATACAGCAAAAAAATAAATAAAAATAAAAAGACTAAACACGAACTAATTTCTTATGCACACCCATAACTGTGTTCATTGTTGGGCACGAGAATATCAATGACCCTACATACCAAAAGAAGAATATATTTCTTCCATCCATCCATCCATCCATCCATCCATCCATCCATCCATCCATCCATCCATCCATCCATCCATCCATCCA
>JARVGS010001166.1:21609358-21625200 GCA_031762315.1 Hypsolebias antenori | reverse complement strand
AGGGTGTGTGTGTGTGTGTGTGTGTGTGTGTGTGTGTGTGTGTGTGTGTGTGTTAATGTGTGCTCCAGCCCAAATAGAGTGAACAGCAAGATCTGCCTCCGAATCGATCGGACCCAGACCGTGCATGAGTTGACAGACTGAGCCGCTTGTTCTTTTGATTGATCCAGCTCCTGTTCTTAAAATATGACTTTTGCTCAGGAGACTGTTGCATTTTCCAAGAACAAGAGTAAATTTCAACACTTCATAATCCTGACATCTGAATATGTTGGACATGAAGAACATTCTGCAGCAGAAACGGTCTCTGAAAAGCAACTGTGGTAAAACTATGATATCACACAAGTTTTTACACAAAGGGAAAAAATATGTTATTTTTCAAGTTTCAACTCATCATCCAAAGCCATGGAAAATGAGTGATAACCATCTGTCTGTATGTTTCTTTAGTTGTCTGTTAACAAAATACCTCATCAACCACTCAGAAAGTAATTATGCACATCTAGAATTGATTAACTTTTAGCGTCACCCCAATTCCAGATGGCAGACACAGATGGTCGACCTAAGCCAACACTAAAGTGGCTATAACAGTCAGTTTTACATATATTGATGTAAAGGTTGGGTGTAATAGTAGCTGCTAGTTAATCCTATTATACATATACTCTGAGCACTATTAGATGGCACAAGATCTTTATTTCTAAATGAGTAAGATTGAATTCTTGAGGAATTGCAAGGGGTTGATTTTCAAAAGGAATTCAGTGATGAAATCCAGGTAATTAGGCATAAACTAAAAACCCTGATTGAAAATCTTACATATTTATAGCCGTTTGTGTGAAAATAAAAACTAAACTGCTCAAGCCCAAGTGAGAGCTATTTGTAGCTAAAGAGGATTACAAATGGATGCATTGCCAAAATCATGTCTAATATTTAAAGAGTAGAAGATCCCCCAGTTTCCCAAGAGCAGAGAAGATCCCCATCATTGGTCGAACCTCAGATCCAGGAGGAACGATGCAGGTCATAGAACACTGGATCAGCTCTTTACCCTCACTAGGGTACTTGAGAGGTCATGGGAGTTTGTCCATCTAGTCTACATGTGTTCTGTGGACTTGGAGAAGGCTTTTGACCGTGTTCCTCGAGGTACACTGTGGGGGCGTGCTCCATGAGTATGGGATTGGGGGCCCGTTGCTATGGGCTGTTCAGTCCCTATACAAGCGGTGTGAGAGTTTGTTTCACGTTGCTGGTAGTAAGTCGGACTCCTTCAGGGTAGAAATTGGTCTCCACCTCAGTCACAAAAGGGTAGATTGCTCTCTTCAGGTCGAGGGTGAGGTTCTGCCTCTAGTGGAGAAGTTCAAGTATCTTAGGATTTTGTTCACGAGTGAGGAAAGAATGGAGTGTGAGACTGACAGCTGGACTAGTGCAGCATCTGCAGTATTGCAGGCTGTGCCGGTCCATTGTGGTGAAGAGGGAGCTGAGCTGAGCTGTAAGGTAAAGCTCTTTGTTTACTAGTCGATCTACGTTCCTACCCTCACCTATGGCCATGAACTCTGGGTAATGAAAGAACGAGATTGTGGATAGAGGTGGATGAAATCAGTTTCCCCCGCAGTGTCGCTGGACTCTTCCTTAGAGACAGGGTGAGAAGTTCAGTCATCTGGGAGAGACTCAGACTCCACATCGAGAGAAGCCAGTTGAGGTGGTTCTAGAATCTTGTAAGGATGCTTCCTGGGCCCATCCCTAGGGAGGTGCTTCAGGTATATCCAATTGGGAGGACCTCCTTGGGAAGACCCAGGACATGCTGGAGAGAATTAGTCTCTCGGTTGGCCTGGGAATGCCTTAGGGGTCCTCCCAGAAGAGCTGGAAGAGGTGGCTGTGGAAAGAAATGTCTGGGCTTTCCTGTTCAAGCTACTGCCCCAGTGACCTGACTTCGGAACTAATGGGAGATGACCCCAATAACCCTAATATGCAACAGCCCTGTGCAAAACAGTTGTTCCAAATGATTTGAGCTTTCGGACAACATCTATCTTCAGATCAGGCCTTGATGAGTGGGTTAGCATTGTGGCTTGTTCGCACTCATTATTGGTAAAGGCTATGCAATGCAAATTTGAAACCTTTTTAGATACCCTGACTCCTCAAAGCTCATCCCAACCCTCAGCAGCCATGGACTCCTCTAGTCAAAATGCCAAGAGCTCTGAAAATTAAAATAATTGATGTCTGCATGGCAGAAGGTTAGAAAATGGCTTAATGTTTTCAGAGAAACTGTTTCCTCAGTTCATAATGTAACCAAGAAGTGGCGTTAGAAGAAACCGAGGAGGTCACGTTCAGGTCTTTCCAATATAATTGCTCTTGGGATTACAAGAAAGTCAGACGAAAAGCTGATTAACTACAAAATAAATAAATAAATAAAGTTTAAGTAAATAGAACAGACTTCAGATTAAAGTAGATGTTACAAAATGGCACCTGAACAAATTTGAAGCCTAGCAGATTGGATCAAACTAAAACTGTCTCATGATGCAAAGGGTCATAGTGTTTTGGTGAAACCTTGTAAAGGACATAATGCACAGTCTCATGCAACATCTCACAAGACACAATATTTCTTAAAGTGTATGTCGAGGATGACTTTTGGCTACAAACACACCATTTTTGTTTCCAGTATTTGTGGAACTGGTTGAGTTATACCCATTTTTATGTGTTTCACAGGACATTACTTGACTGTAGTGGTTTCATAAATTGGGTTGATTTCAAAAGTTAATAAAAGTTAACCCAATAATTGCTTTGTGAACGTTTGATTAAGGGCAGCTGTGTGGCGCAACTGGTGGAGCTGCTGCCTCTCAGCGAGAAGGTTGCCAGTTCAAATCCCAGTCCAGGGGCCTTCCTGGGTGGAATTAGCATGTTCTCTCCCTGCATGTATGGGTTTTCTCCAGGTACTCCGGTTTCCTCCCTCAGACCAAAAACATGCATGTTAGACTGATTGGTAACTACATTGTTCCTAGGTGTGAGTGAGAGAGTGAATGGTTGTTTGTCTCATTTGTCTCTATGTGTCCCTGTGATGGACTTGCGACTTGTCCAGGGTGTACCCAACCCCTCGCACAGTAATTGCTGGACATGGGCACTGGCAACTCCCATGACCCAAAATGGAAGAAGCGGGTAAAAGATAATGGACAGATGGAAGTTTGAATAAAGTTCATAACAGGCTCATAAGATTTAACTAAAATACAATCTTGACTCCAATAAATAAAAACAAAGTTTCAAATGCTGAACTGATGTGATTAGTTAGTTGCACCAAACATAATCGGTAAAGTTGACTAAGTTGGAGATGTTTGGGGGTCAATAAGCTGTGGCAGCCATCTTAAATGGACTTGACTCCAAAAGTTAATTTTGTTGTAGATGTACACCCAAAAATTACTTTCTAAAAAGTTTTCCTAAAATCTATCAAATATTTTACCAACATCGCAAACACAGACACACAAAAACAATATAGCCTTTTTCTTTGGGTGCAAACTCATAATTTTGACTTTTAGATAGCAAATATTTTGAAAAGTTACAAACACTACAAGGCATTGCATGGATCTTCTGAATGAGCTGATTTGTTTGATATATTATTTTCTAGAAGTACACAAACTATGTTTAAGTGGTCTGATTGCAAAAAACCATACAGAAGTGTGCTGAGTCAGCGTTCACACGATAACAGCGGAGGAAACAAACAAGCACAGGACAGGATAGAGAAGCAGGAGCTGCAGGTCAGTACTAACGGTCAACGACACAGGGCTGCGGCTGGGCTTGGAGAGGTCGTCTGATATGCTGAAATATTTACGCAGCTTACAGAACGAGAGGCTCGTTCGCTCCAAATCAGCCGGAGCAGAGAGGAGGAGAGAGCTGGGCCACTTTTCCACATCTTCACTTACCGAGGCAACACAGTTCCAACAGAGAGCACCACATGAATAATGTGGCTGCGTGACTTTGTTTTACTTGTTCATTGTTCCCCCTAAGTGTCGAGGCGTTAGCGTCATTTTGCTAACGGTTTAAAGATGAGGACGCTCAGGGTTGAGCTTATTTGTCTGTTAGACCTAGAGTTTCATATATTTTCTCTATTGACAACAGAAGTGATCTATCCTTGTTTTTTCTGCAAACTATTCTGATTTTTATTATCTGCATTTTGTGTGTGTGCTCACATGGCTGTCTGTTAGCAAAATATCCCATGAACCACTGGCCAGATTTTAATGAAACGTTCAGGAAATAATCAGTTGATGTACATCTATGATTTAATGACTTTTGGAGCAAACACAATTCAACATGGCTGCCATAAGAAGCTTATTTAAAAAAAACACACAAAATGGCTATAATTCAATCAGTTTAACAGATATTGAGCAAAAGTTATGATATGTCTGTTCACAGTTGAAGCTGATAGTCATTCACAACAAGGCTTACTTAATGCCTGAGATGCCTGCTTGAAACATCAGCATTAGTGTTGGAGCCGACACAATTTGTCTGTTAGCAAAATAGCTCATGAACACTTGCTCTAATTTTAAATTAATATTTCAGAACATACTCAGTGGGTGAACATATGCCACTGAATTAATCTGAGTCTAATAAATTTAAACTTGACACTACAGGAAATCAACAGCACAGCCAGCACAAAAATGGTTATAATTCAGTCTATTGGACAGATATTGAGATAAAATTGTACAAGTAGTAGCTGAAAGACCTTCACAACATGCACGCTGAGTGTGACACAGCATCACTGGATGTAGCACATAAAGTTATTTAAGTTATTTTCAAGGTCTGATGAAAAAAACCTTCATTTTTAAATATACCACAATTTTCGCCATACATGGCGCTCTGGCGTATAAGTCACATCAGTCCAAAAATGTTTAATAAAGTGGAAAAACATAAATAAGTCACTTCGCTGTATAAGTTGCATCTATTATGCATCGCCGCTGACCACCCGGAAACATGGGCTGGTGTTGTGCCAAAAATTGATTGGCTGCCAAACTGGTGACCATGGGAGCATGCACAGGAGGACTTTAACAAGAATTTCACAAGATTAACACTTAAAAACAATTACGTGTTTGCTCGGCATTATAGCAAAGGCGTGTCTCAGTTGAACTTTTCCTTAATAAATGCACTTCAATGGTCAAATCAGCTGCATTTCAAAAGCCGATTAGCAGAAGCGGGAGCGCGCAGAGGGACGATTCGCTGTTGATTTCTTTGAAATTTAACAAGCTAACCATCTAAAAACAATTATTTGTTTGCTCAACATTATAGTAAAGGTGCGTGTCAGTTTAACTTTTCCTTAATAAATGCACTTCGATGGTCAAATCAGCTGCTCCAAGAGTTCCGGAGCAAGACGAAGATGGCTTGGTATGGCAAGCCAAGTATCTCATTAACAGCCACGTTTACCTATTAATGTGACAC
This sequence comes from Hypsolebias antenori, assembly GCA_031762315.1. NCBI lineage: Eukaryota > Metazoa > Chordata > Actinopteri > Cyprinodontiformes > Rivulidae > Hypsolebias > Hypsolebias antenori. Next base: position 21,619,800 of record JARVGS010001166.1, on the reverse strand, counting down.
TTGGCTTGCCATAAAGCTTGAGGGCCCTCTAGCAGTTGCAGATGTTAATGTTTAATATTTTCCATGTCAGAATGAATGAAATCGTCAGATCTCTGCCAAAAATTGGGTTATAAACAATGAGGGGAAAAAACATAAATAAGTCGCTTCGCTGTATAAGTCGCAGGACTTGCAAATTTATGCAAAAAGACTTATACGCCAGAAAATACAGTATGTCTTTGTGTAAGAGCTAAGCTTTTATTATTTTTTTATTATATAAAATATCTCATAACAAAATGTTCTTTAACTTATTCTGTCCACATATCTGTGCAAGACTGACAGACTCAAATCAACCTGTGTGTGTGTTTCTGTGTTTCTGTGTCCCTGTGCATGTATGCATACCTGCGTAGGCATGTGAAACTAAAACATTCAAGCACCGCAGAGTGTTTTCTGAGTGCTTGTCAGCTTCAAATACGGGGTCAACCCAACAGGCGCCTGACACAAAGCAACTTTTCTTGCAGCTACCATGACAACAGGAAACAAACAATTAAAAAGAGGATACGTTTTAGTATTTCTATAATGACAGTTCAGAGTGTCTTCCCATCTTTATTCACTGTCGGGTTCAAAATGAACAGATATATAAAAACTATTAAATCGGCACCGTTTTAATACAGTTGCGTTTCTATTCGTTATCCACAGCAAAAGGTTGGATATTCTTCACTTTTTTCCTTTCTCAATTGTTTTGTTGCTTGCTAGGTCTAAGATGGACATGGCTTTAGGCAAAGTTCTTCCTGAGTAAGTCTGACAGCTCCAGTTAAATATTTAATCACCGTACAGCCAGGCGCATACATACATGCACACAAAGGCATTTATAGAGCCAAGCGGTGTACATGGGCATGCATGGAGATGAACTGCACAGACACTTGCGAAAGTAAAATGCAAAGTAAGATGTTGAGGAAGACAAAACGAGGCTCATGTCTATTATAGACAGTTTTGTCCTGGATATTGCTGATTTCCCCTTTTTCTAATGTACAGTTTGGCTCTGTTGACTTACCTTTAACGTCACATAGTGCTAAACATAGTGTATATATCATATCAATATATCACATAGTGCTCTTCAATGGAACGATGCAAATTTAATTAATCTGAAACATCTATGATTCACAAACAGGACACAAAACCTCCATGTGAATATAGAGCTGAGTTTGTAGTCAGCTCTGAGAGCAGGCGTGTTAGACATCTTTTCTGAGTTAACATAACAACTGGGTGCTACAGAGTTCACTCAGGCCAGCTCCGTGAACTTTTTACTCTTTATTTTCTGTTGACATGTGTTGAAGAACCATACACACAGTTTTTTTTTAGTCATGCCTGTCCCCGTCTAGTGGTGGTTTTAGTAATTCTGTTGTCTTGTTTGATTATTAATAAATTAAGATTTAAAGTAATCTGTTAGGTGACGATGATGATTTGTATTCCTGGTAAATTGCCATCTTTGGTCAAATAATTTGTGTCATACTTAGTTTGTGTTTACAATAGTCATGAGCTTCTGCAGTGTGTACAGAAAGTAGTTCTAGGTTTTTAGCCTTGATTACCCTACTTTGAATAGAAAATATCATCCATATAAAAAAAAAACCTCAAAACGCTGTTATAACTATGGCAGGTCTTTGTGTGGCACTGTAACGCTGGCTCAAAGATGCATGAACATGGAACAATGCATGGAACATGAATGGGTGTGAAATGTAACAAAGTAACAGACACCCTCCAGTTGGAGGTCAGATTAGAGGCGGCTCTAAATTATAATTTCTAAAAGATATATATATATATTTTTTGGCTGTGAACATGTAAATGCAACAATGGTGTTGCAAGATTTTTTTCCCTAGGAACCCAATTTCTAAAATTATATTTGGGGGCTTCTAAAAGACTGTTTTGTATTAATGCAAGGTTGAAACAACATAAAAATGATACTGTTGATATGTGAATGGTAGCCTTTGCACAATATCTCCTCCTTGATTTGGGGGAAACAACTCTTTTTCTCTGGAAATGGAACTCTGCATGTTTTTTGTTTTTTTTTGTAGGAAAACCACTTCAAATAAGACAACAGCATTGTTTTAAAGCTTCTAAGTGATTAAATGTTATGGACTCATCCGTTATCTTTACTTGCTTCTTCTTTTTCAGGTCGCGGAGGTCACTGGTGCCCACATCCAGCAGTCACTGTGTAAGGGACGGGGTAGACCCTGGGCAGGTCTACAGTCCATCGCAGGGGCATCCATCCATCTATTATCTTTTACCTGCTTCTTCCATTTTGGGACACGGAGGTCGCCAGTGCCCATGCCCGGCAATCACTGTGCGAGGGGCGGGGTACACCTTGGATAGGTTGCAAGTCCATTGCAGGGTCACATAGAGATAAATGAGACAAACAACCATTCTCTCTCTCTCACACCTGAAACAGTTTAGAGTTACCAATCAGCCTAACATGCATGGGTTTGGTCTGTAGGAGGAAACCCGGAGAAACCCATCCATCCATCCATCCATCCATTTTCTTTACCCGTTTCTTCCATTTTAGGGTCACGGGGGTCGCCGGTGCCCATGTCCAGCAATCACAGTGTGAGGGGCGGGGTACACCCTGGACAGGTTGCAAGTACCCGGAGAAACCCCACACATGAAAGAGAGAACATGCAAACTCAACCCAAAAAGGCTCCCGGCCCGAGATTAGAACTGGGACAAGCTGCTCACTGAGAGGCAGCAGCTCTACCAACTGTGCCTTATTAAATATGGACTTTCCACCAAATTGGATGGAATGCAGCAGAAAGTTTGTTTTTGCTAAAATTCCATGTTTTTGTGGACAGGGTCCTAAATGCACCATGTTTTGTCATCCTTCACTGCTGTTATGCTGTGCTCCCATGTCAAAGTTCAGTCTTCATTTTTCATACACTGCTTTTTGTTTTAGCTTAAAGTTATTGTGTTTTCTCTAACTGCATTTGTAGCTCCTTTTCTCAAGCACATTCATTTGTGCACACACATTTAAAAAGAACAACGATTGATGCCAGAACACCTCGTTGCGTAGACATTGCTGCTGACACACCTTGACTGTTCAGCAACACGCCGCTTCTGCCTAAATAAAGGTTGAATGAATGAATGAACTGTGCCATGAAGTGCAACCAAATCTCTTTAACTTGTCTTTTACAAATGGCTTCTCTAATGACAGTTTGTTTTCAGGCAATGCTGCCTGACGTTGTCCATTTTCCTTCTCTCGACTGGCCTCTTGCTTGCCTTCCCTCCCACTCTGCCCGCTTCCCTCACTCCCTCTTCCTCCTGTTCTTTTTTCTCACTTTTCTTTTTAATTACCTGATGTCTCCTCTTCTGGCCCTGACGCCAATAAAGATGCGAGCGGCACAGCCTGCACTGAACTGCCTGTGTGTCTCCGATCACAAATCTTTCCGCTGTGGGTGTAAATTGTTTGTACGTCTGACTTATTTGTGTATCACTTCATGTCTATGATTCCTGTCTGGAAGTATGATTATTGACACGATTCAACCACTTTAAATCTAGAATTAGAGAAATTGCAATTCCTGCTAAAATGCAGTGGGAATGCTTATTGCAGAAAAACTTGCTGAGAAAACAGCTGAAATCAGCAACAACAAAAAAAGCTGAATTATAACTGAAATGGAAGAACAAGCCTAAATTAGCAGATGAAAGCAAAAAGAACACATTTGCTTAAAAATGTTTGACTAAGCAGAAATTAGCACAACTGGAAAATTAGCTAAAAAAAGTTGAGATTAGCAAAAAAAAAAAAAAAATGGCTTAAAATTAGAATAAGACAGAAATAAGATTAAAATACAAGAATGAAGCAGAAAGAGTTGAAGCAAGCTAAAAAAAAAAAAAAAAAAACGTGGAATTAACTGAAAAAGCTAAAATTAACATGAAACAGCTAAATACAGTAGTAGCTGGAATAGAAACAAAGCTGAAACAAGCATAATTTGGCTGAAAGGAGCATAAAAAGTTGAAATCAGCATAAAGAAGTTAATTAGGCTGAAAGTAAAAGAAATTGCCACAAAAATACATGAATTTTTCTGAAAACAGCTGAAATGAACTAGAAAATACTAAAAAGATAGCTGAACGGGTAAGCTTAAATTGGCAGAAGAAAGCAGAAAGAATACAGTACTGTACATGTTTGTCCAATTAGGCTGAAAGAGGCAGAAATGGGGATAAACAGCAGAAATTATCTGAAAAGGCTGAAATTAGCTAAAAATAAATAAATAAATGACATCTGAAAAGGCTGAAATTAGCTAAACACAACAGAAAACTAGCTAAAAAGGCAGAAAGAAGCTTAAATTATCAGAAGGAAATGGAGAGAGCACATTTTTGCTGAATTAGGCTGAAAAAAGTTGAAATGCGTTCAAAAAATGTGTAATTAGCTGAAAAGACTAAAATTAGCATAACAGCTAAATAGTAACTGGAATTTGCACAGGGAAGCTGAAAGAAGCTGAACCAGGACAAAATGTGAAACAATCTGTAAAAAGTTGTGAACAGATCTAAAGATTTGAAGGATGTAAAATGAGCTCAATTCATTTTCTATGAGAGGAAAAAAGTGATAGAAAAGGCTAAATATTCCAAAAAGCTAAAGTTGCACCCATACCAAAAGTCATAGCAGGATTATCCTGAAAGAGTTGAATGCTTTGATTTATGATTTGTTGAAAAGCACAAAAAATGTGGAACGAGAAACATGGTGAACGCACAGAAGAAAAATGGCTCACAATAATGTGAATGTTTCATAAGCGTTTGCAAAATAATTCAAATGTATGCAGACATGCTTTTGTTGTTTACAGATTAAGGGATGTGAGGCAACTAGAATAATTTTTATATAATCTGTCTTCAGTTTATTTTCTCATTAGCCTTTAAATCTTGTCATATTCCTTGTCAAGAATTATCAACTAGAGTACAGCATATATCATTCGCCCATCGACAACTTATATAGCCATAAAGCAATCTATAGCAATGATCTGGACAAGCAAAGGACTTGTTCATCATTTAAGCTTGATTTGTGACCTTGACCTTGAAGCTGGGGTGATTAAAAAAAAGTTCACAACACACCATGTACCGGTGGTAAAATTTGCATCAAGTTTCGTTAAATCTTCTTAAGGGGATCAGAAGTTTTGGGTGGGACAAACAAATAACTTCTATTAAGTTTAACCTTGGTTTGTGACCTTGACCTTGGAGATGGGTTGATGGAAAGAGCATGCAACACTCCATCTAGTGACGATACATACAGTAGATCTTATAAACCATCCGGCAGATATGAATGAAACTCTTCAAAGAAAATCATTCTGTGTGCATCTACAATTAATTACCCTTTGAATTCAAGATGGCTGCTACAGCTAATCATCCTTAGCAAACACAACAATGCATGGCCAATTTTACAGATATCAAGGTAAAATTTGGTGTGGCAGTAGCTGAGAGTCATTGCTCAACACATAACAAGTAATGGGAGCTCTTTGTTTTAAAACTTTTACCTGCAAGGTGAGTGCAAACGTATTACAACAGCTTTTTTTTTGTTGTTTTCAAGTTCTGAATAGTGATGTGATCAAAACAATACAATTAATAAATTCTGATGAAATTCTTCTTCTTTCTTTTTTTTTTTTTGCTTCAAGTACAAAACATATTTAGAAAATTTAAGTGTCCCAGAGAGTTTAGCCAGGAAACAAACTGGTTAATACATCATGATATAAGACGATGAGAAAACAATGAGAGGGTTTAAAAAGGATGATCATAAACTAACAGCGACGCTCGGGGGAGAACCTGCACAGTCAGGAACCGGAGGAAGTGACACTGCTGCTCAAACTGATGTTGGCTGCTCCTCAGTCCCTCTTCTCCTCTTGTTTTAGATCACAACAAGGTCCTCTGTGTGCAAGTGCCATACACGTTTCTCTTCCACAAATGCACATTTTTGTTCCCTTTTCTGTTTCCGTTGGCTGATCTCCTGGGGATGTCCCTTCTCTCTCAGAATGCTCAGCTCAGGTTCCCCTCTTGCGACTTATACGAGGGCAGAGGCGGCTTGTTTCACTTCAAACACAACGGAGGAGCCTTTGGTATGGCAACAGAGACAACTGGATACTGAGACAGGAAGTTACCTGCCAACAGGGTATCTGTGTGTTTTGCTTTCATTCCTTTTGTCATCGCTGGCATGAAAGTCACTAGTTTGGGATGGTTTACACTGTGGCTTGAGAAAAAAAATAATCTTTCTGGCATCAAAATACTCTTCTTGTTGGCTTTAATGCGTTTGTTTGGAAAATGGATTTGATTGTCTGTCCTTTATTGTTTAAAAAAAAGCCAACAAATAATTTGTTTACACCTTCTCAAATGCCAAAAAGCTGTTAGAGGGCATCAAAAGAGAAAGGGATAATTGGAAATTTGAATAAATTAACTTAAAGGTGCAGTTAGTAGCATTAGTAGCATCTAGTGATTAAAATGTAGATAACCACTTGACTACAGTACATCATTAAAAAGACTAAATTTGAATCCCAAAAGCAGCAGTTCAGGCATTCATTTTGTTTAACTATGGTTGTCATGGGAGCTCTATGATTCTAGGTACTAGTGTTTCAAACAGGGATGGGTACACTGTATGCAAAGATGTACCAATCAAAGTTTTCTTGGATAAATCTGATTTTCCAATTATTGTGAAGCTCCGACCTGCTATCCAGTTTGCCTCACTCCTAATTTTATTTTCTTAGATCTGCAACAAACTTAATTGTTCTTTAAGTTTCTGTTAAATTGAGTATTTTATTGTGCTCGCATCATAAAATGTGACAAAATAATAATAATGATGATTCCAAAACGGCACCAGGTTAGAAAGCTTGCCATCTCTGTGTCACTGGAACCCTATGAACAGTATCATCTGGTTTATTGATTTAGATATTTGCACAGAGTCTAATTGGAATAAAATGTATTCTTTGTAAGATGAGTTACAGTTTCTGGCTTCTTAGCATGCTTTTTGTTTTTGCTCACTTCTGAACATATAAGTGCACAAAAAATTGTTTCTCTAAAACTTTCAGTTGAGATTGTAATGGCACCAAATTGTGCTGGATACAAAAAAATGGAAGGGAAAAAATACATTTTTAACTTGGATGTGTTAGTTGTAAATGAGTCTTCGAGGCTCAATGTGATTTATCTGTCTAAATAAAGGATGAACGAATGAAACGTTAAATAAATTACTATTTGTTTGTAATTGTGCATTACAAAATAAAGCTTGACAATCTAAATGATGAAACTATAGGATCTGTATGTGTGTCACATGCTTAGATGAACTTGAATATGTCACCAGTTTAGGTGAGAACCGACACTTTAAAGGGAACAGCCTATAAAGCAACAAGCTGCATGGCACTACAGTTGGCTCAGTGGTGCCCAACAGCTAGAAAGTTGTAAGGTGACACCTGGTTCAATCTTTTCTGTGTGAAGTCTGCATTTGAGTTTACTCTGGGAACTCCCACAGTTTGAAAACATGCATGTTAAGTCATCTGAGATGCTAAATTGTCCCTAAGTGTGGGTGAGTGCATAAATGGTTGTCTGATTTGTCTCTACATAGCCCTGTGATGGACCAGGTGATCTACTGTACCTTGCCTCTCATCCAGAGACCTCTGTAGATGGGCACTGGATCCCTGCAGAACAGGTACAGAACATAGCTGGATAGAATGAGAAGAGCCTTGGTGTGTGAAACAGCTGAAATTCTTCTATAGGAAATAGATATATCATCTTTACCCACTTCTTCCTTTCCAGGTCACAGGTGCCCATGTCCAGCAGTGACTGTGCAAGAGGTGGAGTACACCCAGGACATGTCTCAAGTCCATCACATGGCCACATAGACTCAAACAGCATGTAAGCTCATATACATGGACAATTTACAATTACCAGTTAGCCTAACATGCATGTTTTTAATCTGTGTAAAGAAAAAGGAATACTACTGTACCAGAGAAACCCCATGCATGAATGGAGAGAACATGCAAACTCCACCCAGAGAGGTTCCCAGCCAGGATTTGATCCAGCAACCTTTTCACTGAGAGGTGACAGCTCTACCAACTACACCAACTTCTATAGAAAATCATTGCTGCCTTTTGGTAATCTTACCATACCATACCAGCTTTATTTATAGAGCACTTTAAACGCCCACAGGACCAAAGTGCTGTACACACAACAAAACAATCATACAGTCAGGTAATAAAAATGGTTAAAATGATTAAAAGTCACACAATAAAAGTTGAGCAATCATATAATCAAATAATACAAGCAATTAAAATGATGTGTGCTTAGTCTGTCCAACTTTTTAAACATGCTATACCTGTAGCTGTTACAAACACATAACCCTGCATGTGTCTTATTTTCTCACTAAGAACTTCCACACCAGACCTGCAGCAATAAACACCAACTTTCATATGGTGTGTTCACAACTAGGTAAAAAGTTAGGATATTTGGTTGCCATTTAGCTTTGGTGATTTCATAATCCCATCCCCCCAACCCCCCACCCCCCCACCCCACCCAAAAAAAAAGACACTGCAACAAATCAATGTCTAGCTGAAAATCAGCAAACTCCAGATCCTAGCTAATTAACTGGTGTTTCTGTCGTATAGGCAACCTGTCAGCAGCAAACAAGTTTTGCTCTACTCAGCTTTTAAAATCAATCAATCAATCATTCAATCCACCAGTCAATCCATCAATTAACCATCGGCCCCCGTTCAACAGTCAAGAAGAACAAGGTGCGTCACAAACAGAAACAGACAGCAAAAGTTGAAAATGCACGTTTTATTTGGCCGTTTCTAGCTCATCCCCTTTAAACCCTCCTTGCAGGAATTTTTTAATGCATTTCAGCATCTAAGCCCACCACCATATTGTTTAGCAAAGAGGATGTATAAACTTCTTTAATCACACCTGTTTGATTTGTTTTACTGACTGACTGTCATTTGGGGAATGAGGAAAAAAGATGGGATTCAGATTTAGACAACTTTATATATTCCCAAAAGGCAATTCAGTTTGGCAGTTTCCAGATTCACCCCTACACACCCACACACATACATATGGTCAAATTTCTACAAACAATAAAATAAAATAAAAATAAAATAAAAATAAAACATTAAAAATATTAAAAATATATATTGTACGGTAACGGCATCACGTTAAAGAAAGGAGGAAACCAATAAATGAGACAAGTAATTTATGCTCATCTGTAGCAAATAAGTAAATAGGTTACTCAAAATCATTTTGAGAGGGAGCATGATGAAACAGACTTCACTTCATGACGCAATTTTTGACTGCTGCGTTCAATGTTAAACCAAAGAGTAAACATTACCATTTGCTGCCACAAGAGGGCCCTCCATTCTTTTGGCAACTACTGTATATGTTGTTCCTCTTCTGCTACAACACCCCCCCCCCCCCACACACCTTCCCATCTTCCTCCAGAGTTGGTGGAGTTGTTCAGAAGATGAAGAATTCATTGGATTCAGTGATGTGGAATGGTGAATTTACAGGTAACTTGCTTGTCGGATGTTCTGTGCACTGTTCTTATTTCAGATTAAATGTATGTTGTTGCACTTTGTGACATACACATCTAATTAAATGCGACTTATACGCTGAAGTGACTTATAAATGTTTTTTCCCCTTCATGAAGCATTTTTTTGACTGATGCGACCTATACTCCGGAGCGACGTATAATCCGGAAAACACAGTAAACTTGTAAGTCAAGGCACCACTGTATCTACACACTGCTCATTGAACTATTTCTTTTTGTAGATTAACAGGAATTTTAAGAATTGTAAGTCTTATTTCAGATCTGAAACGTGTTGTCCTTTAACTCCAGACTCTTGTGATGTGTTCGAGAACAGAGGTGGTTTTTGGAGTTGATCATAGCCAAGAAGCTGACTTTCAGAGGTTGCCAAGAATCATCCTTGAACCCTGATCTGTGGGAAAATGTGCACTGTGCTGAACAGATGGGACAAGCAGGAAGCTGTATATGGGTGATCGCATAAAGAGTTGGATTTTTTTTTTTAAACTAAAATCACGTCAAAACTCAGAACTGTTCATTCCAAATAAAGAATTGTTTAAAATGAAATGGAAGCATTACCAAAGATTCATGTGTATCTGAATGATACAACCACGTTGGTAACTGAAAATAAAAATTACTTGCCAAGTTTTCTTAGAAATATTTGTCAGGATTTTATTTTAAAAAGAAGGATTTTACAGGTCTTAAACCAAAAAAGAAGGGGAAAAAAAAGGTTGGATCCCTGTGTGCATACCCCATTGTGACAAAAGTCAATATGAGGCCACATTTCAGCAAGAAAAATAAATCCAAAGAATGAAAAGCAATAAAATCGGATCCTTGGTTCCAAAGGAAGCATTTGAAGACAGAACTATTAAAGCGTCTGTGACATGATTTATGAACTTTGCAGAAAGTGGCACAACATAAATATCTTTTATCATTCAACTAT
>JARVGS010001166.1:21541129-21552633 GCA_031762315.1 Hypsolebias antenori | reverse complement strand
TAGAGAAGTCAAGGTCGAGAGCTTCAGATCTTTTTGTAAGATATTCCAGGAAGCAGGAGCAGAGTAGGAGAAGGCCCCTTTGCCAAGCTCAGATCTCACTGACGGAACACTGCAGGTAATAATGTCCTGAGAGCGCAAATTAGATACCCAACATCTTTTCGTGGTTGCAGGATCCCTCAAAATTAGCTTTGTTGGTCTCATTTGACATTATCTGTTGCACTTTTGATATCATAATCAAATATTATTGAAAATATTTAAGTGAAAAAAGTATTTTACATTTAAAATATCATCTTAGGGGCCAGATAAGATGTCAACGAGGGCCACATTTGGCCCATGAGCCTTGAGTTTGACATACGTGCTTTAGATCTTGGTGCAAGGGTGCTTTGTTTTTGTTTCCCAATAAATTTGTCCATTTTAAAAATAAAGCATAAAAATAATATCACTTGCTTTTGAAATTTAAAAACTTTTTTTAATCAAAATACTGGATTACTTCTTTGTATACTCATATAAAGACAATACTAATCTTGCTTTGAGTTCAAGTAAGACTGATCAAATTCTTGTTTTTCTAGATTTATTCCAAGTTGTTTTGTTTATGTTTGAGGATGTCTATTACACTCTGAGGTGTTTGTTTAACCCAGGATGCAGACAGACTCAGAGGAACTCAAGTGTAAAAATAAAGATAACTTATTAACAAAAATAACACAAAATGAGGCAGCAAAACTTACAAACAAAAAAAAAAAAAAACACCACTAATATGGGGAGACAGAGAGGAAACAGCATGACAAAATAAATGCACAGAACACAGAGTAACAAAATGACAAGGATTTTAAAGAGTCACTAATTTTGGACAATGACACACCTGCGCTCCACCTGGGGACAGACAATGAGGAACAGGTGCCAGTAGGAGGAAGAGGAGCTGACAACAAGAGGGGAAGATCACTGGGGAAGCTGCAAACACAAGTAAAAGAGACAAAACTAAACACAACAATCACAAGACAACAAAAACACTAGAACACACAAGAATTCTGACCATGTCAAGGGCTGAAATGACGTGGCCCACGAGCCACTTCTGGCCTCGCTCCGTATTTTGCCCACGTGCTTGTCAGTCCTATCAGAATTTAACTCTGCAAATTGAGGTTGTTCAAAAAGCTACGTGAATCAGGTAAGATATGAATAATATTCAGAACCTTCCTGCACAACGCCACTTCAGACGATCTGAACTATCACCTAGATATTTAATTAACTTAAATAAGTTCTTCCTCCTTTTAATCTCATGCACGTATGAAGTAATTCAAAATAAACAAAAGCAGGAAACACATTCTGTTTTGTTTTTATTGTTTTCCTCTTGTTTTATTTCCACCTCACTCAAATCTAACTTTAGCACAAGTGAGGTTCTGACAGCAGACAATGCAGCACGACAACATCTTGTGCAGAGCTGCCTTTCGATGTAACAAACATAACAAGTTTTTCTAGACACGTCTATTTCCCAAACAACATGCATATTTTCTTCTCTCCAAGTAACCTCAGTACAGTCCATCTGGGCTCCACATACACATCCACTTACACACACAATTACAGAGTGTACTGCCAGTACTGCTCCTAACACCCCTTTCATGTCCCTTTGGCCTCGCAAAGTCTGTTTCTCACACATTATACAAAAAAAAAAACCTCTTCTTGTATTCACCCCAGTTTTCTTCGAATTGTCACAAGTCTCGACTGTAATTCTCAAATAATGAAGTTACAATCTGAAAATAATTTTAATTCATAATTGTGGGGGGGGGGAAGCTATTTTTGGAAAAAAGAAAAGAATATTTTTGTGTATTTAAATAAATTTTGTTTCCTTGAGTATCTCTCAAAGCAACATTAAATTTGTTATTAGACTCTTGAAAGAATTTTGGTCACAGAAAAGCTGCCACAATTGGCTGGAAGGGGGAAAGAAATGTAATCCTAAAGGAGTTACAAAACTCCACAGCATTGACCGAAATGTCTATCCAGAGGTCCAGTTTAGGTCACATACGTCATGAAACTTGGCTCAAACTATGCGCATGCTACATTAAAAAAGAAAGAAAAATCATTATGGCTAAGAGGAGATGCAAGGGAAGAGAAGTAAAGCACGTCTACGTAAAAGTCCTTTCCACGTGGGAATGGGTCGCCCCCCCCTTTTTTTTTTCTATTTTTCACATCAATAAACATACTGGTAAACAAGACACTGTTGTCATGCAATGTTAAATGTCATGCAGAAACATGGAACACAACCCTAAATACTGCAGTTACTATGCCAGGCCTGTATGAGGTGCTGTAATGCTTCTGCAGAAAAGTACCAAAAAGAGAAGAGAAGAAGAGGCTTTCACAATAAGTAAGAACATAAAACCATCCATCCATCTATCCATCCATTATCTTTACCCACTTTTTCCTTTTTGGGTCACAGGGGTCACTGGTGTCCATGTCCACCCATCACTGTGCAAGAGGTGGGCCATATCCTTGACAGGTTTCCAGTCCATCACAGGGACACATAGAGACAAACGAGACAAACAACCATTCACTCGCTCACTCACACCTAGAGACAATTTAGAGTTACCAATCATTCTAACATACATGTTTTTGGTCTGTGGGAGGAAACTGCAGTAACTGGAGAAAACCCACGCATGCTCTGAGAGAACATGCAAACTCCACCCAGAAAGACCCCCGGACTGGGATTTGAACCAGGGTAACTTGCTCACTGAGAGACAGCATTTTTACAGTTGTGCCACTGTGCTGCCCCGACTATAAACCGAAGACTGTATATTGAATATGTAATACAATGTCTATGAGGAGATGCCGATATTTTCTTGTTTTTTGAATGAAAACAAATATAGATGCCAATATAAATTCTTACGTATTCACAAAAAACTATCCCATGGGAAAAGAGCTCAAGAACATTTTTACCACAATAAAGTATGCGGGTGACAAACTCATGATGTGGGACAATTTGGGATTGATAGCTGAAAAACTGCTAGAATTTAAGGAACATTTTAATGTGTTACTGTCATGTTTAGGTAAAACATTGAATCTCTGAGAGAATTGAACCTATGACCGATGGTCACATTCTTTAGGGATTCTAGCTTATTTAGTTCTAGGCATTGCTTTAAGTTTCTTGAGTGGCAGGAGGGAGATGATTACTCCCAGCTGTCACCACTTCTTTGATGAGAAGACTCCAGCACTTAAGGCCCTGGGAAGCATTTGGACCCTGCTGAAACATTGTCCCATTTATGGTACCGTGTCCAGCCTAGCCTAGATTCAGACGTCTCCACTTCATCCTGGTTCTGCCTTGTGCCTCCTCTTGCCTCCCTGTGAGTCTTCTCCCTCATTCAAGCCTCTGCACAGAACAACCCTCTATTCGTCCAGCTTAAAGGTTCACCCTGCCACCATCATCCTAAACTCACCTCCGATCTGGTTTTGCTGGTCTGCCTCACCCATCATACTCCTCTGGATCCCACTCCAAACCAACAAGACAAGATATTCAAGTAAGCCATACAAGTAAACTCTTTGGACAGTTAATTATTACATCCCTGTTCTACCATACTCATCATGTGTCTTGTCCCACAGTTGATTCCCGAGTTCCTGCCCTTGCATTGTAAATAAACTCACTTACCGTTACTTTTTGGTCTCTCGTGTTTTGGTCAGACTCTTGGGTATCTGTATAAAAAGCTGAACACAAATTTGATAATTTTAGCCATAAACAAAGTGCAAAGCTCAATTTCCAAGATTAAGGGGATATGTTTAAATGCATTTGAGTGACTTGGTCAAACCCAACATCAGCCCAGCAAAAATTGGATGCACAATTTCAAGATTGTGGTAACACTAGCTGAACACAGCTTGCTTCCTCTGGAGCAGTTCTTGTGTAGAGGGGAACCCAGTAACTATTTGAGAAGAACTTCTACAAGAGGCTTAAGGTTTAAATTTATTGCAACAACAATGTTTTATAAAGTAATAGCTTTAGGACAAGAGAAGGTGGGTGGTGTGTTGGTAAGCACAATCAGGCCTTTTCTTTTTTTTTTATGATACTGTAGTTCTTGTTTGTTTCACAAGTAGACATGTTGTGTTGACCAAATGTTGGGAAAAATACTGTTTTACAGCCAAGTCCCTAAAAGAGTAAATAAAGACATGCAGCACTCCTTAAAGTAAAGTATACTGCCCACTGTATTACATGTCAAAATTTTAAACAAAAAAATCTCATGCAGTTTGTTAGTGTTCGGACTATGCATTGGGAATAACTCTCACCTACTGTTACACCTGCTTTTGTTCAGTAACTGTTAAACCAACAGAGTTGTAGCCATGTTTGTGTTTGCTAAGGGCAGTTAGCTGTGGTTGCCATGTTTAATCAGACTTCAAAATTTACTCAGTTAAATGTACTGTAAATACTATGGTTATTGTATTTTTATTTTAATCCATTCAGTGGTTCAAAATATATTTTGCTAACAAAAAGACAAATAAAGAAGCAAACACCTACACAAACCCAGACACATAAATGTTTTCTCAAGCTACTGGTCAGATTTTGTGAGATAGAGAATTCACAACTGACATTGTTT
Organism: Hypsolebias antenori; assembly: GCA_031762315.1. NCBI lineage: Eukaryota > Metazoa > Chordata > Actinopteri > Cyprinodontiformes > Rivulidae > Hypsolebias > Hypsolebias antenori. The sequence goes on along the minus strand of JARVGS010001166.1, from coordinate 21,548,065 downwards.
TATCATCCTTCAGTCCAAAAAAAAAAAAAAAAGTGGATTCACAACCTGAGAAAGTGATGGCAAAATGTCAGAACAGCTGCTGTGTGAGAGCCTAATACAGTGCTGTCAGCTGTGATGAGGTGCCAGGGAAGAAAGAAGCACCAGTCAAAAAGTGATATACCTCCAATTTTTATTTTTTTTTAACCTTATGGTCTTTTGATCCCACTGAGTACCTGTTGATTATTTAAGTTGGCTGTTTGTCGGGAGAACAGGGGTCACAACAAGTCTGTTCTGAGGAAATAAGGAGACTTATCATAGAAGAAAGATACGCATATTTTGATTACATACGTGGTATACAGTGGTGCTTGAAAGTTTGTGTATGACCTAAAACATTGGATTTTCACACAAGTTCTAAAACTAGATAGAATCCAGTTGAACAAATGAGACAAAAATATGATATTTGGTAATTTATTTATTGAGGAAAATGATCCAATATTACATATTTGTGAGTGGTAAAAGTATGTGAACCTTTGCTTTCTGTACCTGGTGTGACCCTCCCTGTGCAATAACTAAATGTGTCCAGTAACTGTTGATCAGTCCTGCACACTGGCTTGGAGGGATTTTAGTCCATTCCTCTGTACAGAACAGCTTCAGTTCTGGGATGTTGGTGGTTTCCTCACATTAACTGCTCACTTCAGGTCATTCCACATCATTTGGACTGGATTAAGGTCAGGACTTCCAAAACATGAACTTTATTCTTCTTGAACCATTCTTTGGTAGAACAACTTGTGTGCTGAGGGTCATTGTCTCGCTGCATGACCCACCTTCTCTTGATTCAGTTCATGGACAGATGTCTCCTTTAGAATTATCTGATATAATTCAGAATTCATTGTTCCATCAATGATGGCAAGTCATCCTGACCCAGATGCAGTAAAATAGGTCCAAACCATGATACTACCACCACCATGTTTCACAGGTGAGACAAGGTTCTTATGCAGGAATGCAGAGTTTTCCTTTCTCCAACCATAACACTTTTCATTTAAACCTAAAAGTTCTGTTTTGGTCTCAGCCATCCACAAAACATTCTTCCAACAGTCTCCTGGCTTGTCCACGTGATATTTATCAAACTGCAAACGAACAATGTTCTTTTTGGAGATCAGTGTCTTCCTCCTTCAACCCTGCCAGCACATCGTCAGCACTTTGGTTGGCCTTGTTGCTGTTTTAAGTGCTCTATAAATAAAATGGTATGGTATGGTATGGTATGGTATAATTGTTGTTGTGTTCTGATGATTGACTCATGAACATCCACATTAGTCAATGTGAAAGAGACCTTCAGTTGTTTAGAAGTTATCCTGGGTCCTTTGGGACCTTGCCGACTAGCACACGCCTTGTTCTTGGAGTGATCTTTGTTGGTCCATCACTCCTGGGAAGGGTAACAATGGTCTTGAATGTCCTCCATTTGTACACATCTGTCTGACTGTGGATTGGTGAAATCCAAACTCTTTACAGATGTTTTTAACCTTTTCCATCCTGATGAGCATCAGCAGCTTTGTTTCTGAAGTCCTCAGGAATCTCCTTTGTTCTGTGATGATACACTTCCACAAACATGTTGTGAAGAGCAGACTTTGATAGATCACTGTTCTTTAAATCAAACAGGGTGCCATCTCACACCTGACCTCTGCCCTAAATGACTTTATTTCACTCAAATGGAGTTTTTTTTTTTTTTTTTTTTTTTTTTTTTTTTTTTACATTTTAGTTTATGTAGTGAGTGAGTATTTCACATGTTGTTAATATTTTGTTTTGTGCCTCAGAGCTGCAAAGTTTTGGAGCCACTTTGTTACAGGAAAAAGTACCAAGTATGTCATGGTGATGACTCTCACCTCCTAATTCTCCTAATTTCTATCTTAGCTCAATGCTGAATACTCACACTCAATACTGAATATCAGTAAAACTTACTTTGTTATAGACATTTATGGGTTTTCTATAGTAGATTAGCTGTGGCAGCCATCTTGAATCAGGATTAATCCAAAAGTTAATCAGTTATAGTCAATGATTGCTTTCATAGTCCTATTAAAATTCCGTCCAGTGACTCATGAGATATTTTGTTAACTGACAAACAATCATATAGGTAAGTCCATGCTCACCTCCACTAAGAAAGACAGGATAACAGTTAGTCCAATAATGAACAGCAGCTTCAGGTCCTAAATTATAAAACTGAAATGAACAGCTGCTTTGATTTGAGGTGACTGGATGTCCGTTAGATGGAAGGAAGTGACAGTTGTGCTGTGATACTGGACGCTGCCTGCCTGAGATTAGTGACTTGTGGGCAGTCAACCCGGCTGTGATTCATTGGATCAGAAGGAAGTATTCACAGCTAAACAAACGTAGGCCTGCAGCCAAGCCAACCCACTCCACAGGCACAGACACAATATCACACACAAACATGTACACAAATACAAACTTAACAAACGAAGCACTGTACAAGTATGTTTATGTAGTTTAAACATCTGCTTAATTTCCCACAGACTTGATTCAATAATCCTTCTATAGTTAGCGAATCTTAAAAATGAACAAACATGGCTACAACTTTGTCAATTCTAAAGATATTTAACTAATAATTAGTGTAGTGGTAGGCAAGATTAATCCCCAACACACTTTTTAAGCATTAACTCAGTGTGCAATTATTTGGTTTAAACTATTACAATTAACTTTTTTTTGTCAACTTTGTCTGTAAGCAAAAAAAATAAATAAATAAAAATCATATGAGCCACTGGACATATTCTATTGAAACTTTCAGGAAACAATCAGTCGATGAACCTCTATAAATGATTTCCTTTTAGAGAAAACCCAGTTGATGAAAACAGCCGCGTCTAATAGGTAAAACACAAGCTAAACACAAAAATTTTGTTGATTTTACAGGTATTGTGCATGCTCAGATTTGGTGTAGTAGCTGAGAGGTACTTGTATTTACAATACAATGCATCCATCAATTACTAATTGTGTAAGATCTTATTTAAAGCTTTAGCCCTATTTTTTTTTTAGCAATCCGTTTGTCTGTTAGCAAAATAACATATGACCCACTGGACAGATTTAGATGAAACTCTCAGAAATTAATCTGTGGACGTTTAGCTACAAATGCTTGACTTTTGGAGTCAATCTAACAATTAGTCAGCTTCACTCAGCTGTTTTTCTTATGGAAAATTACAAATTGTTGCGACTATCTGCATGTTTGAGTGGCTTCTTCAGTAGCTTCTGCGTGGACATACTGCTTGAAGTCATAGTTAGCTCGGAAGAAAATAAAACAGCATAACAGCGGGTCACAGAGTTCCCTGGCCATCGTTTCATTCCTCCCACCAGCATCAATAGAATGGTGCGAAGGACACATTCGTCTCACACGCTGTTCCATATCGTTCTGAGTCTGTCCCCTTTGTGTTTCAGCCAACTTACAACATAAATGCAGGCCATTTATTTAACAGGATTAGGAGCTAAAGCTGCTTTCAACTTGACCAGGCCATAAGTGCCCCCTTACACCCCACCCCCTGACACACACACACACACACACACACGCACGCACGCACGCACGCACGCACGCACGCACGCACGCACGCACGCACGCACGCACACACACACACCCTCAACATGGCAGCATATATTTCCATGCAAAGGAAAAGCTTGATTCAGCAGAAATCTACTTCAGGTTGAAATAAGTGAAGTGCGGCTGCATCTAGGCGTAAGAAAGGTCCCTATCAAAAATTGGATTGCCACATCAAAATTCAAGATGGCTTCCTGCCATATAGTAGTCCCTTGCTACTTGGCGGTTCAACTTTCAGGGACTCGCTCTATTGCAATTTGTGGAGTCCAACCTATTGGACAATTTTTTTTACACATGACTGTGTCATTGTACAGTAATATTAATGTACTTATGGTTGTCAAAAAGTTAACGACAAAAAAATAATAATTTGGACAGGCTCTGCCATTTTGTAGTTGGCTTTCAATAATTCTACACTGTATTGCCAGTCCTGAAGAACTTCATTACCCACAAGGCAACAGTGCACTTCCCAGAATTCAACAGTGCTTCCAACCCGCTGCTTTCTGCCAAAATGGAAGGAAAGTTTTGATCCAATCCAAACCTGACTAAAAAGTTCAGTCCTTATTTGTAGTGACTTTGGTGCTCATTGACTGCAGAGAGCCAATCAGAAACAGACCAGAACCAGACCAGAAACAGACCAGAACTGGACAATAACCAGACCAGAAACAGACCAGAACCGGACAAGAACCGGACCAGAACCGGACAAGAACTGGACCAGAACCGGACAAGAACCGGACAAGAACCGGACAAGAACTGGACCAGAACCGGACAAGAACCGGACCAGAACCGGACAAGAACCGGACCAGAACCGGACAAGAACTGGACCAGCCTCTTCCCTCAATCTGAGTGCTGTTTACACGTCCAGGGAGCCTCTCGGGTGGGGAGGATTTCTCGGAGGTCAGGCGTCTTCTCTGGAACTCACCCGGACTTTTCTCACACATTTCACACATCTTTACTCTAATACAAACAGATTTGTTACTGAGAGAATATTTATGTTGATGCACAGTAACTTTGTAGTCAGTTTATAAAAGTAATTAACTACGAAGAGGATCACCAAAGTGAGCAAATTCATTATAGTGAATGACACGAGGAAGATGACCGACACACATTGAATGCATCATTCTGCTTCAGCATAGTAGAGTTCTGCTCGACCGCTTTGGTTCTGATGGACCAGACTAATTTTGGAAAGCTCAGCTCTGAACAGGACATGAATGTTTTACTTGTGATTTATGAAGCAGTTAGGGTTGTGCTCACTTACAACGCTGTCACTTGTGACAGTCGTACAGTGTCAGTATATGATAAAAGTTAATGCTTTATCGTTAGCTTCTGCTATTTTTAAAATCTGTTTGGCATTTTAGCATTAGCGAGATTAGCGAATCAGCAGTTAGTATGACTGTTTGAGCGGCTTCAGATGTTATCAGTCCATTAAATGGCCGTTATTAGTTGTTATCATCCCCATATGTAGCAGTGAAACTGTCCCACCTACCTCCTAGTAGGATTAAAGGTACGCTGTTATCGCTGATAATAGGCAGCGTCTCGCCGGGGTAAACCAGGAAGTGTCTTTTTTTTTTCAGCTTAACCTTACACCTGACCCAGAGGACAGACCCTAAACTTAACCCCCTTAGCCCGTGCCTAAACCTAACCAAGACCCTAAGCCAGACCCTTTACTCTAAACCTAACCACGCAAAGCTATAATGACGCTAACAAAGCTAAAAACTGAGCCTGTTATCATCGCTACCAACGCTAACAACGTATATTTAAATCCACTAGGAGGTACAGGAGGGGCAGTCTGACCACTACGTATGGGGATGATAATAACGGCCATTTAATGGTTGATAACGTTCGAAGCAGGTGTTTTCACTCAGCCTTTTTTTTTTTTTTACACAGATTTACAAACACCCATGATGGGACAAACAAGTGTCTAAATATAAGGTCTGTCTGCAGATTGCCGTTTGTTCTTTAAAAGACAATAATGTGTGTGAGACTGTAAAGAGAAACCACACTGGACAGGATAAAATCTAAATGTCATGGAAACCTGTTTGCTCATTCATCCCAGTTTCACTTCAGCTGCCCCACTCTTGTTTTTGGAGCTCTTAAGTGTAGTTTTACTCTTGATTGGAGGACAGTGCATGATGTAAAGGTCATCTTGGCTTCCTCCGTCTGTGTTTTAAAGCAAAGATTCAACACTTTTAAGGTCTAAACCTTTCTAATTGCTTTGACACAGAGCTGAAAGAGAGAGAGAGCGTGTGAGAGAGAGAGTCAGTGTTGATCCATTTCCGTCTTCTTCTCCCTCATTATTGTCTCCCTGTCGGTGTCAGACAGACACCCCAGCGCAGTGTAAATGTCAGAGCTGTTTGTCACATTTGAATTATTAATGATGACACACTGAAAAGCCCCTTTCCTTTCTACAAAACCATGTGTCTGTCAAACCAAATACAGAAAAGAGAGGGTGGTGTGGTTGAGGCAGAATAAGCAGTTGTTTAATACTGTTTGCTCACTCAGACACTCCGCAGCATTAATTTAGTGTCATTCAGGTTTGTTTTATGACAAAGCTTTTTTTTGTTGTTGTTGCTGTTTGTTAATGCTGCATTTACTCTATAACTTTTTATCCACGCTTCTTCTCCTCTTTGCTGTCTGTTTCAATGTGTTTGGATGTCAAATTGTTGAAAGCTGACGCTGTCGATCATCATCACAGAGACAGTGAGAGATAATGACCTCCAAAGATCTGTGATCTGTCAGGAGATGATGGTGGTTACCACCTGCCACAGTAACGATATTGCTAAAATTGTGGTATCTTAATTAAAAGCACTTGTTTAATGTATTTGCTTGGATGTCTCCTTGTTCTTGTCACTCCCTGCTGCCAGTAAAGATTAAGGCAAAAACTTGATTCTGTGGGGGGTGGGGGGCTCAAAACAAAAATACAGCAGTGCTTTAGTTTCATAATGCTGCATGCTCACATTATTTGGCGAGAGAAACTCTCAAAGTGTGCACAGTTCATGAGGGAGTGTGTACACTAAATGTTGGGATGTTGTGACAGATCGTTTAAAACTTAAAACACAGCTCACAGTGACAGCAGAGAACAGACAGTTAAAAAAAAGAAACATGTCACAAGAACTGAGGAAATTTACATCAAGTTCTGTGACAACTTTCTGATATTTTTTTTAAGTTTTTCAGCGTTCACAAACAAAACAGAGGAAACTACAATAATAATTTTTTTCACATAAATTCTAAAATACAGTCATTAAAAGCTTAACACACTCACCAGACTTATGTTTCTCCATTCCACAGAAGATTGTGTTGGATTCCTCCTTTTCTGGCCCTCATTATTTCAGTAGCCTTAAAATTTCCCACCATGCATCTCTGCAGAC
>JARVGS010001166.1:21437204-21449449 GCA_031762315.1 Hypsolebias antenori | reverse complement strand
ACAGGTCCCTCTTGTAAAAGAGTCCCCGTGGCTCAACGAGGCTAGCCTGTATAAATAAAGGTTGAATGAAAAAAAAAAAAAGGTCTAAAGGATAATAATTTGGAGAACAACTAGTTTTAAAAGTAATAATTATTAAAACAATAATGAATAATCAAAACAAATTTAATCAGTGAAAGATTAATTCTCCTTTATCTAAGGCAAAATTTATTATTTGACCAGGAATTATTCAAGCTTTTATGCGTGCACAACTTTCGACAAAGTTTAGCTATTTGATAAATAAATTACCTTGGATTTTGCTTAAAGGTGTTGTTGAATGGGACCACATCGAGTCATTCATTATCACTACAAATGGCATAACCAGACCAAGTTGAAATTCATGTCACCCGGTCTCTGCTTCTTACCAAGTTAGTGTTGAGGGTTGTGTTCGCTTGTCTTTCAGGAGGTTCTGCTGATGGATCAGAGCAGGACACACCACGAGGAGGACTAGCCAGGCGCTGCCCAAGGTAGCCAAGTCGCTGTGACTGCTTCAGGGGTCGGTGTCTCCGCTGATGATCTGTGGGCCATCAGCACACTTTACAAACAAAACTGAGTCTCGCAGTGAGAAAAGCAACATTTTATCTTCTGCAGTTACTGGAACTCTATTTTGCTTCTAACAACAATTGTTACTGAGAAAACTTGCTGTTTTCTTTGCGCAGGAGGAAACAAAGATGATCATCAGACGAACACATCAGGATGGGGAAGACAAACTGAAAAGTGTCACACAAAAAAGCTTTGTTTGAACTCTCAGCTCTCAGAAGTGTTAACTCTGAAATATCATGACTCTCCTCTGACGTAAATGAATCCAGCTCCGAAACACTGACACAGCTGTCACTCATGGAAAAGTTCTTTTCTAAACAAACATAAGAGAAAATATGCAAAGACATATTTCACGATTTCACTGCAAATCTACATCATTCACAATCAACATTATTCATGTCCTCTCCAGTCATAATAAAATAAAACCAACTTCATTAATGATAAGCTGTCCAAGGACAGTCAATGTGTGAAAACATCAGACATTATTCAAGTCAAAAGTAATGTTAAAGAAAACAGTTCAGGGTGAATCTGGTAGACAACCTCAGGGTTCTTGGGTGTTCCTGGGAAAGACCCAGCACACACTGGAGACTGTTTCTTGGTTGGCCTGGGAAAGAGCTGGAAGAGGTGGCAGTGGACAGATGATGTCTTGGGCCAGCCTCATCAGAGGAGACAAAGAGACTAATCATGTGTGCAATCAGTAGAACAGTACACTGAATGAATCAAACTGAGGTAGAGATTTCAGTGGTTGTAACAGAACCCTTTTGGAGGGACGATGTTGTTCGTGGTCATTTAGGGCTGCAGGTGAGGAAGAAAGACAGGTGGTTAGGTGTTCATGTGTCAGGAGGGGAGGCTGGGTGCCTCCAGCTGGGTGCAGTCACCACCTTGCTTTCTTCCTGTGACCTGCTCTGATCTGGTGTGTGGAGCCAATCCAGGTCTGACTGTCATCCAGCAGTCAATTGAAGGTGTTGGATGACATCACAAGCTAAGACCCTGAGGAAGGGTCTCACCAGCTGGGTGAGCTAAGTGAACTCATGTCATCTTTGTTGTAGGTCGTTGTTAGCTTGGGGTGAGGTTCAGGTGTAAGGATGAGTTTTATAGTAGCATAATACAAGATGCATAAATAAAAACCTTTATTTTCTTAACCTCTCGGTGTGTGTGGTGATTGACAGTTCTGACATTCTCGGCAAAATCTCTGCCTGTGTGCCCCTGAAATTCATTACAATGTCTGGGCCTCCCTGCTCAAGCTGCTGCCCCCACAACCTGACTTGGAACAAGCAGAAGATAATGGATGGATGGAGATATGTGTGTGTGTGTATAGTTTCTTGCAAAACACTGATTTGTCTACTGGTAATTGTAAAAAATAAAAAAGCATGCAGCTTTGGCTTTTATTCATTATAAAAAAAATCAGAAGATTCAGGCACTGCCAACAAGTTTCTGTAACATTTTTTTTGTGGCTTTTTATGTTGCTGCACCCCCTCCCCCCACAGAAAGGTGTGATTTGATCTAATGTGGAATAAAAATCATAGCAAACAGAGTTGAACTTATTAGCCAATTAAAGGCAAAATCAATCAACTCCACAGGAAGGTCATGATGAGATTTTCACAAATTTTATTTGCACCAAAGACAGACTTTCATGGAGTTTATTTAAAGCACAAATTTAAAATACACTTCTGAAATTTAAAGCTGCAGATAAGACAAAGCCATTAGCCTTTAAAATCTTCTGATTTGTCTAGCTGTGGACAAAATAAAGTTTGCATTTTGATTAAATTTAAAAAATCCCCCAAACCAACTTTTAGACCATCGCAGCTTAATATAATGACCCATCTCTGTTCAAGTAGCTTCCAGTGATTAAAGACTTTCAGTGTAACTGGAGTGAAGAGCAAATTCATTGAAAAGCAACAGCAGTTCTGCCTGAGTGAGACCCAAACAGAAGCATCAGACCATCACTAGTCTTGTTTGGGTTCATATATGGACAGGGTCCGTGCTGAAGGGTCGCTCGTGCTGACCCAACGTGGCATCCAGTAGTGGGTCAGCCACTTGGCTCGTCCCGGGTAATACTTCTCAAATTCCTCTCGGAAGTGGTAGGCCTCTTTGGTGCTCGGGGAATTGTGGGGGAAGGTTTTACGAGCCTTCTCCATCTGGTCATCGTTCACCTGCAACACAAAACAAAAGAACAAAAAACTTTCTGATGAAACAAGAGAGTGCTAAGGAAGTTAAAAGCTTCATAAATTCATTCTTCATGTCTGACATGAGGGCGACACGGTGGATCAGTTGGTAGAGCTGCCGCCTCTTAGCGAGAAGTTCACCATGTATCAAATCCTGGTCTGGGGCCTTTCTGTGTAGTGTGTACATGTTCTCTCCATACATGTGTGGGTTTTCTCCGGGTACTTCAGTTTCCTCCCACAGACAAAAAACATGCATGTTAGACTGAATAGTAACTCTAAATTGTCCCTAGGTGAGAGTGAGAATGGTTGTTTGTCTCCATTTGTCTCTATGTGTCCCTGTGATGGACTGGAGACCTGTGCAGGTGTCCATCACCTCTCACACAGTGATTGCTGGATATGGGCACCAGTGACCCATGTAACCCAGAAAGGAAGAAGAGGGTAAAGAGGATGGATGGATGTCTAAATTGAATAATATATACTGATAGTATGTAGTACATGAATAGTAGTAGTACATGTCAACATTTATTGTCTCACTCGCAGAAAAGTTGTGATTAGAAACCACTCCGTGTACACACACACACATATAAAGTATATATACATACATATATATATATATATATATGGTCACTGCATACCTCGTTGTGTCCCTGGGCAAGACACTTAACCCCAAGTTGCTCCCGGTAGGACTGGCTGGCACCTTGCATGGCAGTCTACCGCTACCGGTGTATGAATGTGTGTATGAATGGGTGGATGGCTGGTACTGTAAAGCGTTTTGGAGCCCCTCGTAGGGGGCTGGAAAGCGCTATATAAGTAAGCTCCATTTACCATTTGTTCAGAGACACCACAACATGTGGGCATGGCTGGTGATCAAACTGCAACTTTCTGGTCCCAAGTCAGCTGCCCCACCTCTACCTCATCTCAGTCCACCAAGACAAGAGAGAAGAGGTGACAATGATGTTCTATAAGGAGCATTTGTAACAAAGTCAATAGCAGAGAGATAAATTGTGTCCAGCTTACAAAGGACATCCTTACAAGCATGTCTGCAAATTATATATCCATAATCCAACAGAGGCAGAATGGTTTTCAACAATGGTGCATTTTGCAGCCAATGTAAACGAAGATCGATTTCTATATAGATAACCAAGTCTCACTTTAACTATAGTTAAGGTTCTCCTGATGCATGCTCAATAATCCAGGTAGATATATCTAAGTTTGAGTCAGGTCCTTTGGACAGGTTCTTCTTTCTTGAAATGTTTTGTCTTTTATCTAAAAGACTTCTTCAGTCTGAGGAGCTACAATAAACTCAGTCTTACAAGTAGCACCTTTTCATAGTGGATCAACCAGTTTGCTAGTGACAGACAAAACTATCAAAAGGAGGATCATGATAAATATAGATAATTTAGCAATGTCCGATAATTTATTGCCTATAAAGGTTTTCATCCCCTTGGATGATTTATGCTTTTATTGCTGTCATAAATTAATCATGGACAATATAAATTTGCTGTCTTACAAAATAACTCAAATAAGTCTTGTTTAATGTAAAAAAAAAATTCAAATTCCTACTGAGTAATATCAGCTAAATAAAAATGTAACTGTGAAGAGGTGATTGTATAAAGACCTTAAAAGTCTTAATTCAACTCAGAGAAACTATTGTTGAAAAGTATAAGTCAGAATGGATACAAAAGGGTGTTCAAGGCCTTAAACATCCCAAGAAGTTCTGTTAAATGCACAGAGGACATGTGTAAATAAGAGCAGGCCACACCCACAAGATATATGTGAGCCGGATCATGACACTGACAAAGTCAGCAGATGGATTTAAAATGTTTTCCAAGTCCCTTAACATCCCCAGGAATTTTATTAAATCCATTGTTAAAAAAAAAAAAAAAAAAATCAAAAAAGTTATCTGGGAAACTTGTTTGTATTTTAGACATGAATTTGGCAAACTGGCGAGGATTTATTGTTTTCTTCAACATTGTTTGTTCCATAGTTAATAAAGCTTAGACTGGTGAAGAGCCAGGGCAACTGTTGCATGATCTGTTTCTCCCCATCTCACCTACTGAAGCCTGTAGCTCCTTCAAAGTTGACTTGGTGGTCTCTCCTGTTCTTCACATTCACTCAGTTTGTGAGGACGACCTGCTCTTGGTAGATTTACAAGTTGAAAATACGAAGTACTTATTACTCATCTTGTACATTTCAATATTCATTTCTCTCAGTTGAGTTATGACAGTCACTTTAAAGGGGGTTAATATTTATCAGTCTATCATTTTCATCTTGTTCCAGAGTCGGACCTTGTGGACAACAGCTTGAGCAGAGGTCCAGACATCTCTTTCCAAAGCTTCCTCTTCCAGCTCTTCTGGGAGGACTCCAAGGGGTTCCCAGACCAGCTAAAAGATGTAGTCTCTCCAGTGTGTTCTGGGTCTTCCCCAGGAGGGACTCCTCCTTGTTGGGCATGCGTGGAAAACCTCCCTAGGAAGGTGTCCAGGGTTTATCCGTGCCAGATGTCTGAACCACCTCAACTGGCTTCTCTGGATGTGGAGGAGCAGCGGTTCTACTTGAGTCTCTTGTGGATAATGGAACTTCTCACACTGTCTCTAAAGGAGAGTCCAGCTAACCTGCTGAGAAAACGTTTCAACCACCTCTATCTGTAATCTTCTTCTTTCATACACTACCAGGGCTTAATTTGATCCGGATTCTGTCAGAATCCAAGAACTCTCTTATTTTGACAGGGTGCATTTTGGCATCTGTTTGCTTGGATCCAATATCTCTCAGGCTTAGGCTCAGAAGCCACAGTCCTCCCTCTAACAGCACCCCACAAAGTAGGAATAGTAGTACAAGTAGTAAGTAGTAGTTTCAAATAAACAAAGTCCATGCTCAATAATCCAGGTATACAATCCAACAATTTTCAGTCACGTCAACTGGACAGTTTCTTTTTTTGGTGCTGAAACGTTTCACCTTCCATCCAGAAGGCTTCATCAGTCAGTCAAGGAAACACACAACACAAAACTGATTCTTCCCCCAACAACGTACTCCAAATTGGAACAAACAAGTCATGTTGGTGCTAAGATGGTCTCTTTGGCACGCCCCCTCCTCTGGTGCTGGCCCTCTTCCTTGTTGATAGTCATGTCAAAGTGGTTCAAAACCAACAAAGTCCATTATCAATAATCCAGGTATACCATCTGACAATTTTCAGTCATGTCAGTCAGATTACCAGACTGAAAATTGTTTGGTAAGTAGTAGTTTATTTTAGTATACAGTATATACAGACCCTTTCCAAAAAATTAGAATATCATGGAAAAGTTGTTTAACATCCATAATTCCATTTAGAAAGTTAATATTTAATAGATGATAGATTCAGGGCCCACAATTTAAACAATTTCAAGTATTTATTTGTTTATTTTTACATCATTTGGGTTTACAGCTCATGAAACCCACTATATGGGTCAATATGGGAAAGACTGCAGATATAACAAGTGGCCAGAAGAGACCTAATTTTTTGGAAAGGGTCTGTACCTACAGTCCATTTACCATCCAGTTATAAAGAAGAATGCAAAATCAAGAAACAACTTGCTGTGATTTACAAACTTTTACTTCAGTTTTAACCATTTATTTAATAGGAAGCTCAACAATTAGTTTGATTCTTGAAAAAAAAAAAAAATCACCAAAATAAGTAAAAGTCTGGGTACTGGGTAACAAAATCTGCTTTTCAGTAAGATTTTTAGAACTGTGGTGAAAATGTGGTTGTTGATTCCTCCATTCCTGCTTTGGACAGGATTTCATAGTTCATAAGTTGCCTTTTAGTTTTATTATAGGTAATTAGTTTTTTTTTTTTTTTTTTTTACCATTTAACTGTTTCCATATTGTAACTTGTCTGAACTGCTAATGAACTATTTCATCCCAACACAAAATGAGTGGTAATTATATAATATACAATACAGATATAATATAATTTGGTTATCAAACTTACCTGACCCGAGGAAACTGTCGATCACACGACAGTGTTGCTTTTGCGATCGAGTGGTGAACAGATGAGGAACATTTGGCTTCGAAGTCGTCTTCTAAAGTCTGCACAACATATTCCAAGAACATGCGCACAACTTCACATCGACGCTGCTTTGTGCCGTCCTAAAAATGAAAGAAAATGAGGATATAAAACACTTTGTTATGTCTCTTTGTGTAGGTAGCATCAAATAAATTAATGTATCCTTCAGACATCATCATGCTTGTGCATGTTTGCAATAAAATATAGTTTCATGTCTACAATATAGCTTTAAGTCAACTCTGGCTAAGAGACAAGTGCGATGTGATGCGACACGAATGGAAAACTGATATTAGATTATGTACTTTACTTCTTATTCTCTTTACTCTATACTGTATATTTTATATCTTCGTAATGGAGTACTGTAATTACGTTTTATTCGCACTGGAGAACTGCACCTTAATTTTGTTGTACAAAGTTTCATGATTACAATGACGATTAATATTCTGATTCTCTGATAAACACTAAAACTTTATTCAGCTGCATGAAAGGATCTGAGATTTAATGCATTTTTACTTTTTACAGACAAAATTCCTTTCAGGTGTTCTTGCTCAGCATCTCAGCAGTTTTCATGGTTACATCTACTGCTATTTCACACACACACTGTGGAAGCATGACAGCTCAGTGGTTAGCCTCACAGCAAGAAGGTCCTAGTTGGACCTGGGGTCTTTCTGTGTGGAGTTTGCATGTTCTCCTCGTGACTGCGTGGGTTTTCTCCGAGTACTCCAGTTTCCTCCCACAGTTAAAAGACATGCACGTTAGGCTGCCTTCAGGGCCAGGCTTCCCTTGCAAAAGAGATCTGTGACCTCAATGGAATTTGCTGTGTTAAAATAAAGGTTAAAACACTGTACGTACAGATGTTGCTGCTTACCTGATTGGACATGACTGAAGTTAGTAATTCCCAATCCCATGGAACTGTAGATTTATTAATCCTGTGGTGTCTGCAGAAAAAGCAAATTCACACTGGGGTGAGGCTGAATTCAACATCTTGTAGCAGGAGTTACATTTGTGCCTTCCTCTAACCTTTGTGTCCACATAAGCAAATTAAACGCCTGTACGCTGAGGTGACGGGGACTCTGTGGGTCCAGGAGAATGCCACGTAGTAGGTGGGAGGTTATATCTTTAGGGGGATAGTAACCGGGCTGCAGTAGATCTGACAATAGCTGCAAAGTGCCCTCCGAGTAGTTCTCGTCGATTGTACTGTAAACCAGGCTCAGGCTCTGGCGGCACAGAACTTCAGGTGGTCCAGAACTGTCATAATCTTCATCGATCTTGAAAAGAAAAGACATTTACTGTACATGAAGAAGTGCTTTGTATTGTAGCTGGCATGAAGTCAAATATAAGTTAATGAGAGCTACAGAAATAAGTTCTTACCAGAACTCGAGGTGGTCCAGTCATAGCTTTCCTGAGAGCGACTGGGCACACGTACTGTCTGTCCCCTCTGCTGACTGCTCTGAAGTCCGTGACAAACCTGCTGTCCTCACCATCACTTTCCCCATGCCAAGGCACTGACGCTGGACTCTCACTTCTCAGATCATCGTATGTTTCAGTCTCCAGATACCACTCAGGTGTATTTTCATCCAACATCTGTTGAGAGGTGGGAGACTGGTTGCCATGGTTCATACGGCTGGGAGATGAGGGACTTTTGCAAGAATGTGAGGAAGAATGATGAGAGGAACATCTTTGGCCAGGTTCAGGTTGATCTAAATCCATCTCTTCCAGGTCGGAGTCATGAGCATGTTTTGGGGTTTTAGCTTGAGGTGAAGAAATAAAAGTCGGGGACAGAATGTGGTTGGAAGAGTTTAAACTACTGGTAAGTCGTTTATTTTCCCAAGTGTTCCCCTTGTTTAGGTTTGCACCAGAATTAACTTCCTTTGTGGTAGAACATTCAGTCTGATGCTGCAATTGCTCTGATCTTGCACCTTGTGATTGTTCCTTTGACATTTTATCATTTATCTGATGTCTAGTTGGACAATTCAGTACCTCAGGAGGACCCTCAGGGAGTGAAGGTTCCATATTTGATGAAGTAGTTTTTAAAACACTTGTGCATTTTGGTACTTCACCGTTACCGTTTTGTTGTCTAAAGCACAGCAACGTCTGAGAAATGTCACTGTCAAACTGTTCAGAACACCATGATGTGTTCAGATCCGAGACGTGAGTTTTGAGAAAAGGCAGATGTGTCAGCTTTACAGCTGGTGTGTCATGCCGGAGATTTGCTGCAGTGTTTTCCTCCTGGACTTTCGCTGGAGAATTCAAAAGTCTCTTCCCTGGCTGATGGGTACAACAGCCCTGCTGTGGGGATTTAGAGTCTTTAGGTGAGCTTTCGAGTAAAATAAAATCTTGGTCATTTGGGACTTCATTTAAATGTGTGTTGCCTTTTTTGAGCTGTAGGTCATTCGGTACCTTATCCTCAGTCTGTGGTTCAGTCTCTTTCTCTACGCACTCCGTCAAGTCTACGACTGGAGGGTAAGGGAAATCTAGCTTCTTGTGCAGCTTAAGCTCTGGAAAAGCCCATCTTGGGTCTTTGAGGTCAATATATTGCTGGAAAATGGAAGAAAAAAAAGAAGAAATGTGAGTTTTCGAACAGATTTACCAAACGACTGATGGACTCATGCAGAACTGTTGAAGAAATAGTTGTTCCATGATGATCTGTTTACATACATAAGCTCAAAGTACACAGATAAACAGCAAACTGTAAGATCAGGACCTGGGCATTCGGGGTTCTTTAATCAGGACACTGGCTATCTTCATTCTGAACGACTTGCATCAGCATTGCTTCATAAATACAAAGTGTATACGCCTGAGTGCTTCAGTGACCCGCCTGCAGTCCAGATCTGCCTTCAAATGTATAACATTATGAATAAAAAGGAGAAACAGACAAAAGAGGCCACAGACTTTTGAGTAGCTGCATTTAAGGAAGAAAGGTGTTTCTAGAAAACACAACAAACATCTGATACCCGAGGCATTGCAACCTATGGCTCTACACCTCTGGCTACCTGCGTGAAAAGTCACACTGCACAGGTAAAGCCAGAAGGACAAACAGGATGTTCCTTGGAAATGTCTAAAGCGAACTCTCAGTAACCAGGTAATACCGGTAATGTGAAAATAGATCCGCTGGGCCTAAAAATGAACAATACAAGAAACGTATAGAAAAAAAGAGGCTGAACTACACACCACTGCTCTAAGTTCGAGGGAGAAGAGCAAAAGCCTTTCATGATTATTAAGGTTTCATTGTCTGCCCAAGGCAAAGGTGCAGCAAAAACGGTTTTGCCTAACAATCACTGAGCACATGTTCATTTGTCTACACCTTTTCAAAATCTCAAATTAATTGTTCTCTGTATATCTTTAACTGATTAACTTCAGTCAAGGAATACTAATTTGTTAACTTTAATGCCATTTACCTTCCAGCTGCAGCCCTTTTGACACAAGCACCACCTATGAAGTATACTTTAACTAACTTTTGCTAGACTGTTGAGACAGACGTTTGTCCTTGAATGTTTTTCAGATTTTTGGATGTTGCTCAGATTTCCAGAACGTTTCTGTTTTAAAGAAATTAATCTTAAAGCTAGGTCCTCTGGACAGATTCTTCTTCTTGAAACTTTTTGTCGTTTATCCAAAGACCTTCAGTCTGAGGTCCTACAACAAACTGTCTTATAAATAACACCTTATCATAGTAGATCTATCATTTTGCTGCTGACAGCGAAAACTAGTTGTTCACATGTAAAAGGAGGACCATCAGCCTAACGCTGGATGCCGTGATGGCCACTTGCTGTTTGGGATGAGTGATATTTGCAATAACAGCATTGTAAGAGGGGGACAATTGAAAACGGAGACCACTGCCCCCGTTTAGTGATGGATGTGTTCTCTTCACAAAGATGGCTGGGAGAAGAGTACAGGAAGCCATCTTTGTGAAAAGAACCGTCCCAAAGACACTGTGGATCCAATTTCTATACTTGAATTAATCTAAAAAAAAAAAAAAGCACAAACATTCCCTAAAACTTTTTAGCTGAGAAATTGTCATATAGCTAGACAAACTATGACATATATCTATTAGATCTTACTCAGTGTTTTCTTAAATACATGATTTTCAGATATGTTTCCTCAGTAGATAGTTTTATTTGTTTATTAATTTTATGAAATCTTCTTATGGTCTCCAATTTTCTCATTTTTAAAGCACCACTGCACAATAAGCTGTCATCTGGAATAACAAAAAAACAACCAAAGGCCAAAGAAAAGCTTTGGAAAACATCTTAAGAAATAAAAGTTTACTTTAAAATATTACAAGAAAGTTGTTTTCATAGAAGCACTAAATGAGTGAAAACTTTTGCACAGCACTATATTATACATATTTCTATAAACATCAGTTAAGCTCAGTTCAGTAAATCACAGACATGCTAAACGCTAAAGTTTAGGCTAAAGAGCACTCATGTTAGAAACGATGTTAACTTAAGCAGCATTTCGATTTAAATATGCCCAGAAACTAACTTAAAACCTGGTGACCAAAGCTTGACATGTCTGCGAATGTTGAGATAAAATAATATTAATAGCTTAGCAACTTGTGAGAAAAAAGAAACACCTTCATACTACCTCTGAAAACCTGTTTGCTCCTACGAGCGCTAGTTTCCATAGCAACAAGAGGCCTACGTTCTGTTCTTACCCGCGGTATGTTGACGTTCACGGCTTCGACGTCAACACGACATTCAGACAGCGGCAGTGGCTCAGCCTTGGTGAAGCCGCTGTAGGAGACGATCTCCACATCGTCATCGTTAGACTCATCAGAGCTGAGACAGATCACGTCCATTGTCAAACGTTAGCTGGTCTGGTCCAAGTAGGGCGATCGCGCACGCTCAGCGGGGCAAGGATCACCTACGTTCCGGACAATGCACATACCTAATAACAACTGCAGAGGCAGGAAACAGTTTAGCCACTTCCTTAATCAAATCCTACGCTACATACCACGCATGCTGCTCGCGATTTTTTTTTTTTTTTGGTTAGTTGTAACTTTAAGTAGTCGCACTTCGCTCGTAAGAAACAACATTGCCACAATCGACAAGCCCATTTCAGCGGCATATCACTTCCTATTTTCCCCAGTGACATTTCTTCTCTCATCCAGCGGGTTTTATCAGCGTCACAGAGTGTGGATAGCGCTACTTGCGATCATGAAGTGTAACTACACCTTTTTTTTTTCTTCATATTTTCTCTTCAGCATGTCCTCATGTGGAAGCCCATTTCCGCCACTCTATGAAAAAAAAATAGCAGAAATTATCTCAAAATAATGAGATAGCATCTCAAAATAATGAGATAGTATCTCATACTATCTCATTATTTTGAGATGCTATCTCATTATTTTGAGATATTATCTCATTATAATGAGATAGTATCTCATTATTTTGAGATACTATCTCATTATTTTCAGATACTATCTCATTATAATGAGATACTATCTCATTATAATGAGATACTATCTC
>JARVGS010001166.1:21395466-21405704 GCA_031762315.1 Hypsolebias antenori | reverse complement strand
CACACACACACACACACACACACACACACACACCCACACACACACACACACACACGCGCGCGCAATAAGATGTAAAACCTGTTCATCCACCATCACCTTTTGGCCATAATAAATTAAATTAACTGTCAGCGACTGCAGATAAATATTAGTCTGTACATCTAACTCTGTCGTTTTTACATGATAGACTGAGGTACTCATCTTGCTTAACGTGTACAGTCCCGTGGGTATAGAAAAAAAAAAATAAGAAAAAGTGTAATGAATTTTAGAAACTGGCTATTTAAGGGCTAGTTCAGATCTTTCAAAGTGGGGTTCTGTGGAAAGTTTATAACAAGAGAAATGGCTGCACACTCTGGCCACAAGTCATAAATGGAGTCAGCCACATCCTGCACAGGCGAGAGTTTTCAAAAGTGAAGCTAGCATCGTTGAACTAAAAGAGGTGTTGTTGTAGAGCGTGACACCAGACATCTCTCACGTCTATAACAAAACATAATGAATTCACTCGTTTGGTGTTAACTATTTTACTGTAAGTCACTTCATACATCACTGAGCCACTGGTCATAATTCTTTTTCACACATCCACCATTTCATCTTTTCATTCAACCTTTATTTAGACAGGTTAGTCACATTGAGCCCCGGGGACCCATTTACAAGAGAGACCTGGATTTTAACAAAGAATGATGACAACAGTATAGACAACAACAACAAAAACAATAGACAATCATAAAAGAGGCATACTTTTTTTTTTTTTTTTTTACAAATTAAAGTAAAATGGCAATCAAAAGGACAGTAAAAAGGAAAAAGTAGAGGTGGGGAATAGCTAGCTTGTAAGGCGGTGAGGAAACAGGAACATGTCTGCATTGGTTTTTGCCAGGAACTTAACAGATCTTTGAAGCCACTTAGAAAGGTCAAGATCGAGAGCTTCACATCTGCACATCTGTCAATACCTCGCTCCGGGGCAGACGTGCACCAGTGGTGGGTTGGCTTCAACCCCCCTCACCACCTCCCTCCATTCAGAAGTCATACCGAGGTGGGCAGAAAGCATCTACTTTGTAAGTCCCAGACTGAGCTGTCTTGTGAAAGAGCAGTTAATATCCTACCTGTTGCAGATGGCTGGTTGAACGACGTCAGTTTGGAGAAACAGAGTTTAAGACTAACCAGCTAATGGCTAGTCAGGAGGCAGGTCCAAAATAAATTGCTGCTGCCTTTAAAAGACTCCAATCTCAAATAATTCACAGCATTTTGTTTGACCAATACTTTTTAAACATTTACATTTATTACAGTTATTCACATAGAACTCTATAATCATTTTCAAACAGCAGCAGTTAGCTGTAGCTCCTCCAGTCGACATATTATAATAAAACATGGAATTTTATGTAAATACAAAGTATGTACAGGAGTCCCTTGTTTATTGCAGGAGTTATGTTCCAGACCCCACCGCATAAGTGAAAATCTGCGAGTATAGGAACATTATATTTATTTTAGTATTCATATACAGTATATAAAGGCTTTATAAACACTTCCCACACTCTTGCAATGTTCTAAAGTCTTAAACCTTTGCCATTTTAACAACGTATTCATTAATTCAACCTTTATTTAGGCAGGCTAATCCCAATGAGCCTCGAGGACTCATTTACAAGAGAGACCTGTATATGTACATGTTGCTACTAAACTTTACTCACCAGCTCTGCAGAACAGCAGTGGCTCGGTTCCACTTGGTTCTGGTCCAACTTGGTTTTGTTTCGGTGGACTTACCATGCCGGTTCTGGTCGGCTCGCTGACTCAGAGTAGTGGCTGTGGGCTCTGAGCTCCAGACCTATGGTGGTGTGTTCCCACTTGGAGTTCCTCGTGGACTGGCTACAGATCTCGGATTCGCCGATGGGTCTGGAGGTCTAGTGCTGCTCCAGTTCTGCTCCAGTTCCCGGTGGGTTCCATGCAGCTCTCTGCATCCGCTGGGCTCCGAAGTCACTGACCAAACTTTTTCCAATCAGATCAAAACTTCCCCTCAGTTATCTCAGCAGAGGGCAACGGGGCTTCAGGGAGATGTAGTCCTTATGAGCATGGATACCATGTAGGCTTATTGAGAGAAAACTACAAAATGGTGGCGCCTGTCCGAGGTAT
Organism: Hypsolebias antenori; assembly: GCA_031762315.1. Taxonomy (NCBI): domain Eukaryota; kingdom Metazoa; phylum Chordata; class Actinopteri; order Cyprinodontiformes; family Rivulidae; genus Hypsolebias; species Hypsolebias antenori. The sequence goes on along the minus strand of JARVGS010001166.1, from coordinate 21,403,586 downwards.
TTTATTTTTGTTAACTTTTTACGGTACAGTATCTGGTACTGTCCCAGTCACGTGAGCAATATTAAATTTGACAATCATGTGTTGTGTGCAATTATTTTTCTCGTGTACAATCTAACTTTGAAAAGGAGCGCGCGTCTGTGAAGGTCGAACCGTGAAGTAGCAAGGGACTAACGTGGAACTGGTGGCAATGAAAGTTTGTTAAATGGCATTCATGTGAACCATGATTAAAATGTTGGAGATTTGAGTTGTTTAAAGACAGATATCCTCTGTGATCCCCCAGACTAACCATTAGCTCATCAGTGTAGAAACTGATTTTCATAGTTATCTACAGCAGGTGAGATATTAACTGCGCATTTCCACAAACTTGCTTCAAAAATATATCCCTTTAACAAGTGGTTTCACCAGATAAAATAATTTTTGCAGTACCTTAAAGATGACTTAAGAAATGCTGAGATCACATTTTTACTTTGAAACTTCACATTTTCCTGAAAGCAAATGAAACTCGGAGGTGGAAAACTGTTATTATTAAAAAAAAATAATAATAAAAATGCGGCACTATACTACCTGTGGTCAATAACTCCCAAGAAATGATAAATTAGGCATAAACAAAGTATTTCTATTTTTATTATGAAGTGATAATAACTAGAAAATAGTTGAACGAAGCAAAACTAAAAGAAGAGGGTGCATGTAATTATCATTGTGACAACAAGCGGCACATTCTAATTTACAATGTGTTTCTGTTTGTGCGCTGAACACCCTGCTGAGCAATAAATAAAAATAAATAGTGAGGGGGTGTGAAAGTATCAAAAGAATGAAATCCGACAAGATGGGGGGGTCACCTGAAGGAGCAGATATCTGAAATCCAACTGTTTCTGAGTTTAAAGATGGTCTTGTCTTTGCAGTGATGTCAGCCCCACTCCCGTGAGACCCCCCACCACCACCACCACCACCACCAGCACTCCCCCGCAGCGCCTCCAGATTCTCTCGGAATCCGCTCACCCGAGCGCAAAACGCAGCTTTACGCACGGCGCTGTGACATCAGAGGAGCTGCTGTGTTTTCTGGATTGTCAACTCAGATTTTTTTTTTTTTACTTATTTCTCGTGATTTGCTGATTTGTTTCCCTTCTTCTTCGTGGCAGAACTTATGGGAAGAAGGAGAAGGCAAAGAAACGTGCAGCTCCGCGTGAAGGATTTACTCCGGAGCCTGGAGCCTTGCGCGCAACGCATCGCCTCTTTTCATTCTTTATAAACACATTTCTTTCTAAGCAGCGCACCCAGCGTCGGCTGTTCATTTTGGGAGCACAAGAAAAGACCAAAGATGAAACTAAAAACCCGTTCTCAGGCAGAATGGATGTGACCCAGCTGGTGGAAAACGTCTCCAGCGATGAAAACGCCACGGACGCAGCGCGCTCCCTGCCCCACACCGAGGCAGCCGCGGGACTCATCATCCTTGTGGTGCTTGTGATCATCTCCGTGACTATTGTTGGCAACGTGCTGGTGATCGTGGCTGTGCTCACGAGCCGGGCTCTCCGCGCGCCACAGAACCTCTTCCTGGTCTCCCTGGCCTCGGCGGACATCCTGGTGGCCACGCTGGTCATCCCCTTCTCCTTGGTGAATGAGGTCATGGGTTACTGGTACTTCGGCAGCACTTGGTGCGCCTTCTATTTAGCCCTGGATGTTCTGTTCTGCACCTCATCCATCGTGCACCTGTGCGCCATCAGCCTGGACCGCTACTGGTCCGTGACCAAGGCGGTGAGCTACAACCTGAAGCGCACTCCGAGGCGCATCAAGTCCATGATCTCCGTGGTGTGGGTCATATCCGCCATCATCTCCTTCCCGCCTCTCCTCATGACCAAACACGACGAGTGGGAGTGCGAGCTGAACGACGAGACCTGGTACATCCTCTCCTCCTGCCTGGTGTCCTTCTTCGCCCCGGGGCTCATCATGATCCTGGTCTACTGCAAGATCTACAAGGTGGCCAAGCAGCGCTCCTCCACCGTGTTCGTGGCCAAGAACGGCCTGGAGAGAGAGCCCTCCCAGTCGGAGACGTGCTTTGTCCGGAAGGAGCGCTTCGAGGGGGAGAGCCCGAGCAGCCAGAGCTCCGGGAGCCAGCAGCAGGAGCAGCGGCGGCGGGGGGAGCTGGACGACATCGACCTGGAGGAGAGCTGCTACTCCGCCTCGGACACCAAGCCGCGGCACCACCGCTTCACCAAGCGCAGGAAGGTGGAGGGCTCGGACTGCTGCCCGCCGCAGAGCTGCCGCCTCTCCTGGGCTTCGGCGCGCGTCCTGCAGCCGGAGCCGAACCCGAACCCGAACCCGGCCGAGCGGCTGCAGCTGGCCGCCGCCAACAAATCCAAGGTGGCCCAGATGCGCGAGAAGCGCTTCACGTTCGTGCTGGCGGTGGTGATGGGCGTGTTCGTGCTCTGCTGGTTCCCCTTCTTCTTCACCTACAGCCTGCATGCCGTGTGCAGGAGCAGCTGCCACATCCCCGACGCGCTTTTCAAACTTTTCTTCTGGATCGGCTACTGCAACAGCTCCGTGAACCCCATCATCTACACCATCTTCAACAGGGACTTCAGGAGAGCCTTTAAGAAAATCATATGCAGAACTGCAAGGCGCGCATAGGTCATCAGAACTGTTCCCATTCCTGTATCTATCCTGTACCTCATTTAACCGTGTGAATAAAAGTCATGCCAACTGAAACAGAACAGGAACATTCATGATGATCAAAACACAAACACGCTCAGGTTCGTGCTCTGGATCAATCCTGCACATGACAGCTCCAGCTGGGATTTAAAGTAAAAGGTTGAAGCAACACTTCTTTAACAAACAAAAGGTAAAATGACAAAAAAAAATTGCAGGCGATTCATAAAATATACACATCTCTTCTGCTTTCTTCAAATCTTCTTATGTAACAGTGTTTTCTCACCCCCTCACTGCAGTGCCTCACACCACAACAAGGAGCCAAAACTGAGGCCTGCGTGAACAAAATCAAGTCCATTTTTACATTTCGTGCCTTATTCAGTTTGTCCAGGGGTCTGCAACCTGAACAATCAAAATCTGCCCCTTTGTTCACTGATAATATGATAATATCATAAAATGATAATGTGATGGTGTGTGTCCGGAGCTGCAAAGCATGCTGCGATTATCAACTGGTGGTCCGTGGGCCACGTTGAGTCTGATGGAGGGGAACTTTTATGGCCAGTGACAATATAAAGCTAAAACTATAAAATAACATTTATTGATATTTTTACACTTTAGGACAAGAAAATATTATATTCATGTAAAGAAGGAATAATATTGATTCAAATTCTTTACTGCCATTGGTTTATACGTAAACAAATATATACATCTAAAAACAAAAATTAAAACTTCATGGAGTCCCTCAGGGTGAGAACAGGTTCTGGACTAATGGTTAGTCCAAAACCTGTTTTCACTCTATGAAGGGCTTCTTGCATGAAAAATATTTATTTTTAATCTTTAGCAAATCAAAAGTGTTTGTCTTCATGAAACTAAAAAGATCAGTCATGTTACATAAGAACTTTACAAAGAACAACCTGTTGACTGAACATAAAATAAGTTTATCTGGTCGTGGTCAATATGATATTTAAGAGCTGTTTAACTATTTTATTCAATATGCTCGATGCATTTCATTTTGGGTGAAGCAAAAACCTTCTGGATTTTTTTTAATCATTTTTATATAAATACATTGCTTTTGTCAGTTTTGTAAAGCTGGCAAACCAAATATTGGTTCGTTAAACAACCCATTTGTAATTTATTTAAGAATTTAATCAATTCTGAAATAAATAAATTAATAAATACCATTTTTAATGAATGCATCACCCACCAATGTTTATGTTGGAGTTTTGACCAAAGATCAAATGTGAACAGTTTGATTTCAAACTCTCAGCTACCACACCAGATTTTAGCTCAATATTTGCAGAAATCACTCATTAATCATCATTTGTGTCTCTACAAAAGTTGACTCTCTGTCAGATATCTTGAATTGTGCTGACTCCTAAGGTTAATCAGATGCAAATGTTCGTCAAGTGATTAATTTCTGAGCGTTTCATTCAAATCCATCCAGAGGCTCATGAGATATTTTGCTAACAGACAAACAAAGCTGAAGTTAATAGTTTATGCCAAAGTTTTAAGCAAAGATCTTGAGCAATTTTTCAATGCTTGGAGTATTTCTTGCTGATGGCCGTTAGCACAATAATCTTTATACACAGTATATATTTATTATATCTCTATTATAAAAAAACTAATATTATCCATTTTTTGTCACTAAGATTGATAACCTGTGGTAGCCATTTTGAGTGAGGCTAAGTAAAAGCTAACCAATGAAAACTTTCCGAGCATTTAAATAAAATCATTTCATGAAACAGAAACACACACACACAGTCAGATCATTTCTCATTACTCATTTAGTCTGAAATAGTTTTAAATGGTTCTAAACAACATAAATGGTTACATTTGGTAAAAATTGTGGAAAAATAATTATCTTTGGAGTGCTAGATTATCATAAAGCCAACAAAAATGAGTCATTTATGAATTCCTAACTCAACATTTTTGTTTTGTTAATGTGTTTTTAAATTTAATCCAGCATGTGCCTTTGTTGTGTAAACAGTTAAGGTTGAGCTGGATTAGCGGTCCAGCTTCAAATAGGCTTGAGTTGAAGTGGGGACTTGGAAAAACCCTCTGTTCGTTTGACTCATCTCATGAGCAGGATAACTTCAGAACTGGAAAAACTTCCATTTGGGTGTGTGGCTGCATAAGAAAGTCCACTACTGAAAAATGGGTCGTCACATCAAAATCTAAGATGGCTACCACCATATATGCATGTAAACCGGTCACCCAAATCATTTGAGGAAATGTTCTCTAGCCAAAAAGTAAAGTTTCTTCACATGACTGGGGTGGCTGAAGATTAATCTATGTTGGCGAAGGCCACCAATGGCCACCCTCTGGCTCTGCCATTGCACCTGGTGGATAAAATTGCTCACGCACCAATATTCGTCACTTAGCGCTGCCTCAAACAAGCAAAAAAGAACCTACATCAACACCGTAAATCCAACCCACTTGAATATCTTGCACCAAAATCAGTAAGGCTTTCTTTCCACTTTACTTTACTGGGTATTTTTTAATCATTCTTTTTTATATAAACAATCCGCTTACTTTACTTTTCCACTTTATTAGTTGTAGTCCAGAAAAACTCTTGTTTCAAAAACCCCAAACATTCACTCTTCAAATCCTTCAGTGATGGGGACATCGGCGCACCACTTTTATGAAACTGTTTCATCACTTTAACAACTCAGCATCTTTCCAACGGCAGACATGAACAATATCAGAGCAAATTGAAGTACCATATTTTTCACTGTATAAGTCACACCGTTTTGCATAAATTTGCAAGCCCTGCGACTCATACACTGAAGCAACGTTTTATTTATTTTCGTTTTATTCCCATATTTATAACCCAATTTTTGGGTAAGATCTGATGATTGCTTTCATTCTGACGGAAAATATTGAACACTACAATTTTCAGCTGCTAGAGGGTGCTCGAGTAATATGGCAAGCCAAGTGTCTCATTAATTAATAGGTAAAAGTACTATTAATGAGACACGACTTGCCATAGAGCCACCTTCGTCTCGTTCCGGAACTCCTGGAGCAAATGTCAAATCAGCTGCATCTCGCTGCACCGCCCGGGTGAAATGCAGCTGATTTGACCATTAAAGTGCATTTATTAAGGAAAAGTTCAACTGACATACCTTTATTATAATTTCGAGCAAACAAATAATTGTTTTCAAGTGTTAATCTTGTTAAAGTCTTGTTAAAATCCTCCCGTGCACGCTCCAGCGGCCGCAATTTGGCAGCCATTCGATTTTTGGCACAACACCGGCCCACGTTTCCAGGTGGTCAGTTGTGATGCATAATATATGCAACTTATACGGCAAAGCAACTTATTTAAAAAAATTTTTCACTTTAGTAGACATATTTGGACTGATGCGATTTATATAGCAGTGTGACGTTTACGACGGCAAGTACAGTAATTTATGTGAAGTTCATGAAGAGGAGGTAATATAAATGTGTGGCTAAATTTAAACATTAGACCCTTTTTAAATATAAAATATTACAAACTATCCTACAAAGGTAAGTCAGCTCCTCTGGACGGTTTCTTAATGTCTGTTTAAGAAACCGTCCAGAGGAACTGACTTAACTTACCTGTACCTGGATTATTGAGCATGAATCAGAATATTACAAAGTACGTTTGATTAAATACATCACTGAGCCCTTATGAAAAAGCTTCTGGGAAAATGCAGATTAGCAACAGGACGGCTGACCACATCCATATGAGCCTATTGACTGCATGTGGGGTGACTGAGGGGAAAATCAACTATTTATATTCTCTTAAGGATGTCTTCAAAGCTCTGCTGCAGCTCAGCAGTGCCTCGCCAAAGATAATCACTGTCTGATGGGTGTCATATCCTCACAAAGGCATTTTTAAAAGTGTTTTCCTTTGTGAAGAATGCTCATATTCACGAGGGCGTTGTTAAAATATCTTCAAGGTGAATGTGGCTGCCTTTATTCCTTTCCTCCTGGGCTGAACTGCAGTTTTATTTTTAACCAGAGACGAGAAGTAAGAGGGACGTTCGTCTGGCGCGAGGAAGGAATCTGGATCTCAAAGGGATTGTCAAACTCTTGAAACAAATGAAATCACTGGGCCGAGTCCTACACAGACGGCAAAGTGAAATTAGCACCTCCGAATCCGTCTAGCAGGACCGAAGCCATGTTTAATTGTCTGTAATTTGCTGAAATGTTATTGTGCACGTGTTGTCAACTGACTTCTCCGGAGGACTCGCTTATCAATTCACGTTTCATTATCCAGGGTGGGAAATGTTTACGCTTAACGCTCATTTGTAATTTTCCTACCAGTCGTTCACTGATTAGCATCCAACAAGACGTGCAACTCCCCAGTTGGATCCTACATCCCAGTTCAATTGTCTTATAATCAGTACTCTAATCACATTTTATATCCTCTTTTTTTATTCGGTGTCAGAAACAAGAGCTTCACAAGACCGTGGAGAGATTCCCCACAGTCCTCCACTATTCATCAGATAAATGCTTGGATAATTACATTATTATTCACAACCACTTGGCTGCTGTTTGTGCTTTGGTGGGTTTGAGCTCTTTTCGATTTATCCCAGACAGAGTAGCTCAATACTCCGAAGTTTCGTTAAAAGACTCGGTGGCGGCAAAGGGACAGAGAGTGGAGGGGTTTAGACGGTTGGCCATGTGAACAAGTGCATTTGCATTCAGACCAGTCTGAGAAAATAAGTGGTTATAGATGTTTCAAGATGGGTGTGGTGCAGAGGAGATGGAGGGAATGATGAAAGAAACAGTTTCTACGTCTTCTCTTCTCCTTCATTACGTTGTCACCCTCCATAGCAGCTGCAGGTAATTACTTTTGTCAGTCGTCCCCAACGAGATAAGAGGCTGACAGAGAAACGAGGCCACAGCTCGCATTTATCCAGCGAGGCATCTGGAGAAGAACTGCTTTGTCATTAGTGTAAATCAGCTGGTGTCACGTCAAGGTTGGACTGCAACTCGCCATTTCTAGGCTGCTCCAGCGCGTGCCGCTTTCTAAGATCCGAGGGGTTGAAGTACCGGTAAGTGCAGAGTTGGATTGAAATCAAGAGTCAGTATGGGTCGTGTGGTGGGTATACAGATTTGTATTACTCGCGCCTCCTGATTCACTGAATGGAAGCAAAACCTGTCACCACATTTGACTCTGTACTGACTAGTTCTTAAAATAGTTGCATATTTAAACAAAGTTCAACATTTTGCTACATAAACTGACACAAAGTGGGTGAATATTATGCTGAACAGTGCAAGGAAAATCTAAAAAAGCTAAGTCTGGTCCTCTGGACATTCAAAAAAGAAAACAAAACAAGAAGGTAGAAACGTTTTGTCTTTCATCTGAAAGACTTCCTCAGTCTGAGATGCTGTACCGGTAAATAGCATCTCTCACAGCGGATCAACCAGTTTGCTGCTCACATGATCAAGGAGGACCATCAGCCTAACGATGGATCGTTAGCACACTGATGGTTGTTTGCTATTCACAG
>JARVGS010001166.1:21373023-21385493 GCA_031762315.1 Hypsolebias antenori | reverse complement strand
CCATCCATCCATCCATCCATCCATCCATCCATCCATCCATCCATCCATCCATCCATCCATCCATCCATCCATCTCTTTCCACAGCCACCTCTCCCAGCCCTTCTGGGAGGACTCCAAGCCATTCCAAGACCAGCTGACAGACAAAGTCTCTACGATGTGTCCTGGCTCTCCCCTGGAGTCTCCTCCCAGCTGGACAGGCCTTGAACACCTCTCTAAGGAGGCTCAAGCTGCTTTTTCACACAACATTCACCAGCTGTACAATTTATTGCCTGCTATTAGAAGGAAAAGGTGTATGTTCATCTGTCTGTAATAAAATACGTCATGAACCACTGGGCAGATTTCGATAAAATTCTTAGAAAGTAATCTTTAGATATACCGGTACATCCAGGGAGCATTCTTACCACATGCCCAAACCACCTTAACTGGCCCCTCTCAAGGAGCAGTGGCTCTACTTAGTCTCCCATGGATAACTAAACTTCTCACCCTATCACTGAAGGAGAGTTGGTCTAATCACCTTGCAGGAAAAAAAAAACCCATTATATTTCTTCCGGAGAGCAGCATGGTGGCTCAGTTGGTAGAGATGTTGCCTCTCAGCACGAAGGTCGGCAGTTCAAATCCCATCCTGATTTGGGTGGCGTTTGCATGTTCCCTCCGTGCACGCGTGGGTTTTCTCCAGGTACTTTGGTTTCCTCCCACAGACCAAAAACATGCATGTTGGTCTGATTGGTAACTCTAAATTGTCTCTAGGTGTGAGTGAGAGTGAACAGTTGTTTGTCTCTGTGTGTCCCTGTGATGGACTGGAGACTTGTCCCGGGTGTCCCCCACCTCTCACACAGTGACTGCTGGATATGAACACAGGTGACACCAGTGACCCAATAAGGAAGAAGCAGGTAAAGATTATAGATGGATGGATATTTCTTCTGGAATAACCGTAAAATCAGATCTGAAATTGATGGAAATTCATTCATCCTTTATTTATGCAGATAAATGTACAGGTTTATTAAAAAGAATTAATGTGAACTGCTTAAAAATGTTATAGGTTGAAGTTGTTAAGATGGCAGCAATTCCCTTTGGTCTTATCCACCCTCAGACTAGCCTTTAGCTCATCAGTACAGTCAGAAATAAACAATTTTTATTCAAACTGAGGTCATTCAAAAAGTACCTATAACAGGTTAGATATTTATCGCTCATAAATTCACTTCTAAAGACCTGATCTGCATCTTTTATGCTTTAGGAAGCATTGCTGCATCCCTCCGATGTATGTTAATTTGTTTATTCATTCATATTCGATTCCGAGGCTCTGAACTGCAGATAATGTTAGAAAGGCTGTTGAAGACCGAGGAGCTGCTAAAGAGCCAGAAATTTCCCCAAGGAAGTGGTATGAAAACAGAACTGGTGGGCGAGTATATATTGCACGCTGGATTCATTAGATGGCCAGAAAACATGACAATTACCGTAACATTGCTCCATCAGATTTGTATACAAAAGCAACTATTTGCTGACATTATCTCAGTTTCTGCCTCGGGGAAGCCCAGAGATCATATTTTGTCTGATTCTGCACCACGTGGGTTAGTCTTCTCTGGATTTTCACTGAGAAACACTAAAGCCTTCCTCACAGTCCGTCACTGAGGAGGAGAAGCCCTCTTCTTCCTCAGCACAGTCTCACTTCTTTTTTTTTAATCTCACCGTGTCATTTCATGCGTCTTTGAGACATTTTGGGATTATTTTATGTGATGTGCATGATGCGCAGTGATTGGATGACTGACAGTATGCCATTTCAATAACATTCATGTCTCAAACTAATTTAGATGGATATAAATTATATTAAATGTGTCATACATGGCATGGAATTTATGCTTATGTGTCATTATGTGAGATTTGTGCTAAAAAATGTCATTGACTTGTTGCTCCTACAAAATTTGTAAAGTTGTTTGCTTTCATGTTTTATTTTCGTTGCACCATTTTACCTTTCTGTCCATTTTTATCAGACATTCTCTGGACTCTAATTCACGAGTACATTTTTTAGACAACATTAATGTTTAGTAGCTGTCATCAACAGACAAACAAAGTGCATTTATTTGTCTGTCTGTTAGCAAAATATCTCCTCAACTACAGAATGAATTTTAATGAACTTAGAAAGTAACTGGATGTACATCAACAGCTGATAAACTGTTGCTCAATGCAATTTAAGATGGCTGCCACAGCTAATTACATCATCAAACACAAAAATGACTAACTCTGTCATTTTTCTGTATATTGAGATAAAAGTTGGTGTGGTAGTAGCTGAGAGTTATCCCTAACACATAATCTGAGCACTATAGTTCATCAGATTAGGGCTTTGATTAAATCTATCACTTGAACTACTGGAGTCAACCTAATCTGTTAGCAAAATATCAAATGAAGCGCTGAACAGATTTTAATTAAACTTTCAGAAAGTCTTTATTAGATGTTCACCTACAATTGATAAACTTCTGGATTTGATCCAGATTAAGATGGATGCCACAGCTAATTAATCTAATCAAACACAAAACTGGCTGTAGCTCATTTAATTTTACAGATACTGAGCTACAAACTGGTGTGGTAGTAGCTGAGAGTCAACCCTAACATGCAATTTGTCATTTTCAAGCTTTAGCATTCAAAGAATTTTATTATTTACTTTTGAATTGATTTAAATCTTTAAAACATTTTGCATTTTTCTGAATCCCTCACAGCATTTTGTTTAACACACTGAACCCAAACAAACCCCTTTTCGTGCTTGGTTTTATACGAAAATGAATTAATTAGACACTCTCTTTTTTCGTTGCTTTACAATCTCCAGAAAAATGGAAAAGAGAGAAAAAAATGCAGATAATGAAAGCAGGAAATGGAAGAAGATGTGGGAAAGGACTGTCCAGGTCCTGACCTCCATCTCTGTGACCATGAGCTGAACGCAGCTTTAATGAGGCCTGAGTCTCGCTCCGCAGGACAATCACCCTGCAGACAGCCAGCCGCATGTTTCTGCTTCATTTACTAAGATTTAAGCTGATCCACTTACACTGTTTAACCTCCTTCCTTGAAAGCAAAAAGATTTAGATGACTCCTGTGGTCCACTCCATAGCTGTGGCGGTTTCATCGAAAGTTGAGGACGTCTCCTACAACAACAGGAAGTTGTAAGTCAAAGCGAGAAGCTGACTCGAGGAGACTGCAGAAGAGGGAACAGCTGTGTAGGATAGCAGGGCCCCTCGTCCCCCTTCAACTGTGGCATCAGAAGAAACACAGAGGGAAACATCCAGGAGTTAAGAAACGCTCAGCGATGGCACCCAAAGGAACCGGCCCCCACAGAGAAAACAACAGAAACTTGTACAAACAAGGAGAATGTTTGTTTCCATTGACCTCTGACCCCTTTTTTAATGCACCAATCTGCCTCCATTTATCTTTGTTTATCTCTCGCATCCATCTCTTTTCAAAGTAAACTTTACATTCCCGGGGTGATTTCTCCGTATTATCTGGGTCACATATGGATTTTGTTATGATGCATGGAAATAACAGGAAGAATTTTTATTATTATTTGTACATCACGTTATCTAAAGTGTCACCTCGTGATTAACATTTCTTAAAAAGAAAACATTTTTTAATATAAAAGCATTCATGATAAAAAACAAGCTGTCCCCCATCGCTGAAGGATTTGAATAGTGAATGTTTGTAATTTTTGAGATGACTGGAATTGAACAGGGAATGCAGTAAACTTTAATGTTTTTGGTGCAAGATATTCAAGTAGGTGGGAGTTACACTGTGGAGAAGAAGAGAGGTCTATTTTAATGTTTTTGTACGAGGCAGCTCAGAGTGACAGATCCTGGCGAGTGAAGGGAGCAATTTTATCCACCAAGTGCAATGGCGGTGCTAAGGGGTGGCCAGTGGTGATCTTGGCTAATAGATTAATCTCTGGCCACCCCACTGGCCACCCCAATTTTCAGAGAAAACTCTACTTTTAAGCAGTTTAAAAACTAGAAAACATGTTTTCCTTAAATTATAGGGGTGACCATGCAGTTTACATTTAAATTTATAGAGGTGGTCATCTTGGATTTTTATGTGGCAACCCAATTTTCTAAAGGAAACTTTTTTTTTTTAATGTCTATATGCATCCTCACATGGAAGCTAGTACCTCACTTATTTTTCAAGTTAGGCTCACAACATTCACGGATGAACAGATTCCATCCTTTCCTCCACGGTGGGGGACAAAAAGGTTCAGATTTAGCGTTCATAGTTTTGTAAATTTTTCTGGACATTTTTCAGTCCACCTACTGCTGCATGTTTTGTGATATTTGTAGCTGTTTATATAAGAATAATTCAGCTGACTCAAGAGGTGAATGCTGCCACTTTGGGGTTTTTACAATTTAAAATGTTTTAAAAGTTTTATAATAATTTAGGCCTACAATAATTTTTTACCATGGCTTTTATAGTAAGTGTAGTATTTCAGCATTGCTCTTTTAAAAATCTGCTTCAGCAGACTGCCTCTGTTTTTTTTTTTTAATGCTAACTTATAACTGCTTTTGCTACTTTCATTTTTTTCCTCTTATCTTTTACTGTTTTTACCTTGTGCTTTGCTAATTTTAACTTTTACCTACTCTTTTTTTTTTACTTCTTTTTGCTAGCCTTTTGCTTCTTTTAGTTTAAAGTAACAGTTCTGTTACTTTTAGCTAGTATTTTTTTTTTGCTTTGTTTAGCTAGCTTTTGGCTACTTTGTGCATTTATCTAACCTTTTCTGCTTTAGATTAGAATTTAGCTATTTAATATTTTTAGCTACCACAGGGCTGTAGTAGCTTGCCGATCAGTATTGTGGTCTTGTAATCCTGAGGTTGTGGGTTTGAGCACAGGTTGTGTGAGGAAGGGCACCTGGTGTATCACCCAAGTACAAAATAGGCTATTTAGTGCAAGGCAATGCCTGCAGCCAAGTTTTAGCTACCATACAGCTATCTTTAGTGTTTACCCAGTATTTTACCACCTTTTGCTTATAGCTGACATTAAGCTACTTTTACCTTTTTTCCTACCATTTTGCACATTTAAATTTGTTGTTATTTTTGCATTCACTTAATATTTTGATGCTGTTAGCTAGTGTTTAACTACTTCTAACTTTCAGGTTGATTTTTGTTACCATTTCTCTATTTCTAGCTTTAATCTAGCATTTTGCTACTTTAGTTTCAAGGTTCACTTCACTTCATTAGGTTCCCAAAGGGCAATTCATTTACAGTAGGTAGTGTTGATGACAGCCAGCACATTCATATACACTTTAAACATGATACATTTAATAAAAACAGGGTAAAAAGGTACATTTGAAACAAGAGTAACACATAAAAACATTACTTAAATATGAAAAAGAGTCGGACTGCGATAATTCAATTGCAACCTTAGGTCAAGGCATTAAATCTATATTTTGTTTAAACAAACCAATGAATGTGGGGATGAAAGAGTTCTTTAATCTGTTCGTTCTAGTCCTTCTGCCTGAAGGTGGAAGACTGAACTGAGTGTGTAAAGGATGAGTGGAATACGACAATCTTTGGGGGGCTTTGGATACTGATCTGAACTTAAATAGATCAATGATGTCATTCAACTGAATCCCTATAATTTGTCTGAATTCTTTGACAACACCCTGTAAGTGATTAGACTACTTTTTTTTTTTAAGTTCAACAACCCAAACCAGCAAAAAAATGAAAAAGTAAAGACAGATTCAATAAAACAAGGTTCAAAATTCTTTATTGTCATTCACGTCACATGTGGTACATGAGATGGAACGAAATTGTGTATTCAAAGTCCCAGTTACACTCAAAAATAACAAAAATATAAAGTATATAAAAAAGACACAGTAGCCTATACAATGATGTAAAATATAAGCTAAACAATAATAACATAACGGTGTATTAAACATCAGCCTAAATATTTTTAGGTTTTAGCTAATTCTAATGTTTTAGCTAGCATATTGCTACTTTTTTGCGTTTAGTTAGTTGTTTGGTACTAGTTTCAAGGTATCATTTGGCTTTAATTTTAGCTATCCAATTGCTACTTTTAGATTTAAACTAGCCTTTTACTAATCTTTTGTTGATTTTAGCAAATCTTCTACTTTTAGCTTTCAACTACCATTCTGCTAAATTTATCTTTTAGCTAGATGTTATTACATTAAAATTTTAGCAAATGTTTACTCAGTTTGTTTTGTTGGGTTAAGCTTTAACAAAAGCTGTGTTTGTTCACAGAAAACGACGTCTAACATTTTAAAGCTCTTCTATTCTCCTCAAGCTTTCAGCAGAAAGGCGAGTAACAAACCGAACAAAAAAATAATTTTTATAGTCGATCCAGTCCACGTTTATCAAAGTCTGGATCAAAAGATTTAGTATTTTAGACTTTGCAGACTTGAGGAGAAGAACTCTGACTCAGAAATGGGCAGCTTCAGAGACAATCCTTCAGAAGATGGATATCACGAGTTTAACAGTTCTGCACATGAATATTTCTCTTCCAGAAATCCTGAAAAGTACAAAGAAAGAAGTGTTCAGGCTCCACCTAGGAGGAGGATCAGATAAATCTTCTAATCCTTTGATTAGAGATTAACACAATCTGTCTGATTCAGAGGAGGAAGCAACGTTCCATTTTTTCGTCTTCTGGTCGTATGGACAAAAGGTGAAAAAAGCAGTCTCGGTCCACAGCTTTTTATTATTACACAAAGAGCTCGGCGTTACTCTGTTCTGCTCGACTTCTTTTAATTTCAAATTGTCGTCTCAACAGAACTTTGATTATTGCTGTGTTACCGATGGGTAATACAGCATGGAAAATATCTTTCACATTTATTTCAAGTTTTTTTTTCAGACTTTCTCATTTTCACCAACATAAAAAAACATTTTATACTTAACTTTTTGAAGTTTTAATTTTTAATACCAACCTACTGCAGTAGTACACTTTTTAGAGGCAATAAATACATTTTCAAAAGTAGATAATCAGTAGCTTCTTTTAGTATTTGGGAAATGGGTACACTCAGAGAAGTATTGTTTTATTTGCACTACAAGAACATGAGGTCATGAGATCATGTGTGCAGAGAGTGCAATGAATTTATGGATTACACTAAATCTAACTGAGGAACTGTAAAAATATAAATGTTTTTAATAAGGATTTTTTTTAACCCAAACCAAAACATCAGAGTTCAGCCACAAATTAAAACAATCAGATCTTGTTACTTTAAGTGCTCTTTGCAAAACGCTGAAAAAAACGGCAATGGATATCTTGTCAACTGTGTCTGTGTTTCAGCTCTTAGATTGCCATTGTTTTAAACTAGTATTATTACAACTATTGCCCTTTACTGTCAAATTGTATGTTTTATGTATTTCTGAAGTCCTATTCTGTATCTTATTTGTCTTGTTTTTATGACGTGCGCTGCTGCCTTTTCTTGACCCTTGTGAAAGAAGTTCTAACTTCAATGTATTTTTTTTAATCTGGTTAAATACAGGTTAATAATAAGTAATAATAAAAAAAACGTAGCATGGTTTCATATCAGATGT
Organism: Hypsolebias antenori; assembly: GCA_031762315.1. Taxonomy (NCBI): domain Eukaryota; kingdom Metazoa; phylum Chordata; class Actinopteri; order Cyprinodontiformes; family Rivulidae; genus Hypsolebias; species Hypsolebias antenori. Next base: position 21,377,976 of record JARVGS010001166.1, on the reverse strand, counting down.
GCTCTTTTGTGTCAAACACTCAATTATTAACATTTACTGTAGTTTTATTTTTACTTCACCTGAACGCTTACACTGACAGTCTGTGGGAGGCAGTTCCCTCCAACAAGTCATTTCTGATGTTTTTTTATTCTTTTTTAACTCTAAAGTTGTTTTAATGTTTAATCTGCAGCATAATATTAAAAATAAGACTAAGCAGCCGTGGCCCATCCTCAACTCTGTTTCCTTAAGCTTTTTTATTTTTTTAGCGCAAAATCAGTTGTGTCTTCTGGGCAAAGATGTGTGACTGAAGGTCTGGCTTTCAAGCTTTCGGGAATATAAGCTGCTTAGAACCGGGGTCAAAGAAAGATGTTCCCCCATGAAACCACGCTGGATGATCTGGTGCAGTGCACTCCAGCAATCCTACCTGAGGCTCATGTCAGATGGTATCAGCAATGCTGCTACAAGCCGGGCTGCTCGTGGCGCGTTTATGATTTTTGATTAGAGCGAGTGGGCGTCTCTTAAACTCACTTGCCTCTGGGCAGTAAACAAATGGGATGCACACTTACATCGACATCAGAACCCTGATAGTAATAAACAGTCTGGCATTCCTTGAAGGAATGCACATCCGCTGGTGCCTTTCAGTTTTGAACTAACCCTTTAGTTTGAGAAAGGACAGAGTTGTAGTTGATTTGTTTAAATATACTGTAACCATGAAATAATTAAAATGCCCATGTCTCTCGGCTACTAGAAGATTAAATTTTAGCTCAATATCTGTAAAACTGAGGGAGTTATAACCATTTTTGCACTTGCTAAGGTTGATTAGCTGTGGCGACCATTTTGAATTGGATTGGCTCCAAAAGTTAATTAGGTGTACATCCATTTTAATAAGTAGGAAGAATCTGTCGCTCAGCTGTTAGCTCGTCCTGTGTTTACGCAGTTTCTTCGGCGAGCCAAATAAAAGTCCCCAGCGTGTCTGACTGATCCATGAACGATTGCTTATCCTTCTGCTTTTTGTTCCTGAGGAAAAACATTTAGCTCCGTCCCATGACTCACACATGCGTGAGAGTTCTGAAACTGTGTGTGTGTTCTCAGATTTACATTTGAATGTACGTGATGCATGGAGACACATAAAAAGTTGGGAAGCAGTCTGATCATTCAGATTATTACGTGGATTATGTTGACCTGCATAAAAATTTTCCTTTAAAAAGCCATAAATTAGACTTTGTGTCCTCAGGAGGTGGACAAAGTTATATACAGTACTGAGAGTCATGAAGAATTGCATATACATCAGGAGTTTTAATTTGAGGCCTTAAAAGCTACATAATTCACATTCTCCTTCAAATAACTTGCACAATATGTTAGTACTTGGAGTATGTGTTGTGAATGACTCCCGGCTACCACCACACCAAATTTCAGCTCCCTGTCTGGAAAATTGATAGAGTAAGAGTTACCTAAGTTTGCGTTGATGTGGCAGCCATATTGAATTATACTGACTCCAGAGATTAGTCTGTTGTGGACGGCTATTAAACTCCACTGAGTGGTTCACGAGATATTTTGCTAATAGTATAGACAAATGAACACAGACCCAACCAAAAACAGCTGCTCTTTGCCTCGGCAGCAGCTGAAAACAAGAAATGAGGAGATAAAGTTGAGGTCAGACCACAGCTAGGTCTTCAGTCCTGAAGGGCATCTCCATTTTTTTTAATTAAAAAAAACAAACAAACAAAAAAAACAATATATTTTTAAAGAATGTTTAATCAAGAGATTTACTTTTAGAAAAACAAGGACACTGCAGTTCTGCACACACACAAAAATTCTTGCAAATCTTAAAGCCGATGAATTCAGTGATGGGAAATGCTCCTCGGCACCTGATGTTTCTACACGAGGCATCAGCTTTCTGCGTGCAGAACACCTGAGTGACAAGAAGCCGGCAGGGTTGTTGGGAAGACATCGTGGGTGCAGTGCTACCTGGCACTTAAATACAGGGGCGGTATGTGTGTGACTGTTTGTTTATATGTTAACAAAACTTCTCGTGAACTACTGGATGGATTTTACTTAAACTCTTACAAAATGATCCTTGGATCTACATTTACAACTGATTCACCTTTGGAGTCATCCAGTGCAAGATTGCTGCCAAGCTAATCAAACTTACCAAACACAAACATTGCTCAAGCTATGCAAAAATTTTTTTTTTTTTTTTTTTTTTACAGATGAGATCAAATTTGGCGTGATAAGAATGGAAGTTGAAAAGTACACAGTAACACACTAAATTAGTTTGCGAATGCACAGAGCAGCTTTTTAAACCAAATTAACTTCTGTTTGTGATTTCCCATTTGCACCCTCATACACTTTACTTAATTAGTTTGCAGTTTACTTTTTAAATGCACCACATTTTCCTAAAATCCTATGAGAAAATTGAGAAAAGTGAAGAGAAACTGACTAGAAGATGAAAGAAAAAAGCAGCCCATGGATGTTTTTATCTTGTCTTTTCTTTCAAATTGTAATTCTAAAGGAAATTGGAACTTATTCAGTTCAAAAATACTTTGTTAATCCCAAAGGAAAATTAATATTTGTTGTAGCTCATCATCCTGGTTTCTATAGAGTTGTTATAGATGCTGATGGCTGTGGGCAGAAAGGATCTCTTGTAGCAGTCCGTCCCACAGCGGATCCGAAGAAACTGGCTGCAGATGCTGACCCGTCCACCCAGACCCAGCAGACCTCTTGGGCCTCTTGGGCAGCAGGACTGACTGTATGCTGGGCAGAACTCCTCCCCAAACAATGGCCATTTCTCTTAGCAGCCTGCCGAGCCCCTCGTCACAGACTTAACTGCAGGTGCCGGGGTACGATCTCAACCCTCCCGCTGTCACGAGCCGTGCTTCCCGCTACCTCCAAGATCTAGGCAGTCAGGCACTTGAGCACTGCCTCCAGGTAGATGGGAATGCATCCATGGCACCTCCTTTTCAACTAAATTGAGATTTGGGGCTGTAGTTGAGGTATTATTTGAGCTTTTGAGATGTTAATCAGCTGCTCCCGGTTGTAGAAAAGCACTTTGTTGTTATGGTTATGCATCATAACCAATGTCCAAAAGTAAAAAGGTTTCAGTAAAAATCCTTCTAGTGGCACAGCACCTCATACCAGAGGAAGTAATCCTCTGAAAAAAGCCATTTACATCCAGAAAAAAAGAGTAATTAAAGTTTTCACAAGCAAAATAGAATGAATGAGAGCTACTTTAACATGCAGCCACCTTGAGCAGCGCAATTCGAGAACATTTGAACATCTGAGCATTTAGCAACATTTTCCAACTTTTTGCACTATTTAATGTTCTTATTCTGGCCCTGATCTAGACTTTAGCTCATCCAAATTAATCTATATTTCTCCAAACTGAGGTTGTTCAAAGAGCTAGCAGGTGTAAGAGTACCACTGCCTGCAGCTCCTCGTCCAAGATGGCCGTTGATTGACACCAGCTGACGGCCATCAACCTGATGAGTATCATCCAGCACATAAGGCTACAGTCCAGTGTTACTCTTCACTGAAGCATTGACCATCCTATGGTATTTGTGCTTCTGGCCTGTAGATTATTAGAAAGTAAATTACTTACCAGTCTCTTTTTGTCTCCAGTGTTCCTCCCTCCTCAGTACTGGTTCTCCTGATTCCGCCTTGGTTCTCCTCATGCCTTGCCTTGGTTCTGGTTCCCCTCGAGCCCTGTCCTCAACAGTTGCCAGCCATCCTCACTTCTACTGGACCCCCAGCCTTGTCCTTCTCTGGAGCTCCCCCAAGGATTGGAAGTTGGACCAGACATCATCCTCTAATCTGTAAGAGAGAAAGAAATCAGCGTTTTATTATTGCCTAATCTCCTGCCAACCTCCTCTGACCATCTCCCTCCTCTTCCAGGAGCTGCAGAGAAACAACTGTTAAATTTAGCACTGTAAATAATAAACACTATCACTTTGTACTTGCCTGTGTTTTCCTCGTTCCAGGTCTCATACAACTCTGGGTTCCTCGAGTTATAACAGCAGGTATAATATCAACTGTTCAAAACCTTTTCACAGAACTCTTTAATAAGGTCATGCTTTACCACCGTTCACCTTAAATCTTTTTTTTTTAAACATTTCACTTTTTTTTTTTTAAATAGCACCAGCAGACCATTTTAACCTGCAAAACAGCCTCAAATTAGATTTTCTCTTCCCTTTTAGAGTTTTGATTGTGTTGAGTGTGACCTTTAGCTGATTTGACCTCATTAGGAAGATTTATTTTAAATTATGACGGGATATGAGCATAAATGTTTGTGGAGGATGTGCTGTTTGCCAAACATGATTATTAAAATCCTGACCTTTATTTATCATATCCCCACTGGGCCTGCATCCATTTTCGCCCTCTGCTTCATCTTTCGCTTCTGTTTTTTTTTTTTTTTTTTATCCACTGGTAATTCTGGTCAGTTTGAATCTAAAAATTCACATTTAATCATTCATTAAAAAAATATTTTGCATTATACCAGTATGATGAATAGGCCAAATACTGATGCTATGATCTTCTGAACCACTTAAGGAATACTTTGTGTTCATGTAACAAAAAAGTGTTATTAATTTTCTTGGTTTAAGATTTTCTTGGCTGATGTGTATTTGCTCCTGTTTATGCTCAACACGGCCACTTACATCTCGCTGTATTCTCCTCCTTGGCTCTCCTGAGCTGAGATTTTGTCACATTCCATCCCGTTATTTACTGGTGGAGGTGAGGATTTGTGTCACTCTAGCGTATTACAGCAATGGGTCCCTGTGCTTTATCCATGAATTATGCAGCAGTTGGATGACTTACAGAACAATGCCTGACAATGACAGCGCTGCAGAAATTTGTGGCATTTCATCCCCAGAGTCTGTGTTCAATTGAAAATATACCAATCAGGGAACTGCCACAGCTCCAGGGGCTCATCCACACTGGGTTCTGCTGCATATGCTACTGTTAGGGAAAGATAAAAAA
>JARVGS010001166.1:21291892-21301907 GCA_031762315.1 Hypsolebias antenori | reverse complement strand
AAGAGGGACCTGTTGCACTCACACCTAGGGTCAATTTAGAGTTACCAATCAGCCTAACATGCATGTTTTTGGACTTTTTGGATGTGTGTGGGTTTTATTTATTTATTTATTAATTAATTAATTTATTTATTTATTTATTTATTTATTTATTTATTTATTTATTTATGTATGTATGTATGTATGTATTTATTTATTTATTTATTTATTTATTTATTTTTAATTCCAGTGATAATATTTTTCACCAAAAAGGGACTTTTCCCTTCACAAAAATATGACATTTTATGTATTTACATGCAAAAACACATTAGGCTAATACTTAATGCACATGTTCTGCATGTTTTTTTTTTCTGCAAGTAACTTTGAAACATTTTCAACATTTTCTTCCTTATGTGTGAAAAATTTCTCTTTTTTTCCATTAAAGGATCTATAAAATTTAAACAGCTCACTAAACAACTAGTGACAGGTTTTAAACATTACATACCAAAAGTGTTTCAGTTTAGCAGACCATTAAAAATTAAATGCCTAGAGATGTAATTTTAAAATAAAATCCTAGTTTTAAAAAATAAAATAAAGTTCCCCACATATGTTTTATGTGAGAGCAAAGAAACATTCCATTCTTTAGTCAAATAAAAGCACGCCAGACTGAAAATTGCCCTTAAACAAATTTAAAACCGATTTTATTTAACATTTATTTCACCAGGAAAACTCCACTAAGATTCAAAATATCATTCTTTTCCAAGGAAGTCATTGTTAGGATCAGTAACTTTTTTCCCTGTAGTCTTTTGTTTATTAGGTTTATTCCTTTCTGATTATTATTTTTCTACGTTTTGTTATGTGCTTGTTTGGTTCAATTTCTTGTGTTTTTATATGTTTAGTCTTTATGAAATCCTTTGTGCCATCAACCACAGCTCCTTCTGTAAGTCTGCCATGCCCAGTTACACCTGTTCCCAGTTTCATTAACCACACCTGCAGCCAATCTTCACACCAGTCCCATTTGTTACCAGTCCAGCAGCGGAGTAAGCTTCAAATAACATTCAAGTTTCTCTGAGTCTCCTTGTACTGACCCTGGAGTGAGCTCTGTAAGTATGGGATGCCACATCAACGTTTTGTTTTGCCCTAGAAATAAAGTTTATGCTTTTTGGAGCTTCTCACAACAGTCTGCCTCCTTGGGTCCAACTTCTGTTCATCCGTGACAGTTATGGCTACGTCATCAGTGTAATATTTTCACATTAAAAACAGATGAAAACAACATAAAACAAACCAGTTACAAACATTCATCACTTCATATTAAAGCAGTATAACCGCCAGCAACTTTTTGTAATAAGACGTGTGAATAGTACTTACAGGTGTTAGATATTTTCTTTTTGACTCATCATCATTGACCAGGAAGCTGTTGACAATAACTCGTATTTTATTTCATAGGAAGCTCTGCTGTACAGCTTTCACCTGCTTTAATACAGGTAACTGGCTTTGACTGAGAATATAAATGTGTTCTGGCAATGCATCACTGACAACAAACTTGGCTTTAATAATTTATTTTTCTAGAGGAATATTTTATTGCACACAGAAAGCTGCAAAGTCTTTAACAAACTTCAATAAACAGTTTCCACATGGAAGAGTTTACTGTCACACTCTCCCTCAAGCCTGTTTCTTGGTCTCTAACACAGAATTTTGTGAGTCCGCAAGATCATTTTTGCCTATATTTTTTGCAATTTTCTCGCTATTTTCAGTAATCATCTAGTCACAGTTGTGGCCAAGTGAGATTCTACCTTTAATAATTATTCTGTTTGAATATTATTGTCCATTCTTAATATGAGGGCTGTCCTGTTGGGAAAGCTGGAGGTTGACCCCTTAGTATTATGACTGGATGATGACCACTGAGCCACAGCTTCGGGAATTCATATTCTAATTATTTATGGGGCCTCCTTATGCAGTCAATTTTAAAATACTTTTTTGTTTTTAATGAAATTTCCGTTCATTTTTTGGATAAACACTCTTTCAACATCTTATTTGTAACCAGTAGCTGTAATGTTAAATATATGTTTATATATGCGTATACTGTGGATGAAGAGGAAAGTAATCTCCCTCCCCTTGTTTGTCACTAACAGAGCTCGGAGCATGCCTGGGAATGCTCCTTTTCAATTTGTGTTTGAGTGCTATAAACACAAGGGTACTGGTGGATGCCCTCCTGTGTCATGGAAACACCTATTTTTAATCTGGGGTCTTTAAACACATCACATAAGCCAAACTAATCTGATGCCTAATGCATGCAGTCTGGCATAATGAATTTATCTGAGATGTCAGTCACATCCGAACAAGCACAAATTGTATTAGAGAGAAAGGTAGGTTACAAAGAGGGCCATACGATCAAATAGTGCCTGACCTGTTAATAAATTATGGCTGTGTGAGTATTGTGACGGAGTCAGCGTGATGTTAATTGTTGAAGGTGAAGTGTTAAATGAGTCGATAAAATTTTCCACTCGGCATAAATTATAATAGATGAACCAGAACCAGTTTTCATTATGTAAACTGTCAGTGCATGTTAGATGTTTTATCAGTTTTTTTAATCTGTTTTTATTTTTGGGTGGGATTTTTCACACGAATATGTGAACGTCAACGAACTAGACTTCAGCCACACCCTTTCTTTCTACATTTCTGCGAGCGGCTCTGATGGTATCCCTGGCTACCGCTGGTAACCTTGGTGATACCGGCGGAGATATGCTGCAGTCAGTGGGCGTTGTCAGGGCGTGATATGAAAGCATAGTTGGAGCGGTGTGTGTGTGTATGCTTGTTTATGTGTGTTCTTGTCTGAGATCCGGATAGCAGCCACTGCCAGAGCCTTGGTTTTGACATATCCTTTGATGACGGCATTGGCATTCGAGCAGCCACAAATGCGCACACACGCACAAGACAGGGGAAATGGGGGGTGGGAGGAGGGACTGAGGGAAAGCTGTGAAATATGAAACAGGAGCATCCAAGTTCAGGTACACTCTTGCATAAAGATCGGTTAATTACTGCTTGGATCAAGCAGCTTGTAAAGGAAGATGTGGTTAAGTGTCTCTCAATGGTTTTTATACTTCTGGATAAACATGTGTCCGTCTTTGGGCCTTTAAGGCTCAGGAGATTCAAGACTGGTCCCTCCTTGTGTGATTAATGGCCAGATAACTCTACTTAATCAACTTTATTGCATGCCTACTGTATCTCCACAGAGGTGAGTTTAGGCTGTTACGAATGGTTAATAAAATAATCAATACATCATTTAGCTTCTTAAATAAATAAACTGCAGTTTCAGCTTGAATTGCTGTACTCACAGTAAATATATACAGTATAAGAATGTTTTTTATAACTATCTAAATTTAAAAGGGATTAACAAAACTATCTTATTTTCAGTATCCCTGGTAAAAAAAAAAATAGTTAAAAATGTTCAAAAAATGTTGTTTTCATCAACCAAATTTGGATGTTTCATGTTATTTTAATTTTAATGTGAAAGCAACATATACTGTATTTTTTTAATTTTTATTCTGATTTTTTTTCCAAATTGTTTTGGAACTCATGCAGCACATTTATTTCACATATTAGGCACATGTTGACATGTATCAGAACCACATTTTCCATGTGTAGAACATATTTCGTACTTGTTTCACATGTCATGTATCATGTAAAACGAAAGTTACGAATATAACTATGGTTCTATGAATCCCGGATGACCACCAGAGGGCGGTGCTGAAAGCACTGAATGTTCCCTTTGCGCATGCGCTGTTCGAGTGATTATATTGATGACGTCACACAGGTGTGACCGGATAAGCAATCAGCAGCTATAAAACCTAGCGTTATCCGTGGATCTGCTCCTACAGAATCTTCTCGCGTAAAGCAAGGATTCTGAGTGACAGAGAAGCTCTGGCAGTCATCCAGGATTTATAGAACCATAGTTACATTCGTAACTTTCATTCTATTTCATCCCTCCTGACCGCCAGAGGGCGGTGCTGAAAGCACTGAAAGACTAGTATCAATGATGTCACAAGGAATCCTGAGCACATACCTAACTGAGGAAACTCAGAGGACACTTATAGAAGAACCTGGCCCAGGGGATGAAGGGTGGCCATGTTAACTCTGAAGAATCTGGTGAATGTGCTTGGGGAAGCCCATGATGCAGCAGCACATATTGCTTCCAGTGGGACCCCTCTCAGGGCAGCCCAGGAAGCGGAGACGCTCCTGGTAGAGTGTGCCTTCACGCCGACAGGCAGGGGGCGGTGTCCTGCTTGGAAAGAAGACAGCCCAATCTAGGGCCCCGTAACACACAAACAGCTAGTCTGAGTACCGTATAGTGGCAGTAGCTGCAACGTACTTCTCCAATGCTCTCACTGGGCACAATAATCCAGACCCCTCGCCAGGCATAGGTTGAAAATGTGCCAGCCTTAACGGTTGGTTATGGTGAGAGTGAGATAAGACCTTTGGTACAAAAGCAATGTTTGGCCACAAAGTAACATCAGAGCCTTCAGGGCCCCACCTGAGACATGAGGGGCTGACTGAAAACGCGTGCAACTCACCAACCCTCTTTGCTGAGGCAATAGCCAGCAGAAAAGCAGTCTTACATGAAAGCCACTTGAGGTCCGCTTGCGTCAAAGGCTTGAACGGAGGGTGGTACAGAGCCTCGAGAACCAAGGGCAGGTCCCAACTTGGTGCTCGTGTAACTTTCGGCGAGTGCAACCTACGGGCACCACATAGAGAGACACTAGATTATGACTTCCAACCGTATGTTCATTGATGCCACTGTGAGCTGATATTGCCGCTACATAGACCTTAAGCGTCGAAGGAGAGCGACCCTTACCAAGGAGAAATTGGAGAAACTCCAGAATGGTGGGTTCTGCAAAGGAGAATGGATCTTCATTGTGATACAAACACCATTGGGAAAACAGACACCACCTGTTTTCATACTGCTGACGAGTACAAGGTGCCCTGGTGCCCAAGATGGTGTGTCTGACGGGGCTTGAAACTCCAGTCAGCTGCTGTCCTGGCCTCGCAGCAGCCACATCCACAGCTGGAGACGTTGAGGATTGGGGTGCCATAGTAACCCCCCTCCCCCACAGCTGAGACAGCAAGTCCCTCCTAGTAGGAAGATGCCATGGGACGTCCTGACACCGACTCTGTAGCAGTGGGAACCATGGTCGTGCTGGCCAATATGGGGCCACCAATAGCATTCTGTGGCCCTCCTCTAGGACTCTGTGAAGGGTTGGCCAAATCAGAGAAAGGAGTGGAAAGGCATATAGAAGGACCCTTGGCCAAGGATGAGCCAGCACGTCCTGGCCCAGTGCACCAGGCGCCCCCGTAAGGGAGTACCATAGGGGACACTGGGTTGACACCTCTGTTGCAAACAGGTCCACCTCCACTTGACCAAAACGGTCCCAGATCATCAGCACTATGTCACTATGGAGGAACCACTCTCCTGGAGCAGACCCTTGGCGTGAGAGAAAATCTGCAACCTGATTGTGTCGCTCTGGTAAGTATGTCGCCGGCAGGGTGGACAGACGAGTGGAGGCCCATTCCAAGAGCACCCTGGACACACTGAGAAGCTGTGCTGACCTGGAGCCCCCTTGGTGGTTGATGTGGTAGACAACAGAGGTGTTGTCTGACCGAACAAGGACATGCCTCCCTTTCAGGTGGGGCAGGATGTTATTGAATGCCAAATGCACTACACGTGGCTCCAGCACATTTATATACCTGGAGCAGTCCCTTTGGTCCCAGCGGCCCTGAACCGCTCTGTGTTACCATACAGCACTCTATCTTGTGGAGCTGGCATCTGTCATGACCACTTCCCTGCGACATAATACCACCCCCATAGGGACACCCCTGGACAAAAAAAAAACTTTGTCCCTTTATGGAGTCAGGGCATGAAGACAAGGCCACGTCACTGCGAGTTTGTGATGCCTGTGTAGCCTGGCATCCAGGCGAAAGCTGTTGAGCCACCTCTGCAAGGGGTGAAGAGACAGCAGGCCTAAGGGTACAGCCCGAGTGACTGAGGTCAGTTTGCCTAGTAGCCATAGGAAGGCAACATAGGGGAGCTGTCTGCCCAGCCTGAATCGACCAACCACCTAGAGTATGTCGCCCACCCTTTGAACGGATGGGCGAACACTCATGGAGGGTGAATCCAGAACCACTCCAAGGAAGGTGATAGTCTGTGAAGGAATCAGGCAGCTCTTCTCCAGATTGACATTTAGGTCCAACTGGGACACATGAGTGAGCAGGCGATTTGTGTCGCAAATGGCACAGGCCCGAGACGGGGTGCAGAGAAGCCAATTGTCTAAATACGGTAGAACCTTCGCTCCATAGGCCTGCAGAGGAGAGAGGGCTGCCTTCACACACTGAGTGAACACCATCGGGGAAAGAGAGAGCCCAGGCGGCCGATAGCCGGGGACAGCCAACGGGTGCTTCGAAGGTAGAGGGGGCATCGCCGAAAGCTGCCACCTTGTCTGTCATGCCTGGATGGTCCTTTCAAGTGCTTCCAATGCATCCGGACCAAACAACTCCACCGGCACCACCGGTAGATCATGGAGGGATCTACGACATGGCTCAGTCAACGTTGGCTACGCTTAACCAGACCTGTCGGCAAGCTTGGACCAAGAAGGACATCACTCGCCCAAGTTTCTCGTCATCAGCACAAAGGTCTGAAGTGCTGTATCACTAAAGCCCATTGCTGCAGTTGCACCATTGGTGCCCTGGAAGGACGCGGAGTGGGCAAACATGAGGTGTACCAAGGAATTGCCAAGGTGGCCAGCGCGTGCTCTGGCATAAGCTCTGCAGAACAATTCATCCGTGATGCGACACTGAGGTTGTGGGCACCAAATAACACTGTGCAGGGCCATCTCTGGTGATATGATGAGCAAGGCAACATCAGGTTCAATTGACGGCATGCGATCCAGGCCCGCCGCAGCCAGCTCATGCATGGCTGCCAACACTTGGACATCCATGGAGAGGTGCGCCCAGGCCCTTGGGTCCCGCCAACAACCATGCAACTCCTTCAGGTACTCCTCTGATGGAGGGATAGAAAACGAAGGAGGGGCCTGTCCACGCCTGAAGAAGACACTGACTGTTCCTCTTCATCCTCTAGAAAATGAGAGGTAGAGACAGCCAAGGATAACACATCCTCCTCCACAGCCAGCTCAGGCATGGGTGGGGAGAAGAGTCCAGTTGCTGCCACTGGCTCAACACCCAGGTGGCATGCCTGGAAAAGGGACTTCATTTCCGCTAATTCTGCAGACAGCCAATCCACTCTCATGGAAAGACCCTGATCAGAATTGGCTCACCACTTTCTAGGAGGGGCCTCAGTCCGGCGCTTCGAACGCCTGGGTGGAGCCTCCTGTCCAGAAGGCGGGAGGTCACTGCTGAGTTTGGGGCAAAACTGGGTCAGCCGAGCCACTCTTACAGAACGAGGCATGAAGCTACAGTTCATGCAGGGGTTCTCAGATAGGCCCTCCAGCAGATGGTCATGTCTAAGGCAGGCAGGACACAGGTCGTGACCATCATCCACCTGGAGCATGGTCCCACAATCTATGCAGCAGTGAGAGCCATCCATGCTCCTTACTGTAGGCAGTTTATTCAAGAGAAAAACTGCAGCTCAGTAGAGGAGCTGGCACCGCCAGCTACAAGCAAGACCTAAGATAAAGGACAGGCCAAATTTGGGAGAGGGTGCACAAAGGCTAACCTTCACCAATAGAGAACAAGTTTGGCAAAAAATAAATTGGGAGAGGATGCGCAGACGCTAGCCTTCACCAACAGAACTGAATTGGGAGAGGGTGCATGGACGCTAGCCATCACCAATTGAAATGAATTGGGAGAGGGTGCGCGGACGCTAGCCGTCACCAATAAAAGACAAGGCCAAAATTCAGAGAGTCTAGCACCGCTAGCTCAGCCCAACTGTTTATGAGGTTAGGGAAAAGTGAATTGGGAGCGAGTGCGCTAACACTAGCCTTCACCAATAGAAAACACGGCCAAGAAACTTAAGGAGACAGCTCCGCTAGCTCAGAACCATTTACCAGGTTGGCGACAAGTGAATTGGGAGAGGGTGTGGCAAACGCTAGCCTTCACCAATAAAAAACAAGGCCAAAACTCAGAGACTAGCACCGCTAGTTCAGCCCAACCGCTTATGAAGTTGGCGAAAGTGAATTGGGAGAGGGTGCAGCGAACGCTAGACTTCACCAATAAAAAACAAGGCCAAAACTCAAAGAGACTAGCACCGCTAGTTCAGCCCAACTATTGAAGAGGTTGAAGAGTTTATGAATAATTGATAGAAGGTGCATGAACGCTCGCCTTCTCAAGTAGAAAAACAAGACCAGAACACAGTTGGCTACGTAAATAAGACTCAGTAGAAATAACACTTGCTCACGTGTCAAACCGCAAGTGGAAATTGCTTCCCAAAGCAGATGGAGCCACACCAGTGGCAACAGAAGAGCCGCAGTCAAGGCAGAGTAAAGACTACTTACGTGTTACATACAGTAGCCTCCTTTCAAGGCGGACGGAGCTGCCACAAGCTGTGGAGCCGCGAAATAAGCAAAAGCTGCTCACCAGTGTTGAATTACAGTAGTCAATGCTGTGATTTTGGGAGAGGGGTGAAGCTACCGTAGCCCAAATGAAATACCTTGATGAAGGTTTAAACCGTTGCGGCCCACGGAGGGCGAACACACTCCTCCGGCCTACAGGCAGTCGAACTTCCAGCCATAGTGAGAAAAGAAAATCCAAAGGCCTGTAGCCTTGGATCGAATGTGCGCGAGAAAAAAAAAGGACTGAATTACAGATAACACTAAGCTATGTAACCTCTGATTGCTTAACCGGTCACACACCTGTGTGACGTCGTTGATATAATTATTTGAACAGCGCATGCACAAAGGGAACATTCAGTGCTTTCAGCACCGCCCTCTGGAGGTCAGTAGGGATGAAATAGAACCATCAGTTATCAAGAGCTTGTCCTTTGTGCGTTACTAGAGGGAGCAACAGTGAGAACTCACCTGCTCTTCACAAGTGAAGGAGTAAGGGAGACCAAGACAACTGAGTGGCATCTGCAAGTGATTTCCTGCCTCAGTTACTGTTCCTGCCGTAAACAGTTTTTCATCTTCGCAGCAAGTAAAGGATGTGTGCATATTTGCACAAGTGTCCACAGGGTGGCGACAAACTCCATGTTTTATGCTGCTAAGTTCAAGTAAAGCATCTTTTGATGATCTTCATAAGTAACTGAATGTCTCAAAGGAGTGACAGAAAGCTGGTTAAAGATGTTCCCAACCCGCAGCCCACTCTTCTATCCACAGTTCGCCTCTTCTGGCAGCTAAGGAGCAAGAAGGAAGCCAAGTAGGTTGAAACGTTCGGCCATCAACAAGTGCCATTCTACAAGCTTCTGAAACAAACCCAAATTAAATTTGAAAAGGCCAGAGAATGCATACATTAACTGAAAAGGGAAATGAACTGTATGATAAAAAAACTGAAGGAGCTTGAGCATCTTTTTGAAATCAGCTATAAAAAATGGAAAGATCTGGCTAAAGGCACAAATCACTCATTCTCTGGCCAATGTTCAGATGATATGCTACAAGCCATCATAAGCAATACTGGCTCTGTTTCAAACAAACTCAGTGCAGTGTATGAAAGCTGGCAGCAAGTTGATATTCGTGATAGTAATGCACGTCACAAAATCGACACTTGTGAAGCACTTACCAAAAATATTGTCAAAACTGCTAAGAGTCAACTTTAAGGAAACTGGCTCATTGGTCATCAGACAGAAGAGCTACAGTTTAATGAAACTGAATCTGTATATATGTCTGAGAAATCCCATGTGTTAAGTCACAGCTCACAATTCTATCATTCAAATCAATCCCAAGCATCATCAAGAGTCACTTCTAAACAATCTAATGCTGTATCTTCGGGCAAACAAGAAGCTGCTGCTGAAACTGTTGCACCTCAAGCAACTTTAGAAATAATCCAAGAGCACCAGTTTCAGCAAGAAGAACTTCAAAGACTTGAAGCTGAAAATAGA
>JARVGS010001166.1:21150709-21164232 GCA_031762315.1 Hypsolebias antenori | reverse complement strand
TAGATAGATAGATAGATAGATAGATAGATAGATAGATAGATAGATAGATAGATAGATAGATAGATAGATAGATTTACGTTTTTTTTTCACAACAACTGTTTGTCTGAGGCTTACTTTTAGTCTGTCTGCTCTTCTGTCTGCCTCTCACTAATTTGGCAGTCAGCAAGTGAGTGACAGTGTGAGTAGTTACCATGGTAACCCCTGATAATCCACTGGCAGCAGCTTTACCATTTCTTTTAATTTTGGTTCTTTTTACAATTTTACTGTTTATACATGAAACTTCCTTTTGTTGGCGTAAATTATTAAGAATTAAGTTTCCTTTGCTTAGAAGGAAGTTTATATTGGAATTTGACAGTAGCTGCGCAGTTGCCCTCATAATTTTATTTGAATATTTCTAGTTATGCTTATTATCAGAAATATGTCTCCCAAAAAGCTTCAAATTATTATTATTTTTTTAACCTAATTGTTGAGGCTTGTAGCAAAGCATCAACAAAAACATATGTATATATTTTTCTTTTGGCACCAAAATGCTTAGTGACTAGTTACATACTTGTGTCTTAAAAGGTTGCATTTTCTAATCTTTTTGACAATAACTTTGAAAATATGCCCATCTGTCAGGGGATAAACACTGAAGATGATGCAATCAGGGCTAGACACCCTGACCAAGCAGAGGATGCTGCAGGCCAGAGCCCTGTCTCAGGAGGCCAGAGGAGGTGAGTCTACAGACAGTGTGCTAAAATGCAGGCGACGTGTTCATTTTAGATACAGACTTTCATGTGTTGACCTATTTATTCCACCTGACTCAAAGTGAGAGGAACAGAGCGAAGCATCAGTCGGCTTGGAAACAAGTAAGCACAGCAATACACTAAAATCCCAGGAGTGGCTGTATCTTGTTGGAATTCTTCAAACATTCAAGCAGCGGAGACGATCCCAGCTCCGCCGTTTGTTTCCCACCGCCGAAGGCTTTGAAACAGAGTCTCGCAAATTCAGCAAAATGTGACTCCCGCCATTGAATTCTTTTTCATGGACCGATCAAAGGCAGCTCCTCAAGGGGTGGCATATGCCCAGACCGCTCCCGACACTTATCATCCTCGAGTAAAAAGGGCCATCTGTTCCAACACAAGTCTTCCATCCACAGATCCTATTTATAAGCCCAGTTTCCCGTTCAACTCTGGAGCACAACAAACATTACACACCACTTGACATCATCTCGAAGCTATTTCAGACCCACCGTCATGCCGTGAGCGAGCACACGGAGAGACACTGAGGAAAAGCTGCATGGATACTCAGTGACGCTGCACTTGGTTTGGCGTCTTCAGATCAGTATAGATCAGCTGTCTTGTGATGACTTCATGTCATTTAGCAGCATTGTACATTGTCAAAAATGTACCACACTTTTTTATAACTTGCCATTCATACTAAGGGGAGACATTCCAAATTATCAGTTTGATGGGAGGAAGACCCAAAACAAACGGACTGGCAACGTCAGAGGACCAGTCTAAGCCAGAAAACATGCAGACAGTTGTATCAAGAGGTACAATCAAAATACAGAATCCATGTTGAAGAGTCAGCCTATAGGTCAGGGGTCTGCAACCTTTATGATCAAAAGAGCCATTTTTGTCCCTTTGCACACTAAATAAAATGTCTATGGAGCCACAAAACCTGGTAAAACTGTGATTATCAACTGGTGGCCCATGGGCCACTTCAAGCTTGTTGGAGGGGACTTTTTTGGCTATTAGGTGTGATATTATGAAACTAAAGTATCAAATTGTTATTAATATTTATCTACATTTTTATATTTTGGGGGCAAAAGAAAAGCATGGATTTATGTAAAGAAGAAAAATATACATATTTTTAATCAATTTTATAAAAATTCAAACAGGCAGGCTTATGTGAGTTTTCTTTTTAACTGCAGAAACTATTCATATTCTATTACGACATAATAAAGCATAAAGTTAAAAGTTAGGCCTGTTTGTTGGATACATAATAGAATTTTAAAATGAAAATAAATACCTCCATTTACTTTGACTTTGTTTTTTAATCGTTATTAAACCAATTCTTGAATTGAGAAATCTCCTCGGATGAGAAACGAAACGTCTTCAGTTACAAATAAAGTCTATTTATTTTGTTTTTAACTATTAAATCTTTATTATCAAGTTGACTCATCATATTTCTTCTCAGCAACTTGCCTTAAAACTATTTCCCCAAAACCGTTTGGTGTATTTGAGGAAAAGATCAAACCTTAAGACTGGAAGGAAGCTAAAACAAGTGGCTAACAAACTACTAGCATTATCAACAAGTTTTACTCCTTGTGTTAGTACCATCATTCACATATTGGCAAAAGAAATGACTGGAAAACTGCTAAAACGAGTCATTTCTTGTTGTTGGTACAACAACCAATAAATTCAGTTAGTTTTGGTCAAAACTTGGAGACGCTGCAGATGAACCAAAGAGCCGCATGTGGCTCCAGAGCCACAGGTTGCAAACCCCAGGCTTAGGTGGTTTCAAGGATTTAAGGTTCTTTATTGTCATTCACATCACATGTGGCACATGAGGTGGAACGAAATTGTGTACACAAGGTCCCAGTTCCATCCAACAAAATTATAAACTGTAAAAGAAAAACTGTAATAAGATCTAAGAGGTGAACTAAGAAAAACAAATAAAAATACACTAAGCACCATATGTGATTAGGATCTCCTCTCACTGGAGACCCTGGGGCAGACCCAGAACTTGCTGGAGGGATAATGTATCCTCTCTGGCCGGAGATCCTAGGAGGAGCTGAAGAGTGTTGCTGGGGAGAAGGATGATTGAAGTTAAGTTAATAAATTATGGTAGAAAGACAAGAAACTGCAAGAGATTTTGCACATTTCTGTTCATATAAGTCTCAAGAGCAGAACTTTATTTTTAAAAAGGGTAAAAGGATATGAGATAGAGATTTGTAATACAGCTTTCTATGAAGAGGTGGTCCATTCCAAATGTCCCAGAGCTGACATTACTTCAAGAAAAATAACACCTCTTTTTATCCACAATGTTTTGGTGGTTTGAACGTCGCTCTAGTGTAATCTTTTAGAAAGCTTCCCCACATGTCTACTGTAGGTGAATGACAGAAGTACTATCTGAAATACTGGATTTCGAGGATGTTTAGTCTTTGGCTTGCATTCATGTCTTTTTACGTTTCTACTGATGTTGTAAATCCTGCAAGTATTCTGTTATCAGCCATTCAAGTGTAAAAGTCATATCTGGTGGCATAAAGGTTTATCAGTGCTTTTGCAAATGTCTTTTTCTTTGCAGCAGTAATGCAGAAACACATTTTTTGCAGGATAAAGAAAAAACACATTAGTCCTGATTACCCACAGTGCTTTAATGTGCTGTAAGTTTCTTTGAGCAGGAATGACATTGCAAAGAAGCAAACAAAAACTCATTATCCAATTTCATTGGCAATGTGTTGCAGGCTTGAAATACAGAAATAACTAGTCATACTTAGAATAATAGTTCAGTTCTTACAACATGGGGTTCTGAGCAATTATTCTCTTCCCAGTTGTAAATAGCTCGTCGAACGACCTTGGTTTAGTGAAAATGAGGTTGTTTAAAAAGATCTGAACAATTACTTTCAGTCACTCTCTGCATTTGTCCGTGTCGTTGCGCAACAGGTCTGAACTTGGGGAAAAAGATCAGTGTTCCTAAAGACGTGATGATGGAAGAGCTCAACCTTTCATCCAATCGGGGCTCTCGCATGTTTCAGGAGAGACTGAAGAGGGCCGAGAAGTTCACTGTGGAGAACGCATCCAACAGTCCTTACAACAGTGTAAGGAACTGAGTGAAGACATGCATCCCACTTTGACCAGTCTAACGTCAAAAATAATTATACAATTTTGCGGTGTCTTTAATAGAGACCAGTCCACACAAGAATTCTAAGCACAGATGTCAAAACATAGGGCAGATTTTTTTAATAGGATATAAAATGTTAGGGCTATCACAACTTTATAATCAACATATTCTGTATTTTGTTCGGTAAATCAAGCTTAGGTCACCACAACAGCGTACAAACTGGATCCATCAATCCATCGTCTAGGCTCTAACAATCGCAACAGGGTTGGTGAATGACCCAAAGAGCTATAATCACAGTTATCTGACGCATATTAGTTGGAAAGCTCCTCAAACATTAATGGAAAAGTTAGGGTACTATCACTGTTGCAATTCAGGTGTAAAACTGGTGGTGTGTAATGTCATTTAAGGCTTGAATCCATCCTCAGAAATCTAAATCAGCATGTTTCCCAGGTTCATCTCGCGGCCAGTCCTCCCCAGCAGATAGCCCCCGAGCTGCAGGGAGGAAAAGAGAACCAGGCTTTCTCCATCCCGGGTAAGCATAGCCTGGTCATGAACCTTCAGAAGACTGTAGCAAAGAAGGGCAGCCCTGATGTCCTGGCTCCAGGTAAACAGTAATGCATGGTGAAGAATGGATGGTCACAGATTGCAACAAGCTGTGGCTCCTTTGAAAAGCAAAAGCTTGCGCAATGCATGGGCACTGTCATGCTCTGGGAAGCCACAGCTCACTTTTCCAATGGAAACGTACAGAGCGCATGATTTTGTTTCGGTATAATTAAAGCCAGGGGAGTTGGCAGTTTGCGGAAAGCAATTATCTGTGAGCATCTCTGCTGAGGGGCTGTCGTTGTATATTTGGCCTAGCAGAAGACACTGCTTACAGTCTGATGAGCAACTAAGCTCCTTCTATTATCAGGGATTCACACTGAGATAGAATTACTGCCATTCCTATCCCTGACAGGAATGACATTTTAGAAATGTGTGTGTACATTTGATCCGTGGGTGCTTCAACACAGCATGTTTATTTATTCAGCTTGTATGCTTTGTATCTAATGGAAAAATACATTAACTCTATTACCAGTGTCTTTGAAGACACTGTTAAAGACAGGAAATATTGGAAAAACAAAACGTATGACACCTCAAACTTAGCTTCTTTTAGGGTAATGTCTGCATTTGAGAGTTTTGTCTTTTGCCAGGGTATTGTGGACCTTTGAAGGAAATTCCCCATGAGAAGTTCAACGCAACAGTAATCCCCAAATCCTATTGCTCCCCGTGGATGGAAGCTTTGGGAGACAGCGAAGAGCTTCTGAATTCCCTCAACACCCAGCTGCCACAAGCCCCACAAAGCCTAGAGCCTGCCAACTACAGGTGCTTCAACAGGTAACGCACCTGTTCTTCATCCACGAAGTCTATTCATGTAACTCAAACCTTGTCCAACCCTGTTAAGTTTGCCCACCTTGCTAAAAATAAACCATCAAATGACCTCACCGAGTTATCCATCATCATCTTTTCCCTCGGCTTCACTCCATGTTTCCACAGTTTGAAAGAGAATCCCGTCTCTGGCTTGCACCTCCTTGGTGTGGCAGCGAGATGGCTATTTTCATCTCTGGCCCTTGACAGATGAGCCACCAGTGGGGTAGTGGGGGTCTACAAGCTTTTTACGGTCCCATTAGACATACTGCACATTGAAATGTGAAATCAACTTTCTCGTGACGTACATACGGGGCAGATAGACACACGGCATTGACTCAAAGTTGTCACTCAAGAGCCTGTCAACGCGTTTGGATCCTCTTACATCCTGAAGATTATGAAATTACAAGTTTAGTTAGCAATGAGCTCCAATGGTGGGAGCAGCAACACAGCAGAGGTCGAGTTCAGTGCACACCCAGCTGCATTCATGTTGAATCCCTGCTGGTTTAAAGCAGAGCCCAGATCATGTGTCAGGTATCCAGTTAAGGGAAGGGGCAATAGGGCTGTGTTCTCTACAGAAAGTGAGTGTGGCCCGTTTGGTAAGGGGTCTCCTTTTGTTTTTTTCTAATCAGATCTGCAATGCCATTCGGTGGCACGATGGCCAGCAAGAGAGTGATCCCAGTTATTGGCTTCGAGGCTGTGGAGTCCCAGAACCTGCCCGGCAACGCTTTAGACCGCATGTACCGACGACCCAACTTCAACAGAGCGCCCAGAGGATGGGGCACCAACTTCAGTCCTGAATCTAATGAACTCTGAAATGGAGTTAATAAGCTAAAGACTGCAGCACAAACATCTTCTCTTACAAGACAATCCAGCTGATGATCATCAGGACACGGAGAAGTGAAAAATAGCTCTGAGACATGATAAATTAAGTGCTCTGCTACTGATTTGAGCTCTTGAGCCGAACACAGCTGGTTTACAATCAAATCTGAATGAAAACCACAGCTGGATGAGTCTTACATTATTTCAGTCTTGCTTTAGTTTTTTGCCTCTCCTGCTCATCACCAGACAAAACAAAACCAATTATTTTTTACAATGAGACGGACTTGACGAAACAAGTCGTTTTAATGACTTTAAACATGAAAAAGGTAGACTTAGAATAAGGTCATTATACTGCTATAAGTAAGGATGAGATTTAGTAGTAAAAAAAAAGATGAAAACAAAAACAAAAAAAACACAGAGTCAATGTAACTGAAAATGAACATATTTTAAAATGCTTCTCAATGTTCAGCTCCATGTTGGTGCATAATTAAATGTAAAGAAGATTAAAGTGAGAGAAAAAAAAAAACAAGGTTTCATATGTACACCAGCTCTACATGCCCTGGTCATGTTGGTGGTAAATACTCGTGTCTTAAGTCTTTTTTTTTTTTTTAACAGTCATGTACAAGCCTTCCTGGAGCTTCCTGTGACAGACTGTGCTCTTTCATGTGGTTTGCACATCTGCAGGTGGGATTAATAAGAAGTAACTAACCCCAGCGACGCTTGTTTCCACTAAAAGTTGTCTTCAGGTTCGCAGCAGCTCTTTGTAAAAACATCTGAGCAGGTCTGACACAAGGGCGAGAAACATCTAATCTAGCAGCTATTCGGTGTGACGTGAGGCAAGTGCAGCGTGAGCACCCATGCGCTGAGGATCCTGGGAAGGATAATGGATTGTCCCTGGAGGTCTCATTGTCATAGGAGGGGGCACAGGTGGGGCCATGTGACCCAAAGGATGAAACATCGGAGGGCCAAAACCTGAGAGAGCAAAAGAGAAAAACAATACATTTAAGTTTATACTGAGACTATAGATTCTGCAAAAGTGCAATTTCCAACAGATCTCACCTGGAGGGGGTGGGTTTATGCCTGGGGGTGGGGGCAAAGCAATGTTCATGATGGCAGGGGATGAGCTAGGGTCCAGATTGAAGTAGTTTGCAGGTGCCTCTTCATCTAGAGCTGGTGGTGGGGGCAGAGCTAGAATAAAGAGAAGTACAGTATTGCACATTAAAGATGTTTAGTTTTGCTTGACTTTGAGCTACAGTTTGCATGGTTTGATAAAGTGCTTTGTTGTTTATTCAAATCTAAGAAATAAACAATAAATTATATTTTAAATTAATTTTTGTGTGACTTTCATTCATAAATTCAAACTTGCTCGGCAGACTCACCTCCAGGCAGTCCAGGTACAGGATCAAGTCTGGTGCCCATCTCACTCACACCGTCCTTCAAACCCTCTTTGCCTTTTGCTGCTTGTGATCTAAAAAGATGAACGATCTTGGATTTATGACATGAAACGACAGACAAAGGGTGCACAGCACAAAAAGAGCTCTTGGCAGAACTGTATCTTTGTTACAGCTAAAGTCTTTGTCTCTTCATAATCACTTTTTAAATGTGCTGCAGTATTTATGAAAACTTTTAACAGTGGTGGTGAGATTACTTTGGGCTGTTGCAAAAACTTCCTGTATCCCACCTGGCATTTAACAAGCTCATTCTAACATGCACGCCCAAGTGTGTTAGGTGGAGCTGCATGGGAGCTAAGAAGCATCTCACCTTCCCCACTTGACAGTCAGCCTCCGTCCGTTGATGATTAGTTTGTTGAAGGACTTCTCTGCAGCCATCTCGGCCGCCTGTCGAGTGGCAAACTGGATGAAGGAACACTGCTGCCTTTGGACTATGGTGATGGTTCGAATTTCACCAAATTGGTAAAAGTGGCTCCTGTAAACATGCAGATATAGAAGCTCGTTAGATCAAAATGATTGTTAAAATGAGAACATATCCCATTCATGAATAATAAGAATAATGATGATGAACGAGAGCTTTACTTCAGATCTCCATCTGTGACATTATCTCCCAACCCCCCGATGTAAAGGGTGGTGATGGATTTGTCTTCTGGTGGATCCAGTCGGGGCATAGTCGAGGCCCGCTTCAGCAGCTTGTCAGCGACCGGATCATTGATGCCGTAGTAACGGTCTTTAATGTTCTGGTCAGCCAGAGGATCCTCAGGATCTGTAGGCTTCTCATGCCTAATTACAACAAACACAAAAAGCCTTTTTTTAAAACCCTTTTGCAATCTTACTCAAAATTCCTACAGGAGATTTACTGCACAACTTTAAAGCAAAAAGTATGAATCATCCAACTCTTATTCACCTGTAAGGACACTCCTCCCCCCTCTTACACTCTCCCTTCACCCAGAAGGAGCAGATATGGGGGCGATTTCTCTTGTAGTACGGGGTAGTTCGAGCCAATTTGAGCAACATGTCACTGGAGCTTGTCGCCTTGCCAATCTGGCCCACCGGCCGAGTGCCATCAGAATTGGCTAACTGTGAACACAGGTTCAAACAAAACCAAGCATAAAAAATACTGCAGAATATAGGCTTATGTTGAAAATACCCTAAGTCAAGCTGATTTCAGGATACTATGGCCCTGTTCAAACCTGGAAATAACATTCATCTTGGACAGTAAAAGGAGAGGAATGTTTAAAACTGGATGTACAATGCATACACTAAAACACCTCAGCTATTCTCTCTGTATGCAGATTAACATGGTAGCTGATTAACACAGTGTGACAGCAGGTCTGCTCATGTTTCTGTACGTATTACCATACATTCAGACACCTGGACTACATTATGAAACATATGAGTTGCATATACCTGTACATGGAGTTATTTAGTACAAAACACAAGTTTAATTACTTAACAGATGCAATATGAGAAAGATAAAGGAACAATTATTGGTAACTTTACAGAGCTTTATGAATGTTTCTGTATTGTGCCCTGAGATGACTTCTG
Source organism: Hypsolebias antenori (assembly GCA_031762315.1). Lineage (NCBI taxonomy): Eukaryota > Metazoa > Chordata > Actinopteri > Cyprinodontiformes > Rivulidae > Hypsolebias > Hypsolebias antenori. Next base: position 21,155,179 of record JARVGS010001166.1, on the reverse strand, counting down.
TTGTGACTTGGCACCATATAAATACTGTAAACTGAACTGAAATTTAACCCACAATACTCCATCACAGTAAAACTGCACATAACATTAACACAGCATTTAATTAGGAAAATATAAGGCAACACAACGGCCCTCAGATGTTTGTTGATTAACACAGCACAATTTACTATACAGTGTCCACAGCAGGTCTTGTCAGGCCCATAAACAATCAGAACAAACATTAAAGTAAAGTGAAACATGAAACGCAGCATTATTTGATTCATAGGAGAAGGGTATTGACAAATAGTTAGTCAAACTTTTAGCCAACCAACAAGAACCCAAACAAAACAAAAAGTATGTTCAGAATACTGCCATGGATGGCATCAGTTTTGTTTTATCTAAACGACAACTAAAACACAACAAGACATCCAGGTAACATCTCTGCTGCTTGTGTGGGATCACATCAGTTTAGTTGGAGGTCCTACAGCTCGGCTCAGCATTCAGACAACCAAATGTGCAGATAACAGGAGTCCAAAACTAGCTCGGAGTGTGATCTGAGTAAAAACGTTTTAAATGCATACTGAGGCCGTTCACACCAGTATTTTCACTATACAGATCTTATCAATCAGGGTGAAGGTTAGCCCCAAGGTCTGATTGGTGCCTATAAAAATGAGCCAAACCCCTTGAGTGGAATATAATTAGGTAAAAATTTGAGAGAAATTGCAAATTATGACATAATTTAAAACATTGATAAGAATCAGACACTGCTTCAAGAGATATTAAAATGAGGTGACAAGGAAAAAAAAAAGTACATAATTAAATCTAGTTCATGTCACTGCAGATGAATACAATTCACCACACCAAACAGTTAGATTGCAGTCTTACCTCTCTCTCCATGTTCTGTGTGTAGTACTCTTTATTCACATCTGACCTGGGAATGTCATCTTTTATCGAGAGTCCGGTATCTCGAACCTGGATAGGCAAACCTGCCAAACACAAGTTTTATTTAGCTTTTAATACTGGCTATGTAATAATAGCCCAGAAAAAAAATTACAAAAAGTGCAAACTAAGTGGGAGACAGAGACTCACCGTATTCCAGGTCCAGAAGACACGTCTGACAAACATTCTTCATTTTACTGCAGGTTTGGCAAACTTCTGTTTTCTTGAAACGCATCTGTGTGCCTGGGCACCATCTGAACACGGTAAAGGGTCGAGCACAAATCTGACACACAAGACAGCATAATCTCAGAAATCGTATGAAACAAAAACATTGTTCCAAGCTTGAAGTTTTGTTGCACAGAGTCCTGCAAAGCATACCTTGCATTCTTTTCCATATTTCTCCTTGGTCTGTAAAAACAAAGCATGAATAGACTTACACGTGCACTGTGAGCTCACAGCTTCCAGTTGAGCACTATGAAAGCACACTTACCATTCGGATGTATGGATTTTCTCCCAAACATGTTTGACACAAAATTGGAAAGTCCTGGTAATTAAAACAACACAAATGTTCATTTAGCAAATCAAATACTATAAACGTTATTCACTAAAACAGTTCTCTGTTTAAACTATCTGAAGCTGTATCTGTCCTCTACTTGGGTTGGGGTATCTTGGCAAATTTACATGTGTGAATTCAGAGAACGCTTTGGGACCAGCTCTCCCACACTTTGCCATCTGTTGAAAGATGCTGTTTCAGTCCAGAGTGCTAGCTGAACATGACCTTGCTTTAATCCATCCTTTTGACAGCTTCAGCCAAATGTCTCAATAGAAGCAGCTTTGGCATCAATGACATATTTTAAAGTTACAAAGTTTATAGTCTGATGTTGTAAGAAAACCAACAGAGGCCAAACACACTGCTGTTTCATTACTCATAAAAGAAAATAGATTTCTTCCTCAGTATAGTACAGCGTTATTCAACTAAATTGCTCAGGGGGCCACAGTTACTGAAAGCCAAGGGATCATGGGGTCGGACATCCAGCGATTATTTTCATTAAGTAAGTTTGTTTTATGGTTTAAAATCTAGTTTTATTTAAAATTAACCCATTGGTGGGCCGAACTGAGTTCATCGTGGGCCTTATCTGGCCCCCGGGCCGTCAGATGAATAGCCCTGGTAGAACTACATGCTAAAGTCATTTTTAAGCTAAAAAGGAACTCAAACAAAAAAACTTTTTGATAAAAAAAATCCATCCTAAAGAATGCATTTTTCACTCCCCAACAACTGCTTGACTTTTGATTTCAAGTTCTTTTAAATCCTCGAGTTTTGTAAACTCATAAATATCATTTATGCTAAAACATTGACGATGCTAACAATTACAGCTCGGGTCTTTAACAAACTAAACGAGTCTATTACGGAAACAATGACGTTACAAACATCTTTTCATTCACGCTTGTACAAAGAAAGACCTAGTTAATGTTATTGTGTGGCCGGTTCGATACGCTACATTCATTTCTTGAACAGTTAACGTTTATTATCTGCGGTTACATTCATTTTAGCCTGTTAGCCTGCTACCTTTAGCACAGCCAGTGTTCCGAGTTAAATAATACAACTTTTTTAGAGCCAGGTTTCGGACATCCTTGCTTGGGATCAGCAGCTTACATTTATTTATTTGATACACTTGCCCTTTTTTAATTTAGTTGACGCTTCTTGCACTGAAGATAGCTAACCATTAGCTGGATGCTAGTAGCAGCCACGCTTATACCACTAGCTAGCGGAAGGCTAACCGGCGGCTACGAAGCAAACTAATGTTTTTTTTAAATACTAATATTTGTAATTTAACAGCCGGTTATATTTTGTTCAATCTCAAAAGAGAAGCTTCGGGATGATTTTGTTTATGAGGGAAAAATGGAGTAAATTCACGTACCGCGTCTTCCCAGTTCTGTCTGTTGTAGGTGTTGGATCCCAGGGACGTCGCCATTTTGCAAACGGAGAGGCCAAACAACGAGACCCAGCAGACACACTGCGCCGCTTCGCCTTACGATGTCGCCCTATTTCAAGAAACTATTCTTAATTTACCCTAAATTAAATATAAATCTATTACTGACCTTTTCTCCTAGCTGTTAAACTAAAATGGTTTTAAAAGCTAGCAGACTGTGAACCAGCTACAATAATGACCTGAATTTATTTTGAAATTCTCAAGTGAAACAATGACTCAGAGACAAATCAGAGTCATTTAGCCCAAGGGCAGCAGGAGGGTTGAACCACCATGCCAGTTTTAATTTTCTTTTTGTGTGTGTGTGTGTGTGTGTGTGTGTGTGTGTGTGTGTGTGTGTGTGTGTGTGTGTGTGTTAGGATCAAACTGTGTAAAACATTTTGGTCAGCAGTTGTCACATAAAAGCATAATAAATATTAGCTGATTACAGTGGCAGTCTGAGTGGAGGCGCGTTGATTATTACACACCGAGAGAAATATTTTATGACCTTAAATTGCTTGACATGAAAAATGCAGTCACAGTGTAATTAAATATTCAAAACTGTAATTACACTGAGCTATTTTGTTAAAAATTCAGGATTAGATAAAGACCTAATCTATTTCTGGGGCTTTAATGTCTCGTAGCTAACCAAAAGAAAGCTAATAATTGCACACCCAATCTCAGGTTTGTGTTTATGCCGCATTTTAATCCTCTAAGAATAATAAATAATATACATGTTGCTCTACTGATGACATTGTCCATTTTAAAAAATCAGAATGCAGTGTCGTTAATACACTTTAAATGACTTGCACTCAGTATTTTTTTTTATACTTGGGAGATGAGGCAACTTATCATCACAATAAATAAATTAAGAACAGGGAAGACGCCTAATCCAATTGTGTCGACCACTCGTGATTTATCTTTCCACCTGGTTTGACTCGGGTTGAGGTGTCCTTCTTGCATGAAACTGATTAGTCTGGTTTGGGATGCTGAAGATTATGACCAGGCATTAAATCCTGAATATTTATTCTAGTTCAGAGTGAGGTTGTGAGTCAAAGGGCAGAGTTTACAAAGCTTTGAGAGCAGGTAAAGTAATCATTTTGCCTATTTCCAGGATAAAAAGTATCTGAATATTGGAGTAAATTAGGGGTAAGAACCCTTTGCCTGCTCTGTGATCATAATGGAAATTTCCTCTGGCCTCTATCCCCTTGTTTTCCTAATCTGGACGACTTCACCTTATTTGGAGGACATGAACCCTGGAAGCTCCTCTCCTAATGAGTCATGTGACTTAAGGATGAGATGGAGATGGCCAAAGCTAATTTAAAGGAAAGCTTTCAGTTGGATTTTTTCCACTCCGTGATCATCACCTTTGGACTCAAAAAGTCAATAGATGTGTAGGTGTTCAAAACATGTCAAACACTCTGATTTAGAGCCAATTTTAAAGGCTATTTGGGTCATTACAAGTGGTAATTTAAACTGGGTTTCTTTTTCCGAAACAGATCATGTCTAACACTGAATGCTAGGAAACGTCTTGTAACTGTGACTTTCCTTCCCTCCATTGATTACGGTGACATTATCTACATGAACG
>JARVGS010001166.1:21099960-21115456 GCA_031762315.1 Hypsolebias antenori | reverse complement strand
AAAGTTAAAGCAAGATGTCAAAAGTTGTTAAAACAGACAGATTATAAGGCAGATGTAGAAAATCAAAAACAGGAACAGGAAGGAAAAAACAGGAAGTTGTTTCCTAACTGTGCTTTTTTTGTCTCCGTGTTATTATAATTATTTATTTTTTTTGTTGACATGTCTATCCCACCTAATCCATTCTGAAAAGTGGCTGTTTCTGCTAATTAGTTTATTTTGAAAGGATTATAAATGGAAACTATGGTCAGAGGTGTGCTCAACTTTACGGACAGAATATGAGCACCTCCCTCCATGTTGATCCACTGAACCAGTGAAAATGAAGGCTGAAGATCCCCCGGCTAGTACGGTAGAATTGGCAGCTGTGAATGTCTGTTACCCACTCGGGGTGAGTAAACTTTAAATGATTGCACGTTCCAATTGTGTGAACGTCGTCAATTAAAGCAAAAACGTGAAACGGGCAACTGTTTTAAATCATGAAAAGGTTTATTAAATAATACCATCAAATGTTAAGAGTGCTTCTGTTTATAACGCCCATCCCTCGTCACAAGTAGTACTCTTCACACTCCCACTTTAGCAAAATAAACCTATATTTTCAGTGTGTTGAGCATCCCTGTGGACTCTTGGCCTCTTCACTGCAGAGGTAATCAGTTCTCCTGTAGAGAGAAGTATAGTTTGTGTTTCTTCCAATATTTCAAAAGATAATTTAGAGAAAATTGTGTTGTTTTTTTTAAATCTCTTTTTAAAAAAACTTTCAAACCAGATAATCTGTTTATCATTCTGATATTTACAAGTTTTGTATCTTAAACACTATGCCATCACTGACAAATAATAAAGCAACTCCTGCAAGCTAAGCAGGCTGTTTATATGTCCACAAAAAAAAATCATTTATTTTTTTTTCCCCAGTTATTTTCTCAAGAATTATACTGACACACCGTACATGGATACAGATGATCAAAATGTTTAACAGATGAGTAATGAAGAGCTTTCCTGCTGTTTTAAAAATCGCAGCTGCTGCAGTAAGCATGTGAGAGAGGAGGAAAGCTCCTCTCGAGGCTCAGTTAAAAAAAAAAAACACACACACACACAGGATTTATAACAGGATTCAAAACTGGGCCTTCAACAGAGATTTTAATTAGTGTTATTGCAATAGCCAAGTCACAAGACAGATTTTTTTTTTCCAGGCACTTGAAGTTTTTGCATGTTTTTAGTGGCTGTAGTTACCTGCTGTAGGGATTAAGTGTCAAGGGTGCGCCGTTTGTTTATAAAACCCACTTTAGATAGATTTTCACTTTCATCCATCTATCTGTTGTTCATTGTGCTATATAAAGCTAGCTGATTATCATGAGTGTGCTCTTCACGCAGGAGGAAAATTCCTACCTATTTGATCTTGTAGGCAAAATATGGGCGGCACAATCGAGTATCATTTCTTGTGTCAGCTTTTCTGCTGCACCGAGCTATTCCCATGGGAATGAATATTTGCTGCACGAATCACAGACAGATCAGTGTGGGCCGTTTCTTATCTGGACATAAAAGAAGAGGAGATGGAAGAGGGAGGCGAGGGAGAGAAAAGGAGGGGAAGGGCTCCCTTGGGTATGATGATACCTGAATTTCCTCTTGAATCTAGCTTCATCATCATTTCATGAGCAGGTATTGTACTTATCCATTTTGCATCCTCAGCTCAGCTGTTGTCCCTCGGTCTGATTGAGTAGATTCGACAGCCTTATTGTTTATTTGTGCACCACAGTCCATGTCACAGGATGCCACTCTTATTCAACCGCTGTCATCATGTGCGTTGTTGCCATTTGGTTTGATTGGCACACCTGCTTTGACTGTCTCTTACTCCTCTCCGACCACCCCACCCTACCCAAACGCCCACCCCATTTCGTATCCACGCTTCGTCCACAACCAGTTTGACTTTCACCTCTGAGTGATGTTTATTATCTGTCTGAGGAGGGGACTCATTGTGAACCCTCGGCCCCAGCGGAGACATGGCGCTGCCCACCACGTTCCCCTCGTCCTTCAGTAGTGTCCTGTGATGACTGGATAAACACTGGGAGCAGTCACTCCCACCAGCATTGATCTGGCTCCCCGACCCCTCCCTGCTTTCACCAGTGACGCCACATTGATTCCACCTACACTCAATTTATATGAAAGCACAACCCCCTCGTGATGCCCGCACCTCCCTTTTTTCATGAAGACTGACAAAAATGATAAATGACTAACCCTTTCTTCCCACTGCCACCACCTCCCTCTCTGCCGCATGTTGCCTATTCAAATCGCTAAACTTGAACTCCTTTAAAATCACCTTTTTCCTAAAGTGTACATGTCTTTTAAGGATATGTTTGGGAGTCCGCCGTATAAATTTATAACTGCAATCACTTCGGCCCTGCAGGGCACCCATATATATGTCAAACTAGTTAAAAAACAAATAAACCCAATAGATAAATTACAATGTATTTCAATGACTTGCATTGTAGGATCTCGCGTCTTGTGGCTGCTGCTCGGTGACCTGCTACGTTCAGTCTCCAAAGCGAGGTCATTTATTTCTGTCCGTTTGGATGAATCACTTCATAATTGTACGTTTCCACCAAACCAAATGAATTTTAGATTGTGACATCACAACAATGGCATTTCTGTCCATCTTAACAGTCCCCACGCCTTCGTCGTCGTGCTTGCTCATATCCAGTGTCCCCATGCCTGTAAATGGGGCGCAGAGTGTCTATTAATAGATCTACTGTTAGCTAGTAAGCTGCAGGAGTATTAAGGTTAGGTGTCTGTATGTGTTTGCATGTGGAACTGATTGAGATTATCGATGAAGTCGTTGGCTTCTCCCTCGCCGCTCCACTTCTCTCCCATGTGACACTTCCTGATTCTGTCTCTATCCAGATGCATATTTCCCATGCCTCCTGCAGCTCAGCCATGCTGCTTTCCCCACACCGAAGTAATCCATTCTGCTCTTCCTAATGCGCTCAGATCCTTCTGTTCCTATACCTCCTGCTTGAGATTTAAAGAAGACGGCAGGTTTGGGAGCCTATCTGAGATTAAAACGACTCCGCAGCACCATTTATATTTTATGCTCTGCCCTCCCTGTTTTTATTCATCTTGGTCCTAATCATCCTCACATAATATGAGTGTGCAGTCATGCCATTACGCCTTTGCCTTCTCGAGTTATCTTTCCTGAAAGTTAATTTCTATGTTGATGAATTCTGACATGAACTTTTTAATGGAAGTCTAAGGGTTGGATCGTTTATTATTTATTTTTTGTCCTTTGCAGGAGTTACAATACAGATGCGGGGCGAAGAAATGCCTCTTAATTGCTTTTGAATGCACTTCTGCTGTCTTTCCGGTCTGTTCATTATTGCTATTAGGAACAAATTGCTCTCCTTGTCTGTATTTGAAGATGACTTTTTCGCTCTTTGTCCTATTATTGTGTCAAAGAATAACATTGCAATCATTTCAATTACGACAGAGCTGGGATCGCAGTTTTCAAGTAGGGCCTTGAGATGTAATTGGAGGGGCATGCACGACCTAAAGAAAGGATTTTTTTTCTTCCTTCCTTTGTGAAATTGCCTCAGTCTTGGGGACAGTAAATTGGGCTGCAGAAAAGCGATGTGATAATTCAGCCACATGGCTCGGTTGAGCAAATTGTCTGAAAGTCACTTTCTGGAGAATTAGAAGGCAAAACAACATTTCCCTCCCGAGTTGTCTGTCCTTCATGCGGTGGCACGAAATGAATTGATGAGACAGACTGAGAGGGAAGTGTCGCTGTAAATGTTTGCAGCTGAAATGAAGCCCCTCGCTTGTGCATTCAGATCGGCCGAGAGGTGGGAGGCAGAAGCGGGGAGTGAGGACATGGCGCCTCTCTCCATGCTATTGCTCCGCCTAAGCCTTTAATCATGACAGCCACCATAGATGCACAAAATGGAATTCAAATTTCAATTTGATTGATTTTGTATTGGTGATTGCCAAAGCTGGCTTAAGAAGCGAAAAATGTGGCCTTTAACTGTAACCTCAAAGCAAACTAAATCCCTCTTGTACTTGTATGTCGCCTTCAGAGGAAATATGAAAATTCATGCTCCAGTAAGACAGAGTAGGAGGCTGAATACAAATGCAAGAATTTGGTTTAGCTTTGCTACATATTGCTTCTGATGAAAGCTGAGTGATTTAGCGGCAATGGACAGTCAGCACCTCTAAAACGGAAATAAATTCCTTGCTTCTAAATGAGCAGCCGTCTGGTAACAGAAGTGAGACTAAAGATAGATGCGATTTTTAACCTCTTCCCCGATATGCTGTTGAAACCGCTCCGTAGTCACTCCGTTGTGTCTCATCTGGTAATCCCTTCAAAGCACCGCACACACTGCGAGAGCCAGCATAAGCACATTTGGTAGTGTTTGCAGTGTCGACATTGACAGGATTAGAGATTAGGGATTACATTTGCATCTTTGTTCCTCGTTTAACCTTGACCCATGCCCCACTGAATCATTTTAGCGTTCAACGTAAACCCGTTATCTCGTTTTTTTGAGATTTAAATGTTTGAACAAAAACTGAAGAAGAAGTACTGACTCTTTGGTTTGTGTTCTTTGTGGAAGAGCCACTTTGGTACATCTATATCAATATAAAGACGCAGATGGGAAATTGGTATCGGCAGCAGTCTTTTGACGGGCGTCCTATGGATTACTGCCCTTCTTTCTGCACAGTTTCCATGCGTCTGATCACGATGCATCTCCAGCGTTTCCATGGAGAACGTGTGGTTGCCAAGGCCTGTGGCGGCACAACACAGAGGGTCATCGTTTATTTCTGTCAGTCAGCAGCAAGGGGACAGCTTGGAACGGGGAGGAAAGGGTAGAGGAGGAGGGGTGCAGGCACTGTTGGGTCCTGAGGGGCTGCAAGGGTCCGGTTATCCTTTAAAAGTTTATTTGTCCAGGGGATCACCTGCGGGTAGTCTGACTCTGGCTGATGGTGCTAATGTACTGACCCTCCTCACAAACCCCAGGCCCACTTAGTCTTATTCACACTTTAAACAAAGTGCAGCAGCAGTGCGGAGGAGGGAGGGAGCTGAAGTGGGGAGCAGGATGTGTGAGGAGGCTACATATGGCCAACCGCAGCGTTGTTTATCCCGAGAGTTGTTACAGCTGAGGCCCGGCCTCCGTCTCCCTGCTCCTCTTCGTCTCTCATTAATCTAGCAGTATGGTTCTGGCCCGCTTCCCGTGCTGTTGAGCGAGCAGGTTTTGAGTGACCACCCACCCCGAGGAAAAAGCATTAGCGTGTCCTCTCGTCCATCACCTGCTATTGTTTATGCCCCCGATTCATTCTCTCAGCTGCTATAAAATAATGAGAATATTTTAATTCAGGTTCTCAACCTTTCAGATTGATGGCCGCCCTTAGGGGTCATTTTATTCCTGATTTCCCACACAAATTAGTTTTCTCTTCCCCTCTCTTACTTTTGCTCAGTATTTGTCGTTGTCCAACCTTTCCTGTTGTCCTTCTTTCTGTTCAGTCCTTTCCTTCTGTGGTTCTTTTTCTCCTCTCTCTGGTCTGCCTGCCACTTCTATTTAGGGAGATTTCTAGTTCTCGTGTGCAATTACGTAGCTCAAATTCAGCCGGAGCGCCTTCCGTCGCTGAGAATGAAAAGGGTGGCTAGCACACACGTGTTCATCTCCACCCGCTTCTTCTTTATGCATGAGTTGAGACTCGGCCTCTTTGGCAGTCTGAAACCCTCGACTTGTCTAAAAACCTCCTGACTGGACCTTACCGATACGTCTGCTGGCTCAACCTCTCATTGGCTCCTGCAAAAACATAAAATATTCATGTTCTCTTTTCTTCCTCCCCTCTGCATTTTTGAATCAATTATTTTGAAGAAAGGAGAGTGCAGACGTTGGCTTCTTCTAAGCTTTATATGTAAGACAGAGTGCACGCAATCCAGACCCATTAGTTATTAGCTATTATTCTGTTCGGTCAACCCAGCATCCTCACTGGGTTCTAATGTATTCTACTTTCTGTTTAGTCTGCCTGATGCTTCACACTCGAGGCCCCGAGGTTTGCCTCTGCAGCTCTCAGGCCATCAGCCTCCATCTCTCACACCCCTCACCCTCCTCCCCTTCAGCTGTATCCCTGCATCGTATTCTGAAGGTCAGCATCGGGAGGCAGTCGACTCTACTGTGAATTGGCAAAGAAGCGAGACTCTCTGAGCCTCGACTCTGTGTGTGTCTTGCCACCTTGGAGTCTGCTTCCAGGTCGTGTTGGAGCCACAGCAGAGCTTATTGAGTCTCACTGGAAGGTGACATGTCCCGAGTGTTGCCGTGTTAACAAAACGGTAAATATAGCACATTATCTTTGCGCTAAAAACGAACGTTCATCTTCACTGTGACGCTTGGATGATTAAATTTCACTTTTGCCATTATAGTTTGCAATTAATTTTGTAGAGGCAATTGATTTTTAGTGTCACATTTCTATTACAGCAGCAGTAAAATAAGATGCTTGTGCATTTAAATGCTTCCTGGGGTGAATTTGCTGACGTGCACATTGATCTCCATTCGGTTGCAAACAGCTATATTTGTCTGGTCTGATCTGGCTTCTGTTTCTTCAGAACTGTAAATTAATAATACAAATACTGATTAATGCATGTATCAGATGTAGGGTGCTTTTTTAAAAACTGTTGTGTGGTGAATTATTTTCACTTAAGCATCAGCTAAACGATGAGTAATGCATAAATTTGCAGGATTTGAACTTTTGTTTCTATATTATAAGAATATGTCTGCCACTGTATTTTTTTTAATGTTCTGATCTAATTTTGTGTTTCTATTTGATTATAATGACATGATATCTTTAAAAGCTGTTCATAATATTAGGGATGCACAATATTATCGGCATGGTATCGTATCGGCTGTATGACATCCCAGTGACGAGGATGCCTGCAGCGCCAGCACAACGTTATAACGTCACATTGTTGAGTTTAGATTTGTGAAAATTTGCAAATTTGCACTGTTCAAGTGTTGTCATTGCGTTAGAGAGAGTAAATGTCATGAATACATTTGACATTAAGCAGAATCCAAGTTGAAGTGTTACATCATTTTCAGCTCCTTTTTGGCATCGGCATTTGGTAGCAGGCCAAATTGACCAAGACCATGAAGAATAATGTAGTATTTTAATTCCACAGCAGAAAAACAAATGTAGTCTCTGTAAGTAGGTCTAGAAGGAAAAATATCTGTATTGGTGTTGGTTATCAGTTATCGGCTAAAAATCCAATATTGTGTGTCTCTACATAATATGTAATTACCATTCATGCAGCGACGTGGTTTTGTTTTCTTCTCATGACTTTACCTTTTAGTTTAAAGTTAGTCTCGTCTTGCTTTCTGCCTTGGAGTGTCTAGCTGGAGTCACTTCCTGTGGCTAATCAAACTTTGATATGCCATGGCACAAACCTCGTCTCACTCAGAAATGAACAAACAAGGGATGGTGGGAGTGTGTGTCTCGAAGCAACCGGAGCTGTTGGTTTTTGTCTGCTCAGCAGCGATACATTTTCTCAACACCCACAGCTTTTCTTTTTTTTTTCTCCTCACTGCCTCTGTTCACATTAGCCTCTGCATCCCTGCGAGGAGGAGAAGTTGGACACGACTCAGAGACGAAGACGTGTGATTCCTGCCACTGCTCTTGCAGTGGGATTCAAGGCATTCTTCTAATCTTAGCTGGAAGGATGAGGGAGTGAATGGGGAGAGAAGAAACGCTGTGACGATGGTTCTGATTACGTTAGAGAGAGACTTGTGTTCGAGTTTCTTTCCCACGTTGCACAGAGTCTACATGAATCATTACTTGAGCCATCAAAGGTTCATCTTTCTGGAATTCTGTTAAGCTGAACGTGTTCTGATCATATGTATATATATTTTTTTTTATTTTGTTCACATTTAGTTGTGTGAACGCTTATGAAGCATTCATACTATTATCAGCCAATTTTCTTCTGTACGTTTTTCAGCATCTTTCTCGTTCCACATTGTTTGTGCTATTTCAACAAGTCCTACATCAAAACGTTCAGCTCTTTCAGGAGAAGGGTGCTATTTGGTATTGGTGCAACTTTAGCTTTTTAACATTTAGCCTTTTCTGACACTTTTTTCCTCATAGGAAATTAATTGAGCCCGTTTTACATCCTTTATATGTTTAGCTCTGTTTACAGCCTTTTACTGCTCCTTTCACATTTTGTTCTGATTCAGCTTCTTTCAGCTTCCTTGTGCAAATAAAAAAACTCTGCTATTTTCAGCAGGTTTTTTTCCCCCAGCTATTTTTTTGCTCCTTTCTGCTTTATTCTGCTTAACTAAATTTTTGTGTTTCTTTTAAAATTCTGATAATTTCAGTTTATTATGCTCCTTTCAGCTTATTTCTGCGTTTCAACTACCTGTACCGGTATTTCTGCTATTTCAGCTGTTTTTATGCTGATTTGAGCCTTTTCAGCTAATTCCACATTTTTTGCATTCGTTTAAACTTTTTTCAGCCTAATTCAGCAAAACGTGGTCTCTACTTCATTCTGATAATTTAAGATTCTTTCTGCCCCCTTTTTTTTTTAGCTACTATTCAGCTGGATTTTTTTTAACACATTTCTAAGTTTTTCAGATAATATCCACTTTTGTGCTCATTTCTGCTTCTTTAAGTGTAACTGGGCACAACTGTGCTCTCCACTTTCATCTGGTAATTTAAGCTTCTTGCCTTCTCAGCTGCTTTTCAGCTTTTTATTATATATATTTTTTTTATTTATTTTTGTTGTTGCTGATTTAAGTCTTTTTAGCTAGTTTACAATTTTTTGTGCTCATTTCTGTTTATTTAAACCACATTCAGCAAATGTTATTTCTGCTTTCTTCTGCTAACTTAGGCTTTCCCCCCCCCCCCCCCATTTCAGCTATATTTCAACATGTTTTTAGCTAATTTTATCTGTTTTTCCAGCAAGTTCTTCAGCAATGAACATTCGCACTGCATTTTCGCAGGAAATGCAGTTACTCTAGTTAAACCTTGCTATTACAGCAGTGTATATCTTTAGATGAGGGGTCTGCAACCTGCGGCTCTGGAGCCACATGCGGTTCTTTGGTCCCGCTGCAGCGGCTCTTTCAAGCTTTGACCAAAACTGATATTAAACTGAATTTTATTAGTTATTATAACAACAACTAAAAGAGCTAGTTTTAGCAGTTTTCCTGTAATTTATTTTGCAAATATATGAATACTAGAAACATTACAAGGAGTAAACATATTCACTTTCACTTTACGCTTTATTTCTTCAAAGCAGGATACATAATTTTTCTACAATAAAAAAAAAAAACATAAGAATGCAGTTTATTGTTTGTTTTTAGAAACTGAGCAAAAAACTTTATTTTTTCCTTTACAAGAATCTCGTCTTTTATTTTGTCTTAGCGTGCAAAAATATCAGTAGATGTTAAAAATTATTATATATTTTTTAGTTTTATAAATCACCCCTACTGTCCATAAAAGTGTCCTCCAACAAACTTAAAGTGGTCTGTGGGCCACCAGTTGAGAATCCCAGTTGAAGCAGGTGTTGTGGCTCAGACACGTTTAATTTAGTGACCGAAGGGGCAGAAATGGCTGTTTTGATCGTAAAGGTTGCAGACCCCTGAGTGAGATCCATGTTTTTTGCTTCTTTTTCTTATACTGTAATTTATATTTTTGCTATCTTTGAGTGCAATTGGGATCTTGTGTACACAATTTCGTTCCACCTCATATACCACATGCAATACGAATGATGATAAAGAACCTTGATAACTGATACCGTTCAACTGTATTATTAGATCTCTGTTATGTCCGTCGGTGTTAAAGTGCAGAAGAGTTTGGTGGTCAGTGTTTAATGTTTGATTTGAGGAGGATCAGGCTCTAATGTAGCATGTAGCATGTAACAAAGCACAATGTACCTCTCCAGCTTATTGGTCAGAGGATTTCAGTCTAATTTCTGAAACCAAATAGGGAAGAGCTGTTTTTATAAGTGCTAGCTGCACTATTCTCATGCTGCATTCTGGTCCTTTCACACTTGGCTTGGTGGAGGCCGACTAAAATGCTGTGATATGATTTTAGGTCTGCAGAGACTATAGAAATATATACTGAGCGCGCTGAGGGATGTTTCTCAAAGAGAAGAGTGTTTTATTGTTGTCAGGTCTGTCTGTCACTGTTTTCCACGCCTCTGCTCTTGGATTGCCTCTGTTCAATCAGTTCATGTTTTGGACCCGGAAGGTTTAAAAAACAAAAAAAAAAAAAAAAAGGGAAGGTACCCACGGGTGATGGCTTCACGTGTGCAGTCACATGAGACTGAAAGGGGAATTAGCCTCCCTGGATGTTTATTTGTTTGTTTGTTTGTTTTTGTCACTCATATTTCACCTATTGATTGTGTGGAGGCTGCATAAGCAATGATTTTTTTTTTAAACAAATAAAGTTAGCATGCAGAGCAGAGGTTAGGTGTTTGTGTAGGGGTAAATTGGCAGCTCTCACTTTGAGTAGGTGATTTTGACGCTGCTTTAAAGTGACCTTGTTATTTTACATAATGCTTTTTTTTTTCTATAGGAGCTGGTATGCTGCTGAATTTTAACATAACTCCTTTTTGTTTTGCCAGATTTGATCCTGAAGGAGTGATGCCGCTGTGATGACCTCAGTTTCCTCCAGGGATTATTCTCCAGTCAGACAAGTGGGACAAGTTCTAGCCTGGATCCAGTTGACAGATTTACGTGATGGACAGGTGATGGAGTCGTCCATCATCTTCGTTCCCCACTGACTAGCCCCGCCAGCCTTTGCTCTCAGGCTCAAGTGTGTACCGTCATCGCAAGGGCCCCCATTTTTTTTGCCATGGTGACATAAGCGGTGCTGCAACATGAGGGAACGCCAACATCGTCGTCTCGTTTTTCTTTCCTCGGTGGCTGCTGCAGCTGCTACGCTGACGCTGTTTAGCTTCATGAGAACAGTTGGTTTGTCGTGAGCGATCCCTGCTCCAATTTTTATTTTATTTTAATAGTTTTTAAATTTATTTGTTTTTTTTTTTTTTTTTAAAGTACGCACACAGAGAGAGAGACTGTCCACTTGGCGTGTTGCTGGGCCGGTGGGGCGGAGCGGTGTGGTGTGAGACGATGCTGGGATGTGTGTCACGCCTCCGCCGGCTGGTCCGCCTCCTTCCCCTGCAGACCTCCCTGCTCCTCCTCTTCATCTTCTGCACCGTCAGCGTCTTCATCTTCTCCTACTACCTCTATGGCGTTAAGCGGGAGCCCGAGCCGTCAGGAGGGGGCATGTCCGGGTCTGAGGGACTCCCCCCAGACTTGGATTACCCGAGGGTCATTCCGTCCCGGTTGTTACCCATACGAAGTGTCCCAGGGGCTAATGGGGTGGATCTCGGAGGGACCAGGACAGAGCCTGTGGTTCTGGTGTTTGTGGAAAGCCAATATTCTCAACTGGGGCAGGAGATCGTGGCCATCTTGGAGTCGGGCCGCTTCAAGTATCGGACCGAGATCTCTCCTGGGAAGGGGGACATGCCTACACTGACGGACAAAGAGCGAGGGCGTTTTACGCTTGTGATTTACGAGAACATTCTCAAGTATGTGAACTTGGACGCCTGGAACCGAGAGCTGCTGGATAAATACTGTGTGGAGTACGGAGTGGGCATCATTGGCTTCTTCAAGGTTAGGACAACACAGCCCTCCCCATGTCTCCCTCCCTCCCCTCTCTCACACCTTCTGGCCTGTCCATCTGGCTCCACCGTCTCTAAAGAGATGGGATTCACACAGTTGGCATGACCTGCCTGGTTTAATATCACATAGTTTCTTTGCACTGACTTGTTTCTTTTCTGTTCTCTTTGTCTGTTTTCTTCTTTTGTTCCTCAGTCTGGCCTCCTTTAAAACTCTTCTTCCCCAGTTTGCTAACTCCCTTTTGTGGGTTTTTCTGCTGTCTCTAGTTTCTCTAGGTTTTTTTTTTTGTTTTGTTCTCCACTTCTTTCTCACTCGATATCTCTTATTCTGCCTCTCCTCTCTCACAATTTTCCCTGGAGGCCTCAGTCTGCCTAAGGCCAGTTTTCAGGTCTGTTGGTTTTAATCACCCTCTCTGAGCCGCGGAGAGAATATAGAACGAGGCGTGTAGGCATGGATGGTGCAGTGGATATGTTGGGTGGTGCAGATGAAGGTTAGTCTGGTGGGATTTACCGCCTGTTGGGAGAGAAGGAAAGATGTGCATCTCAATGGCTCAGTAACACCACAGTCTGTGCTTTGGGAACTGTTTGCAACACAACATAATGGAGCGTCCTCACAAATCATTTCATTAGTTGGATTAATAGTAACGTCCAAGAGCTGAGTCAGCATAAACTGCCTGTTTCTAGAAGCACTAGTTTGTCTTTGAACAGTGGTAAATTATCTTTGGGACACATAGGCCAGTTTATAATTAAATAGATGTAAGGGATTTGTGTGTTTTTAATACATTTGTTTCCTAAGATGAGTTTTTTTTCTTCCCAACTGTCTAAAGTTATGCTCATTATTTCTTTATGTTTTCTAATTCTTTTACAGAATAATTTTAAATGCATGCTGCAGAGGCGCATTCGCTTGACCTTCATGGTCTGAGAGATTCCAGCTATAAAACAAAGAGTGCAGTTTAATTTTCTCTTTATTTGACTTGCAGTACATTTTATGTAACACTAAAACACCCGAACACCTTCTGTATCTCAAGACGTCTTATTGCCGGTTTAAATCATTTGTAACAGTCTTTTTGTTCTTACTTAATTTAGAATATAAGACTGCACAATGTTCTACTGCAGACTTTTTTATAATCAAGATTTTATTGTAGGATGTAATTTTACACAAAGAGCTTGAATGTATATTTCATGTGTGAGTAATAGACTTAATTATACATGAATAATGTATTGGACCGTGTTTGTAGGAAATTAAAAATAACTTGTTTTACAGTTTTTATCAGCGATAATGACAGAAAATTAACATTAAAATGAAACTGGTTGATTTTAGCAGTGCTTAACACATTTCCATTTTCTGTAGTGGGACTATCGCCAGTGTTAGAATCAAACCAGTATTCAGTGACAACAGAAAATCTTCAGAGTTTTTTTTTTTATTTATTTTTCACACATTTTTTTCTAGGGGTGTCCAATCCTGGTCTTCGAGGGCCTCTATCCTGCAAGTTTTACTTGTTTTCTCTGCTCCAACACACCTGATTCAGTGGTTGAATTACATCTTTATGTTCTGCAGAAGCCTGCTAATCATTCCAATTCATTCAAATCGGCTGTGTTGGAGCAGAGAAACATCTAAAACACACAGGATAGTCGTCCTCGAGGGACCAGGTTTGGACACCCCAGCACTAATCTGTCACTTTAGATAAACATCAGTAAAGTGAGACTACTACACGTTTAAGTTCATGCTCAATAATCCAGGTAAAAAAATCTCAACAAAGTTTAGTCAGGTCCTCTGGATGGTTTGTTTGTGTTGAAATGTTTCTTCTTTCATCCAAAGGACTTCATCAGTCCGAGGAGCCACAACAAACTCAGCCCCATAAGCAGCACATTCAAATAGTGGGCCAACCAGTTTGATGGTGATGAGATGGTTTCTGGTGTCCGCCCTCTCCCCTGTTGTGTCCTCTGAGGCGGCCACGGCCAAAGTGACTCAAAACATGAAAGTTCATGCTCCATGTAGAAAATCCATCAAAGTTCAGTCAGGTCCTCTGGACTGATGAAGTCTTTTGGATGAAAGATGAAAGGTTTCAACACAACGAAATCGTCCAGAGGACCTGACTGAACTTTGGTGGACTACTACACATTGTTTTTTTTATGCTTTATGATGAGATCACCTGCAAACACAATCAAGGTCAACAACGGAACAACGTTTTGTCTTTTTATTGTTTGAGCAGTGGCGCTTTAACGGCCCCAAAATTGTAATTTTTGCCAACAGGTTCCAGATTATATTAAAAAAAAAACTTTCAACACCATCCTCGTATTTTTATTTTTTTTTAAGGACTCCCCTTTTCATAAAACTAAACAATCTTGGGCCAAAAAGGAACAGATTCTGTCAGTACTAAAGAAAAAAATCTACAGTAAACATCACATATGCATAAAAAAGACGTTTTACATAGGGATAGTTTAAAAACACAACAACACGTGTATGAACACAACGAGCCTGGTGTATTGTGAACAGCTTGCTGGATACTTGGCCTGAAGAGTGTCCAACATGTCCATGTGTTTGGACTGACACAACTTCCAGTCAACACGTTCCTGAACTATGTGGAGTTGTGACTCAAAGTCGAAGTTCCTGTTTGTCGAAGGCCCACAACATTTCTGTTCATTTTGCTTTTGTATTTTATTACCACAGCGTTTTGGATTTCCGTTTGATTCAGCTTTTTCTTAAAACTGTTGTATACTAAAGATATTTTTAGATACAACAAAGGAATAGTTTTTGAAAATCAGCAATTCTGTGTGAAAAAGGTCTAAAACTGAGGTGAACTGTAAGAATCTCAGATGACTGGATTTTTAATGGGGAAGCTGCCGAGTCTTGACTGAACCCCAAGTCTCATGAAAGCAGGATGTTTTTGTTTTTTTGACTCCAAACTTGTAGCGTAACAGACTGAGCAAAGCAGGTTGGAGCTCCATCGTGCCTTCACGTTTGAGTAGGCCTGACGTTCCTTATTTCACACATGATGAGAGAAATCGGGCAATGAGATGCAATAAATTTCTGTCTTCATCAGTGTGCAGTGTAATGAATCTGTTCTTGTCTGTTTGTGTTGCTCAGGCCAATGAAAACAGTCTGCTCAGTGCCCAGCTCAAAGGCTTCCCCCTCTTTCTTCACTCCAACCTGGGTCTGAAGGACTGCACTGTCAACCCCAAGTCCCCGCTTCTCTTCATCACCCGAGCCGGACAGTCCCTGCCAGGTCCACTGCCCGGGGACGACTGGACCGTGTTCCAGTCTAACCACTCTACGTACGAGCCCGTGTTGATGGCCAAGACCCAATCGGCGGAGAGCGTTGCGTCAATAGGGCAGCACGCTGCAATGCTCCCATCGGTGGTGCAGGACCTGGGGCTGCATGACGGCATCCAAAGAGTCCTGTTTGGCAACAACTTGAACTTCTGGCTGCACAAGCTGGTGTTTGTAGACGCTGTGGCCTTTCTGACTGGGAAGAGGCTCTCTTTGTCCCTGGAGCGCTACATCCTCGTGGATATAGATGATATATTTGTGGGCAAGGAGGGCACCCGCATGAAGGTGCCCGATGTGAAGGTGAGTTTGAGCATGTTCCTGCACGTTTAGAACAAGACCATATACAGTCCTCGAGTTATGAACGGGTTCCGTTCCTACGCACCGTTCGTAACCCGATTTTAACGTAAGTCGGAACTCATTACACGTGGCGTAAGTCCGGATTTTTGCCGTAAGTCGGAAAAAGAACGGTAAACGGCTTTTTAAACACTTTTTTTTAACGTAACACAACACCAGCGTACATTCTGTACCTTAAACATGTACAGTACTGTATTTCCAAGCAGTTAGCTAACACA
>JARVGS010001166.1:21042866-21054286 GCA_031762315.1 Hypsolebias antenori | reverse complement strand
CAAAACTCAGCTGTTCACCTCCACCTCACGGACAAGGGACACTCATTTGAGGACCAAAATGTGCACATTTTGGACCGTTAACACAGGTGGTTTGAGAGGGGTGTGAAGGAAGCTGTTTATGTTAAGAGAGAAAAACCTTCTCTTAACAGAGGGGGAAGTCTCAGATTTCAACTTTCAAAAACATATAATGCAGCTTTAGGACTGATTCCCAGCCAGTTTTCACAGCTGATGGGAACAGAGGAGCCTCATCTGTGAATTAGATTAACAACGACCTTAAGAAACGCCTACTGTTTAAGGTGTGAGGTGTGATTTGTCAATCTACATATGTGTGTATCTTATCTCACTCAGCCTTTATAACCTGAAACCCAAACTCAGTGCTCTTTGAATTGAGAAAGCTCCTAGGATGAAGAGTGCAACATCTTCTCTTACAAATAAAGTCCAGTTGTTTTTGTATTGAACGTTTTTTGAAATTTTTGGATGACTGAGAATCTCCACTAGCATCTGGACCATCTGGACTATCCCTTAAAGATTTACTCAGGTCATTCTCTTTTCGCAGGTCTTCTAAATAATGAGGCTCCTTGTGCTTTGGAATTGGCTCAGAAAGTGAGAGGACTGGTTACTGAAGCCAAAAATGGTCAGTGGAACCCAAAGGCAGCAGAGCGAGAGATCCGTGAAGGCGTCATGGATCTCCAGAATAAGATCATGTCTCAAGAAGGAAGTGAAGCTCACAACATTTACAAACTGGCCGAGCTGAGTCGACACCTGCAGGTAACTGGTACGATGCAGAGGTGTCACACTGGGGTGATGCTAAAAACACCTTCTGTGATCTCCATAACAGATAGTAAGAGACCAGTCATGGGAGAGGAGGAGAGAAGAATCAGAGAAGATTAAAAACAACATCAAGGTTTAAATTAAGATTTCTCATCACTTTTTCCTCATCAAGTGCAGTTCAAATATTGAAGTGTAGTTGGTCTCAACGTAACAAAATGGCTTCTATGCTTGGTTGAACTCGGCAGAGTTATAAATCCTCAAACAGCCACCAGCAGATTTCTGGAGGTCGTCTGACGGAACAGACCAAGAGCACAGAAGCAATGAGACATCTACAGGATCGACTGAGACGAAAAATACAGGAACATCTCAAAGGTGGGATTCAAAATGTAGGTTAGTCACACAGTCCAGCTGTGACAGATGTGTTCTTTTGTTTTGCCTGATGTTTACAGAAGGTAAAGGCAGTGCTGAGAAAGTCCAGGAGAGAGTAGAAAAAATCCAGCAGCTGAAAGACGCTTGCAGAGAAGAAACGCTGAAGAGCGGAGCCGTCGGAGAGAAATCACAGCTCGGTCGACAAGTAATCAACGTCCGTATAATTCTTTTTCTAAGACGCTCTCTCTGAAGTCGGCTTCAACACTATTTTGTTTCCTTATGCTACTTTTAGTTTTTAGCTACTGTTATTTTACATTTAGTTTTTGCCAGCCTTTAGCTGCTTTTAGCAAACCTTTGAAAACATTTTGTTTCTAGACTTTTTTTGTTTTTTCTGGACTCCTAGTTCTGCTAACTAGCTTCTTAACATTTTTAGCTTTTAGCCAGCCTTTTGCTGCTTTTAGCTTGCATTTTGTTAGCTTTAGATTTTAGCTATAATCTTACGCTACTTTTTGCATTATATCGTGTTTTACTTTTAACTAGCATTTTGCTAATTTTAGCTAGTATTAACCATTTTGCCCATCTTCTAGCTCACATTTTTATACCTTTAATGTGCATTATGCTACATGAGCTAGTTGTTGCTTTTTCAAACAGCTTTTAGCCTTTTGTAGTTCACTAAATTTAGATTATAGCAAAAGACTTTTTTTCTCTTCGTTTTGTTACTTTTAGCTTTCAGTTTGCATTTTGCTTGTTTCAGTTTGTGCTCTGCATCTTTTAGATTTTAGCAAGAGTTCTGCTTATTGTAGTCAGTGTTCTGCTTCTTTATTAAGTTACACTTTTCTCAGAAAGATAAGCAGTCTGTCTACACTCAGCATTTACACCAGGGGCGATTCTAGAATTTGATCTTTAGGGGCGCTTAGCCCGCAGTGCTGATAATGGCTCTTGGCTTGAACAACGTGTTAGCCATTGGCGTCAGAAGCATTGTGTGTTTGTGTGTGTGTGTGTGGGGTGGGGGGGTGGTGTCCTCCACCAAGAAAATTTTGAATAAAGTAGATGCCATTTCCTGCATTCTAGTGTATTTTAACAGGTTGTTAGACATTTACATTTACCTACACGAGTAAACACTTGATTCAATAAATATTTTAGAGCTCGGCACAACAAGATGTAGAGCAAAACTAGCTATGTGCAATACAGGCATGCTCACTAAGATGCTACAGACGCAGTATTCTGCTTTATAGTACACAACCTAATAAACACCTTATACAAAATCAGTTTAACTGATCATAACAAAGACTATGGCCATTAAATATATGCAACCAGAAGTTGCAACATATATCTACAAAACACACAAATCAAAGCATAACTAGCTTTAATCATTAACCATTAAGCATGCGGTGTAATTATGACAAACATGGAGAATTTACTGGCAGTTACCTTTGGACAGGTGAACATGTGGTACTTCCTGTTTATCACTGTTGTATTCAGCTGCTCATGGCCACAGGGCTTTATTCATCTTTTACATTTTTCCAGACTCAGTTTAGGTTTTGGAAATAAAATAAACTGTATTGCACCCTCTAAAGCAGGGCTGTTCAACTAAACTGCTCAGGGGGCCACAGTTACTGAGAGCCAGCAGCTCAGGGGCCGGACATCCAGCAGTTAAAGTTATTATGTAAATAAATCAAGTATTACAAAAAAAAAAAGTTACACATTTTTTTGTACTTTATTTTTCAGGGGTGCTGAGTTAAAATGTAGGGGGCTTGAGCACCATCCAAAAAGCGGCTAAAATCGCCACTGATTTACACTGTAATTTTGCAATCAATCAGTCAAACTTTATTTATAGAGCCCTTTACAGCAGCCAAAAGGTGCACAAAGTGCTGGACAATACAAAGTAAAAACAAACAATTAACAATTTAAAAAACAGCCAGTTAAAAATTAAAAACAATTAAAACATAACAAGATTGACAAAGAACTACTAGATATTAAAAGCCTGCCTGAATAAAAAGGTTTTAAAATTAGATTTTAAAAGCTCCATAATTTTGCAGGAAAATACATTTTTCTAGTTACTCTTCATACTTCCCATGAGTTTTAAGTCAGGTCTTTTAAATATCCTCAGTAAAGAACACATTTTGCTGAGGGATTTGTTTGAGAAGGCTGTAACTATTAGTCAGAGGTGAAGTCTTTGTAGCTTTATGCGCAGCCTCCGTTTGTGAACAGCTCGAGTCTATAGTCTTTTCAGCATCTAAAAAGGATTTATTTGTATGAGTGGACATGTATTTTATTTATAAGACATTTATTTTGCCAATTTAATGACAAATCTCAGGGGGACTATGCCGCTGCGCAGGAGCGGAGGAGGCAACTTAAGGAGGATCATGCGAGATTAATTGAAGAGGAGGTGGCGAAGATGGAGGAGGACTTGACGCAGGAGCAGCCAGCGGTGAGAAGAGTCTGTGATCCATCTCAGTCCAGGATGCTGAGTGGGATCAAATTATACATTTCCAACTGATTTTTCACATTTTTTTAACGTTTTCATCCCCGGTTGTTTCCGTTGCGCTGTCAGGCAGAGAGTCCTCAGAGAGAGCTGCAGGTTCTGAGCAGACAGAGGCGGGTCCTGGTGCTGCAGGTGGAGGCCCTTCGTGCAGAGGCCCAGCAGGCAGAGAAAGACCTGCAGGACCAACACCAGAGACACCAAACAGAACTGCACTGTCTCAGAGAGGAGAGCCTGCAGGTGGGTTTAATGGATCAGAACTGATTTTAGTCTCACACACTGAAGAGATCCTCATCCAGAGTAGATCAGTGAACTTCAGACATTTATAGGACTTGTGATTTGAGGCAGCAGCTCTGCAGAACGGTTTGCTCTGTAGCTTTGAGCCTGTTGGTCAGCGTGTTCCTCCCACAGTCCAAAGACAAACTGGGTGACTCTACTGTGGACATTAAACTGGTCTCCACCCCTTAACGAACTCCTGGTCTGTGTTGGCTGAAGTGTTTTGATGTTCACATTCATAAAAAACAATGACAGAGAGCATCAAGACAAAATGTAAAAAAAAGGACTTCTTACCATGTTCTTTGTTTGATTTCACAGAACAATCATGTTTTAGAACACCCATTAAACGTGGTGCACATCTGTTAGCAAAATATCTCTTGAACTAATGGACTGATTTTAAATTAAACCCTCAATAAGTTTTAATTAGATGTTCATCTACAACTGATTAACTTCTGAAGTCAACATGGATCAAGATGGCGTCCACGTCTAATCGACCTTGAAAACCTAAAATGTCAATTAGTTTTACAGATATTGAGCTCAAATTTGATGTAGTAGCTGATAAGCATCCTCAACACATACTCTTAGCATTAAGATGTCTGTGTAAATGTTAGCATGCAACGCAACGGGCAACGTGCATTCATGCAAATCACGCTAGATTCATTAACTATCAAGCTACTAGAATGCAGACGTGCAAATGTAAAAGGCTAACTTTCTAAAACAATTAGCATTAAAAATGCTTAGCACTTACAAATTTAATTTACTGTACATGGTAAATGTTTCACACAAAATGAAAAGTGATGGCATGGAAATGGAAAGACTTCTGGGAGCAGCAGGTTTATCTTCAACCCTGAAGTTAACATAATTCCACTAAACTTTCCAAGAAAAATATTTTAAACAGCTTAAGGTCTCAAAAACTGGGAAGAATTTTGAGCTTGGATTCATTGATGAGGTTTATCTGCACAAGGCTGTGACGACGGATTGCAGAAAACCTTTAAAACGTCTCGTCAATAAATGAGATAAACACTTCTCTTCTGTTAAGACACCTGCTTGTTGCTGCAGTCGACGACTCGTGTAAAGCCTCTTCAGCTGCATCATCCCAACATTCTTGTTCTCCTTTTCATGTCTGAAAGGTGTTCCGGGTGTTCCGCCAGGTCAGCGAGGAGCACAGGAGGGTTTCTGAGGGCAGGTACAGGAGCGTGCTCCTGGACGCCGTGCAGGACGCCGTCTACTTAGCAGCTCAGAACCAGACGCTGCAGGCTGACAACAAACGCCTTCGTAAAGGTCACAATCAGCAGCAGGCGGTTAAACAACTGCAGGGAACTTGACACGTTTAACAGTTTGTTTTATTTTTCAGTACTTGGAGGAATAAAGGACGCTCTTGCTGTGCGAGGGGATCCTATAGCTGAGCTGATACCCCCTGAAGAATGACTGAAATAATCTGCTTCACACAAATCACACACGGTTCTGACAATTTATTGATTTGCACATATAAGACTTTCCCTCAGACAGCTGTTTCCAGAGGTCATATGATGATGAAGCATGGTAGGAAGTACCTGTAACAGTCAACATGACTTAAACATTTAGCATTTTAAACTGTGGTACGAACCATTAACACAAACACATGTTGAATTGTCACTGCATGAGTTTAGTCTCAAGATCTTCTGAGGCGTCGTAGTTTCTTTGTGCGATGCTCTTCTATCTGTAATAAAGGTAAACCGCCAGTCCAATCATTGCACAGGGTACGGGGAAAAAAGGCGTGAGCTGCAGACCTAAGACAATCCAGGCGAGCAGAGCGTTAACCAGCATGGAGGCGGAAATGACAAACAGTCTGGTGATTCCACTGCCGTGCTTTAGAACCACCGACATCAGGAGTCCGTTCGCTGCCTGTCCCGCGATGATGACCCAAACCACTCCTGAGTAGCCCTCCAGAAGGCCTTTGTCCCCCGCAGCATACGAGAAGGAGGACAGCCCATTGATGGCCACTCCGAACATGTAGAGGTAGAGATTCTGCAGGCTGAGAGGCAACTTTTGGCTCTTTAGGACCCTCTCTGTGTAAACTGCAGCCAGCCCTGACACAGACGAGTACACCAGCACAAGAAGAAGCCCCCAAGCCGTGATGTGAAGCCTGGGACCTTTTTCGGCTTCAGCCTGAACAGGGTCCTCTAAATCCAGGCTGCTGTAGCTGTGGCAGACCCCGGCAGCCATGAGGAGCCCCACAGCAAACCACTGCGCCCGCCGCAGCCTTTTGCCCAAACAGACAGAGTACAGCAAGGCAGTCGAGGCTATTTTAAGATTAGAGAGCATTTGGTAGGAGCTCGGGTCCATGTAGGCCTGCATGAGAACAACCAGGTTGTTGTTGAGGGTGTAGAGAACAGCAGGGACCGCGTAGGGGGCCAGGAGGAGCAGATTTGGAGGAGTGTTCAGGGACGATGTGCCTCCGGTGAAGAGGAGACTCAGCAAAGAGACGAGGAGTTTAGTTAGCTCGATCATCAGAACACACGAGGCGGCGTTGAAAGGGACTCGACCGTCCACCTTGGTGAGGGCGATGAGTGGTGCATGAGAACCATAGATGAGGACCATCAGGCCCAGGAGGACACCCCATTTAATCCTGCTCACCCACCGTCTATTGATCTGCGTCAGGGAACTGGGCCTTACATTTTTAATCACAATCATCCTCCAAGAAGCACAAAAACACCTGATTTCTAACAAACACTCATTCCAGCATTAGTGCAAAAAAGAAAAATAAAAAAAAACCTCCTCACTTCACTCCTTTTAAAATTTAAATATTAAAAAAGCAGCTCGCCAGTTCACCGTCCAAAGACTTAAAAAAACTCAGATTACATGTTTTAACAAAATAAACTCTAAAATCCTAAAAGCACAACATTTGACACGATTTGTTGGACAAGCAGTGTCAAATTAAATTATAAACAATCGTTAAAAAAAAAAAAAAAAGGTTAAAAAAAAATTATCTCGAGGTCCAAGTTAAAAGTGTATGAATAATCCAGTTCTTCCTCACGTGCTCGTCCCATCACTGAAAAGACTAGAAGTCGACCAGAATCACTTTGGCCCCTTTTTCAGTCCGTTCGTAAACTCTTTAATGGTCCTTTCAACGTTAGGCACCTGGTAGTTCTGTGCTGCGTAAATACCAGTGGCTGTTCCCAGCAGCACTCCCAGGAAGGCCGAGGAGCGGAGCTTGGCCACCACATATCCGGCCAAGAAGCCCTTCAGGAACGGAGACCCCAACACAGAGCTGCCCTACAAGAGCAACAAATGTAATAATTATATCAGCCCCGACTCGGCAAAAAGAAGGAAAGAGTAATGAGTTGCTGTTAGAGGTTCACATCCGCTCATCATGGATATGAATGAAGTATTTGAGGCTTTTAATTGTTTTTTTTTTTTATTGAACCTGCAACTTCAAAGATTATTAAAAACATAAATTGGGGGTAGAAGTTGAGCCTTTAGTGTGGATTTTCTCAATCTTATACACAAAGTTCTGCATATTGTACATGACCGACTGCAGCTGGTGGTTTATATTTGCAGCATGAAAAGGGTTTGTTTGACACATCTGGATTATTAAGCATGAACTTTGATGATTTGTTTGACAGCACTTATGGATTGTCCACAGAACTCACAACTTTAGGTTCCAAGTCTATCAGTTCAAACCAATAGCATGTACAAGTTAATCAAATGTGTCACTGCTTTGCCAAGACTCATCCCATCACCCTTAGATAAAAATTAATTTGGATGTTCCTGCAGAAGCTAGTCATAGACTGGAAACTGCTGGAACACCAGTGTCACTGTCCACAGGGAGGCCAGTTTTACACCCCGCTGGACTGAGTAGGAGCTGATCTGTAAAGAAGACACTGTTACAAACGTGACACCTTCAAGTTTGACTGAAATTTGCCCACATGGACAAAAAGATTGAGCAAGTTGGTCGCAAAGACAAAAAAAATATGTTTGGAGGAGTCGAGGTGAGGCTGTCAAATGCTGTACCAACTGTCAAGCATGGTGGTGGTAGCATCATGATGTGGTACTGGCCCACCGCACACAGCGGATGGAATATTGGAGGACAACCTCGTGTTCCAACAGGACAACAATCCCATCGACACTGGACTCTGGTTAAAACAGGCTGAGACCAGAACCACCACCCCAAAGCTCAGACCTCAGGGCTTCTGGAAAACCAGATTTGCGCCAGGAATTGGTTCAAACCGACGTCCATTTCTGCTGAATGTCCAAATGTCCAAGCAGAAGCACACCAGAGGCTTGTTGATGGGCACTAAAGGCCTGCGGTTGAGGTGCAGCTCGCTGAGGGACAATTCACTAAATAATAGAGGGGTGTGCACATATTTAATGTGTCCACCTTGGTTCAAACGAACCAATAAAAGCAGAAATTATTAAAACATGAATGTCGATGAGTGGAAGTAAACCTCAGAACACAAATGCACAACTTGTTGACATTTACTCAGTTTTAACAAGGCAAAAACAGCACTAACATGTATATTTTCTGCTAAGACAACCTCGGTGTCTTCATGTGGACCAGCGGTGAGAACTCACCTGGGGGAGTCCTGTGGACACCTCGTGCTCCACGCGCCTCTGAATCTCCTCGAGCTGAGTCTTGAGCAGAGTCAGATCCTTTAACTGTTTCAGTGGCTCCTAGAAGAAAGAAGCGTCGTTGTCAAATGACAGCCTGACATCCTGAGAGTTAAGTCTGTTGAGTTAACCACACTGACAGTTCTGGACTGAAGTTTTGTGTGTTCGACACGTTTATCTGTCTGTTAGCAAAGTGCTGTCCTCTTCCGAAAGACGCCATGTTTACTTGCTTCTAAGCAGTTCTGTAGTCTTGTAAAAAAAATAGTAGCACTCATACATTTGATGTCAAAAACCACGGTAGCTCGCTCACCTTGTCATTCGCCATTTTTCCTCATTGCTTTAACAACATTAGACTCGACCAGACGCTGCCAGACACAGAAAACGTCTATGTTGCCAGATAGGAAACGCGGAAGTACAAATCCGAACCTCCCTCCGACTCGTATTTTGAGGGAAATTATCGTACACACCCAGTTTTCATTTTAAATCCCCTCAGAATTATCTCATTCTATAGCAAATTATTATAAATCGTAAATATTAAAGCTTATAAATTGTTTTTGTCTGTAAATATTCTAATAAAACTGTTGAAAAAGACGCCTCTGTTAGAACAGCGCCTCTAGTGCCGTGGAGGTCAAAATGAGCACTGCATTGAAATACTGTACATTATCTGTTAAACTGTTTATTTTAATTTTATATACAGTACAGTATTTATATGTGCAGTACCCCCGGCTAACATTGTTTTGTTCATTTGTTTATGGTTCTGTTCATTTGTTATAAACTGTGAAAAATAAAATAAACCAGACAGGCTGCTGAATCATCATGGATCAGGGTCCTGCCTCATAAATATTTTTTCGTGTCCTTTGTTTAGAAATCTACCTAAACCACCACTGAATGCATCTGATAACTAAAATGATATATAATTTAGACTTTACTGTTTCATTTGGCTTCACAACCCAGAGATATTTTTGCACACATTAAGTGCAAACATCAACACCAACTTCCTAAACAGGTGATTTCTCCTAAAAATTAATACAAAAATAGATAAAACAGTGCAGTATACTATGTTTAGAACTACATGTATATTTTCTTCCATTTATTTATTTATTTTATTGTCACAATTCCAACACTCTTCCTTCATCTGGGTTTGGGACTGGGAGCAGTGATCCAAAAGAAACATTCAAGACAGCAGAGAATTTGTTTTAGATGTAAAAACTAAAATGAGACAGACAGCTGAATTAAAAATCAATATTCTCCTGTCTTTTTTATTTTATTTTCAAACAAAGCAATGGCCTCTAATGGTCGGCGTTTTCTCAGCACTTGTATTTTTCTTTATTGCCAGCACATCGGTCGTCTGTGCCAAGAAGAAACAACAAACAAACGCAGGTATAAAACTTCATCCTGGATCGCTGCTTGCTCTTTGTTTCTTACAGTTAAACAAGCGGTTTGCATTTATTTTTTCTGCAGTAGATCGTATCACTTGTTCCAGGGTCTGCTCAAGCCTCCATGGGGCCATAAGTGAAATTTGGTTTGGGGCCCTCTATTTCTGCTAATAATATGGATTACTACAATCAACAGTCAGATGATCAGATCATTCACACACCGATTATAAACTCATTGCAACTCTGACAGCCCTGGTTACATTATCCTATATGTACAACTAAAAGTAACAAAAAAAAAAAAAACACCATTATGCATTGTATGTTACAGCAAAAGTGTCATCTGGTCTATTATCTTTGGTTCCAAAGAACTGCAACAGTAATGTACAAAATAATTTGTTGTACAATGTCAACAACAAACGACAGATACAATAACTTAGATGCATAAAAATAACTTAAATTGTGCAAAAACAGACAAAATAAAATAAAATATCAAGGAAATACTTAATGTGGTACAGGGGTAGTGGCAGCCGACCCCCGATTGGAAGGTTGGAGGTTCGAATCCCGAGTTCCCACACCATGTGTCATTGTGTCCGTGGGCAAGAGGCTCAACCCCGAGTTGCTCCCGGTGGGACTGGCTGGCGCCTTGCATGGCAGCCTACCGCCACCGGTGTGTGAATGTGTGTGTGAATGGGTGGATGGCTGGTGCTGTAAAGCGCCTAGGGGCCCCTCATAGGGGGCTGGAAGGCGTTATATAAGTAAGCTCCATTTACCAATTACTTGAAACCACGTAAAAAGTTTAAAATAAATTTAAAGTTGAATAATTAGTTCTTGAAACTATGTAAATGTATGCAACTATTTGCAATAGCTGAACTTAAAATATTAAATAGAATCTTTTAGAAATCATTACTTAAAAAAAAATCATTTCCACTTAGGTGGCCCCCGGGCCCTAAGCAGCCGCTTATACTGTAGTTTGATTCTGCCTTGGGCTGGCCCTGACTTGTTCCTCTTCTGTGCAGGGCTGGAAGATGACCAGGAGCTGACCTTCATTGATGTCAGGATTGTGCAGAATGGGAGATGAATGGAGCAGAAAGTGGAGAAGTCTGAGTACGAACAAGTCAGTTTCAAATTCAAGTTTCTTTGTCATTCGCATCACATGTGGTACATGAGGTGGAACGAATTTGTGTACTCAAGGTTTCAGAGAGACCTCAGCCGTCTGAACCAGTGGCTCAGATGATAATGTGTTAATGTGCACACAACGATCCAAGACTAAGAACTAGAGTCAGATATGGAGAGAAGGTGAAGCAGAGAAGCCTAAAACTTTTTCACCTTAATTTAATGTGATTTTCTCCTAAAATTATTTTCTCTTTGCTTTCCGTACTTTCCTGAGTTGAAACTTCACATCAAATAAATAAATAAATTGGTATGGTAATGATATTACAGCAGTTTTTTTAATTAAGTACTTTTACAACTTTTCTTTCAACTTGACATAATATAATAACTCCCTTGTTTCTGTGATTTAGAACAAATAAAAAAGTTTAATGACATATACAGTATAT
>JARVGS010001166.1:20883907-20898311 GCA_031762315.1 Hypsolebias antenori | reverse complement strand
GCAGATATAATAAGATTTTTTCTTCATCTGCCACCTTTCATTTTATATATTTTTTTCTTGTTATCTGTGTGTTGTGTGTTTTTTTTTTAAATGTATTTATTATTATAAAATGAATGAATAAATAAATAAATAAATAAAATAAAAAAGAAAAAAAGAAAAGTGACACAACCTTTAGTTTATCCTTGAACACATTCAGACTTACTGATTCGGCTGCAAAGGAAGTCAAAAGATATTGGTTTCTCCCCACCGTGTCTGACGAGAGGAAACAAGAAAAAAGTGAACACAGAGCAGAATTATTGATGGAAATAATGTTTCTTTTTAAATACTGAATAAATGACTGACAGAGAGATTTAGGTACAAATACTGAACTTTTACAACTTTCATTTGATGGAAAATTGAACGCGGCTGCTGGCTTTCTTACTTTACTTATTGGCTTTTGAATGTATGTATGTGTGTGTATGCATAATATACTGTACATATTGTCATGAAGTAAAGGAGTATTGACTCTGTAACAAACTGATTTGTCGGCTGATTTAGTAACTGACAGAAAGTGAGTGATAAAGTTGATGCAGCAGGTAATAGTTGCCGTACTACCTGCTTGAAAAGGTAAACAAGTGAGTGATGAGGGAAGGCAAAAACAATACAGCCTGAGTGACAGACATGTGAACAGCTAACTGTGAGCTTAAACTAAACAATTCAAGTACTGTACAAAAAAAAAAGATAATTCAGGGTGGTAGGCTCCAAACAAGGAGGCAAATCAAACAAATCTATCAAACTAAGCTGCTGAGATGATGAAAAAACACAAATACAATAACTTCACTGTTCACAGTGGACTATAGTTGACAGAGAACACATAAATTCATAGTCACTTTAAAAAAAATTGTGAGAAATTAAGAATATTGACTACTTATATTCATAAAGATAGTCCTGTAGTTTGTGCATGAGTTGTGGGTGAATCAGGTATATATCTTATTTGGGAGTAAATGAGCACAACATAGTCATAGTCATAAAACATAAAAACACCAGGGGGTGGATGAAACATTTCACTCACCCATTCCTTCTCCATCGTCCCAGAAAAATGACCCGCGAGCTGCTCCAGAGTCACTCAGCGCCACGAGGAGTCCTAAAGGATTCTTTCGGCTGAAACATAAAAAATGACAAAAAGGCTGAAAGCAGAATGGATTGTTGGACAAATTATTGTGTTTCTGATGAAAGGACTTGATCAAACTGCTGCTCGATCACGGCCACCGTCTCCTCACACAGCTAGAAGCTTGTGTAATTGTTTTTGTTGTGTGAAATTAAAGGTTCACTTCCTGTGTTAAAATGTCCAGTTTCAAAGCAATTACTGTATTACAGTACTGTACGTTTACTTTGTGTTACAAAAATTCACTTTTTTTTTTTTTTACATAGATGTCAGCTGGGAAAAGCGTTTATTATATAATTCACTACTGGTTGCATTAATCATTTAAATAAGATGCAACATATATTTTTAAAGCGCACAATTGGCTTTAAAAGTAGTTTAGTCTTCTTCAGATCAGTTAAAATCAATTTAAATCGTGGTGTGTTTTATTTCCATCGTTTAATAGAGTTGTACTGAGTATGTTCCAATTCATCAAATATTGCCTCTTTGGTTTCAGGTTTTTATTTTTTATTTTCCTCTTTGTCATCAGGCAGAAATGTGTTAAAAGTTGTTCCAAACATCCCACTTACTTTGTGCAGATTTACCACGAACCAGAATTATTTTAACTGTCCACAGGTAAATACAATAACATAGTCTGAAGATGTTCATGCTGTGTTTTCAGGTTTTTAACTAGAAAATTTCCTAACGTGGTTTTATGTTCTGTTTTAAATACAAAAACACAAACAACCCAAAGGTTAGACTAAATATAGTAATTCATGTACAACAGTGTGATCGTACTCACCTGTGGTTTGTGTTATTCTCTGGTTTCTGCCAGGGTAAAATATATCCTCCTCTGACGTGAAGATTAATTTGATTCAGTGGTGTTGGCAAACCAATCTTTTCCCCACGCACCCTGACATCCTTTGCCTAATGACAACACAATATTCACCGCTGAAATACTGAAAACATCAGTTATTAAACTTTAAATTTGTTGCATCAGCACAACTGTCTCAATTTAATTTAATCAGTGTTGTCAAAAACTGTAGGTTTGTCATGACAAAAACAAAAAACAGAATAAACCTTCATTTGTTCCCTCAGCAGAAAATTCAATAAGTTCCAAAAAGCAAATATATATATAAAGATAGACAACTAAAATCCTCAAGTACAAACATATTACATAAAATATTTCAAAAAGTCCATGATTTATGTTGCAGTTGTGGCTGTTAATGTGATGTTTTATTTTATAGAACTACTTACAAACTTGATTGAGGAAAGTCTTTGGTGTTTTGGTATAAAACACATCTTAGCTGAGGTGCATAATGTAATTTGCAAATGGTAAATAAAGTCCCTCCATGTTTTACATGAGTTATCCAGCCAATCAGATGTGAATAAACCAAATCATATCACATTAGTATCTGTTATTGTACCAGACTTGGTCTAGCAGTGGAAGGCCAGTCGCAGCGTATTTTATGATGCACTAGTGTCCAATTTAGGGGTCTATGCACCATTATAACATAAAATCCCATACGTACACAAGAAAATGGCTTTTAAATAGCTGCCCACTGCAGTGGCCACTATGTATGAAAGGATTGAATGTTTGCATTTTATTTGACAGCATATCAACAATGCACTTGATATAAATTACTGTCTTTATAATAATTTTTGGACAGATGCTTACTGTGTGGTAGTCGTACCAGCGCGCATTAGGAAGATAGCCTTCCACTTCCTTAACTTTCTTTTCAGAAGAAAAGAAGAAGACGAAGTCACACCAAAAGACACAACAGGGAAACAATAATCAGTAATCTATTCATGAGACGGTTAAAAGGATAAACACGCTATATATTTAATCTGTCTAATAATAAAAATAAAAATGCTAAAAGAATAAAAGTGTAAATTATAAATGTACCTCATCGAGAACAGGGGTGATGAGCAGAGCAGGTCCCCAGAGAAACTGTTTGTAAATGTCCCACGTAGTTTTGTCATTTACAAATCTGTGAGACATAAAGAAAAAATATCACCCCTGGCTCAGAAATCTGGGAACGAAAGGTCAGTCGTGCACGCTTAGCCGTAACGACTGTTTAAATACTTTTATTAGAATGCAATGGTCTGAAGGTGTGATTTAAAACAACTCTTTAAATAGGTACAACTTTGTAGGAGTCCCTCCAGATGAATAAATAAATCTGTTTTATGGTATTTCACTCATGCAGGAATTGCCATGTGCAGATCTGTCCTCTGTACAGGTGGTCTTCAGGAAGTAAAAATAACAACAGCTATCTAATGGTATTATTCGTTTACTAACCTATGTCATGTATCCAAATAAAACAAATCCTACTGATTACAGAGGTTAGCAGAATACATTTAAATTAGATGAGCATTAACTGAGCATTGTTTTATAGTCAACAATTATGTGATAATGCAGTAGTCCCAGTCAGCTTATGTTTTTTAACAAGTATTGGCTCTAAAGATGTGTTAGCATTGACAAAACATTGTCTCATAAACTGCTTCTCAATTTGACATATTCATTCACGATGAGCAACGCTAAAAATAAAAACTGGTTACCCAGTGGTAGTAAAGCATTTGGTGGTGATTTTGCTTTGTTTTCTGTGTGTGTATTCTCACTCATGCAGCAGTGGTCTGATCACTGTGCTTCCTTTGGTGTGCGCCTCAAACATCAGAGTGTACAGGTATGGCAGGAGGGTGTAACGGATGTTGAGGACATCTCGAGATGCAGCAGCAAAAGTGTCATCCCAGGCCACAGGATCTTGCCTCTGACAGAAAATGAAACTCATAATTAATGTTTTGTGTGGGGTCCCACAGGGCTCCATTTCAGGGCCCCTCCTCTTCATGCTGTAACTGCTCCTTCTTGGCTCTGTTTTTAGAAATAAATGGGATCTCCTTTCATTGTTACACAGATGATACACAGATACAGTAGGTCCCACTAAAGAAAAAGGGCTAACCCTCATGGACCCTGTTTTCATGTCTGGAGGACATAAAAGCCTGGATGGCTGTGAACTTCTTAAAGTTTAATGAAAGACTGAGGTGATGGTCTTTGGAAGCTCCGCTGAGACTCCCAATGTTGGTTCCTTGGCCCAGTACATCAGGCCAACTGTTACTGGACTTAAGTTAGAAAATCACATCAGAGCAGTTGTTAAATCTAGCTTTTTCCATTTGAGGCAGCTGGCCAAAGTGAAGCCATTTCTTTCTCAATGACATGCCTTTGTGACCACTCAGCTGGATTACTGAAATATAAAGGAATCAGTGATTCACATGTCTCTCAGTTTCAGAGGGTACAGAATGCTGCTGCATGGCTTTTAACTGGCACATGAAAGTTTGACCACATTTCCCGTTTTAGCCTCCCTGCACTGGCTGCCCGTTTAGGATTTATTTTAAAATTATTTTATTTGCTTTTAAAGCTTTTGGACTTGCCCTGCCCAATCTGTTCAAGTTGCTACATCCGTACACCCCTTCTCCATCCCTCAGGCCAGCTGCTCCTGAGTGTGCTGAAGACAAAGCATAAGCTCAGAGGAGACTGATTTCGCTGTGGCATCTTCTAAACTACGGAACGACCTTCCCTTGAACATCAGACAGGCCTCTTCCCTATCGTTTATAAATCCCTTTTTAAAACCCATCTCTTCTCCCTGGCCTTTGACACTATCTGTGATGCTGACTAAATATTTTAATCATTCTTTATTGTCTGAAGCTGATATGGTATGGTATAATGTGTACAGCACTTGCTCCTGTGGGTGTTTAAAGTTCACTATAAAGCTGGTATGGTGTGGTAATCAGAGAGAAAAGCAATTAAAAGTTTATGGTTAAAAGCATCCATGCACATCAAACGTGCTAAAAGAAGTTCTTTGGCAATATTTTTTTAAACTTTTGAGCGTTTTGTTTAATTCACTTACATTTGTTAGACAATAATTATATACATTTTGAACTATAGATCAACTTGAACACTTGAGTTATTAAATTAGGGTATTATAAGAGTGTTTCTGAAATGACTAACCGGGTTCCCTTTGCTGTTGTGGTTGCGTGAGTACGGATAGAAAGCCCCAAGTTGCATCCAGCGAAGACACATCTCATATTCTGCTTTGTCAAAAAAACCACATATGTCCGCCCCAGTCTGAAACAATGTGACAAACAATGCATTAGGAATCTAAAAAAGTTAAGTCGGGTCCTCTGGACAGTCAAAAAAACAAAACAAAACAAAACAAAAAAAATTGATGGAATGCATTAAGAAGCAGGTGGAACTACTAAAACCACCTTTAGATCCCAGGGATATTTGTGTGTTTTTTTTTTTAGAGCAGACATACTGCTACAGTGGTGACAAGTGTTGTCCGTGCAAATCTCAGAAAGTGTCAAATTGTGATTTTGCTGGAAACCTGAAGAAAATAATCAACAAAATGATTCTTTATAAGAGAGACAAGTGACAGAAATTAGTACAAATTGGCAAACAAAGCAGATGTCAACTAAGATTATTTAATCCACTATAGAGTTGATGGTAGACAAACACAAAGCCAATCAAATGGGACTGGGCTTGTTTTGACATGCTTTAAATATTATTTTACGATTTTCACTGATCAGAGGATCAAGCAAACAAAAATATTCACTTAAACCATTTAGAGTGGACACTGTGTCCTCAATAAGATTATGTTAAACCCCATATCAGATGTTGATTCTTACATAAGAGATGCCAAACAGACTGAACTCCATCATGCCTGCAGGACAAAGAACAATGGTAAGTTCTGGACTCATTCTGGTGGATACATGCCTCTATCAAATTAAAAATAATCCTGACAAATGTTGAAGTTTCATCAGTTGTGTATCTCTACAGATACCTATAATGGATTTAGACAGCTGGTCCCAGCGGGCAAAATTGTCTCCCAGCCAGTGTCCTGCCCATTTCCCACTGGAGGGGTAAGTTGACCTGGTTACCACTATTCCTCGCTTCCCTGTCACACTCAGCAGGGCGCTGCACAGAGAAGAAACACAGATGTTCTCTTGCACTTTGCACAATGTACTTTTATAAAGTTCATCTTGATCATAAAAATACAACAAGACCAGATTTCTGTGTAGATCATATGTGTCAAACTCAAGGCCCGGGGGCCAAATGTGGCCCTCATTGACATCTTATCTGGCCCCCAAGCTGTTATTTTAAATGTAAAATACTTTGATTACTTTAATTTTTTCAGTAATTTTTGATTATGATGTCAAAAGTGCAACAGAGAACATCAAATGAGACCAATCAAACTCTTGTTGATGAACCTGCAACCAAGAAAATATGTTGAGTCTCGAACTTGAGTTAATGTAGATTCTGAAACCGACCCTTAGTTTGAAAAAGGGTTTAATTTTGGCCACCTTTTGTAAGTGGATTTGACACTCCTGGTGTAGATCTATATATGTTTTATCTTTATTTTTATGTTTGTTTTTGAACTGTTCTTCAACTAAAGCTTTCTACCTTTTCTTTTTTACTTTAAATTGTTTTCTCTTGTAGTCGTTCATTAGAATGCCTCAGTTCACCCAGATGACACAGCCTATATGCTGTTTTCTGTTTAATAACTCTTGAAAATGTCTTGTCTCACACAATTTTATCTTGACATGTCAAACAGTATCTGCCTTTGAAACTGAATAAATCCGTTCAGATTGCACAGCCACCAATGGTCTTAAAAAGATGAAAGGGTATTTACTCGTAGGTAGGTTTGGTGTGGGACCATCCATAGAGGTTGTGGACATCGTAGTGCCTGACCTTCTTTCCATTGTTAAGTATGTGTTCACTGTTCATGCAAAGGGTCTTGTGGTTTAAGCCGAGTTGTTTGGACTCTAGGGCTTTAGGATTGACAAATACACACAGACAACCACAGAGTATTTTAAGGATCTTTTCATCC
Source organism: Hypsolebias antenori (assembly GCA_031762315.1). Lineage (NCBI taxonomy): Eukaryota > Metazoa > Chordata > Actinopteri > Cyprinodontiformes > Rivulidae > Hypsolebias > Hypsolebias antenori. The sequence continues at coordinate 20,891,309 of JARVGS010001166.1, read as the reverse complement.
ATTTTAACTAAAGAAGACAATAACAAGTTTGCAAGTTTCTTACGTGGCATATACGGTGGATTTTCTAGAAGAGGATCACCAAGACACTTCCCTCCAACTGTGCCATGAACAAAACTGGCGGGTTCGTTCATGTCCTTTGTAGGGAGATGGGGTGAGAGTAGTAAAAAGGTGACCGAAAATTCAGGAAGAGTAGGTGGATACTTGAAATACGGCCTCATAATGATGGCATAGATTGTCAGAAATAAACATTTTCTTCTTCAGTAAACTCACAATCCAAAGGCCATCAAACTTCATCGTATTCACAAAGAAATAATTGATTTCTTGATGCCACCAAGCTGCGGTTTGAGTGCGGAAGAAGTCTGGAAATGCCGTGTACGCCCTGTAGAGCTGGGACAGTCCAAAAATATCAGGAAGTGAAATGTTGACAGCTGAAATATCCCATGCTTTGATGCACACTATTTAGCCATATCTTTGCAACCACCTGCCTATTAGTGAATAGGTCTTCCTCTAACTTACTCGAGCATGAACAAACATCTGGTTTTTAATTCTGAGACATTAGCAATAAATCCTTTCACCCCAGTGATTGCTAGAATGTAGGTTTTCCTAGCAGAACATTACTTTTTAATAAAATGATGATTGTTACTAGTTTTACCTGAGTCTGAATGATGTGGCATTCTGTTGTATGCCTACTGGTTTTTGTAATGTTTATATATTCTAATATGCTGCATACTGTGGAAAGTAAAATGTATAAAAGCATACCTCTACTTGTGTATCCCAGTCAAGATTGTCATCGACTGTGACATTAGGGAAATCTGGCCAGACCTTGAGGGAAAAAAGTTGTGAATCATATCTGAGCAAAAGTCATGCCTTTACAACTTTAAATCAGTGTTTATTGATAAAGAGATCAGTTCCTTCCTACCTTTCCCCAAACTATTTCATCGCTGATGTCTTTGGGCCATTTGATGAAAACATCAGCTTCTTGCCCTCTTTTAAAAGCAGGATAATCTGTCTCATTTCCTGAAATGGCTGGATCCTGGAATCAAATCAATATGCATGAGCACACTGGCTCTACACTTTTATGTTAGTCATAAAGAATTAAATTATTTTTCATGAATATGTTACAGATAGAAGCATTGTAAGAACAAATTGTTTGCATTTAAGCAATACATACAGTTCTGCTGTTAAAATAATTGAATGCATTGATGTCAGAGTTGATATTTGTTAGTCTTTACTTGGAGCTGTTCTGGTGCAACAACAGATGAGAAAGAAGCGTGGTTCTAATATTTTAAGGCTTATATCAATACTTTTGATCATTTTTATTACCAGTAGTTAGATTTTATAAATATTACTCAAATGTAAATGTTGACCAAATAATTGCAAATAAAAAAAAAGAGGTTTAAAGAGTATAAACACGTGTCCTTCTCTGACTGACTAATCTTGCTTACAGTGAACTTTAGAAGAGTTGTTACTTGTTTACATCAGGAAGGCATTACCAGAATGAAGATGAACCTCATTCCTTCTTCTCTCATCGAGTCAACCAGGGCAGGGAGTCTTTTAAAATCTGAGTCCAGCACAAAGTCCAGCTGACGCTCCATGTAGTCGATGTCTGCGTACTGAACATCCTGCAGCACATGTTCAAATCAGTTCCTGCTAACTTGCCTCAATAGTTTTCTGCACTCTGAGGTAACAAGTCACATGATGGTTTCTTCACTTATATGGTGAGCTGCACTTTCACAATACTAGAGGATGTTATATCCTTGTTTTTGCTTTTGGCTCCCATTTTTTTCCCCGTTGAGAAAAACAGATTTTCCGCTAAGCTCGCCTGTTGAGTTTGAAATGCTTGGATTGTCTTTAATCTTGAAAACTAAATAAAATACTGTATCTTTAAACTTAAAAAAGGTATTTTGAGTTATAAGAATGCAGGATTAGCTTTGGCGATTGTTAACTTTCAGAAGATTAAGGCTTTTAAAGGTGTTTTCTTGGGATAATGTCTCAACATAATTTCTTTTGAATATCTTTATATTTTCATTCTGTTCACAACAATGTAGTATGGAGGGTGGAATGTGACAAAATTAAATAAATAAATACATAATTAAATGTACAAAGTATCATGGCATTTCTTTATTTAGTGTTATTAATTTGTATTTACGAAAAGTGCATTTATTTAGTTCATGGGACATTTAATTAATTAATTGTGTGTTAATAATTTGATTGTATATTTAATGATGTTGGAGCTTAAATGCAGTTTATAATGATTAACAAATGTAACTGTATAGTTTTGAGTTCATAGGTGGTACACCAAGATTCACTTAAAATGATAAAGGTATAGGTGTGATATTTAGTTTATTTTAATGATAAAGTGATTAATATGCAAGACTGATTAGAGATTTGGAGTTATGATATTTTCCAGGAGCAGCGTATAATTAGGTGTTTTGATTATTAACTGTATTGGGGTGGGTGTGGTTTATTGGCAGCCTATTAGTCAGTGAGGTGGAGCAGAGAGGAGCCACACAGTTTTTTTACCTCTCCTTTTATGTCGCTCTAGTTCCTTTTCTTTAGTTTTGTACAAGTTTTGATTTTTGCAACAGAAGTAAAGTTTTCGACTTCACTAAGGATTCTGTGAAAATTTTATGCATGGTGTTAAGGATGAGGAGACAACTCAGAGGTCCTGGCTTCAATCAGTGGATACTGTTCACTGGGCATGAATTTTATGAAATTTAGGCACAAGGGATTGTGTTTCGGTCTTGTTTTTTAGCACTAATTATCTAAAGTTTTATTTAAGCAAGGAAAACCAAGAACAGACTGTTCATTTGTAGATGTGATGAAGTCCACAGTGGATAACAAAAAGCTTTCAGAATGTTTGTTCAGACCAGGACAGAGAGGATTAACTGTGGTCTAATATAAAACTGGTGTTTCTTTCAATACAGGTAAATAATACAGTGGTGTAAAACATTAACTGATGTTTGCAGGGAAAAATCAGTAATAATTTATTTGTGGTTTTGACTATTACTTAATTTAATTTTATGCATTACTGATTGAGATAATACAGAAAATAATCTTCTGCCACAGATTTGCAAACATTTATCTTGTATGGAGCCATTTTATGTCCATTATTGAAAAAAGTGCTTACAACTCACATAGGGTATTCCTGCTGCCCTCATGTCTTGGTACAGACTTTCTATTTCAGAGTCATTGGCGTATCCATAGCGACACAGTTGAAACCCAAGGGACCAATAGGCAGGTAGGACAGGTCGTCCAATCAGCTGTTAAAATAAAAATAGAGAAAAAAGTTTAAATGCTCCAGCTCAAAAATAGCTGCCCTGCACAAAAATGGACGCAGTTCATTGAATGTCTTTGTTTAGAGCAGCTTAGTGGATAGTGCAGTCATCCATCAAGAAAGATGGAGGTTTGAGTCCAGCAGTATGTAGTCACATGTCGATGTGTCCCTGGGCAAAACACTGAACTCATTGTTTCCGATGTGTGCCCCATCAGTGTATGAATTTAATCTAGCAAAGACGCTGGTTAGCCTCTCAATGATTTACTCAGATTAGTTTTGTAGATATGAGTGCTGTATGTGTGTGTGGATGAGTAATGAGTGCACAGAATGTGTGTAAAGCATTTTGAATGGCCTGACTGGCTAGAAAGATGCTTTGTAAGTAAACTCCATTTACCATTTACTGTAAGCATGCATGTGGCGTGCTCTCAGAGCTGCTCTAAGGCCAAACCCAAAACACACGTGTGCACAAAATCACATGTGAAATGAACCAGAGGTCTGACAAAACCTACAGCAGTGTACTCTTCCACGACCAGCTCAGGCGTAGGTCCCAGGACCATGTAGAAATCCAGGATGCCTCCAGTAGTGCGGTAGGTTAAAGATGGAGTCGGCTGGAAAGTCACATCTGGAAACAAAGCAGAGATACGAAGGTTTCTAACAATGTTTTGTAGGTTGTCGTCGTTGCAGTATGGGATTCATGTACTAGAGAGGTAATAGCCTTAACCCTACACTTTAACATGTTAAATACTGATGTGAGATGTCTGCAGTTACTATTTTAGGACTGTTAAGAATGCTTTTTCACTGCATTGAAAATGTTGCATTAAACAACAATCCAGTGATATTCTGATATATATTGTGTGTCACGATACCTGTATATTGCAGTGTTTTTTAGGCCATAATACCCTGCATTTAATGAAATACGATACCTGTATATTGCAGTGTTTTTTAGGCCATAATACCCTGCATTTAATGAAATTCCAGAAGTCGCACCACAGCTTCTGCGCTTCTGATTAAACTCCACAAGATTAAATGTTTAAGGCCTCTTTATTCCTCAATTCTTTGGTTTTAAGGGTGGACTAAAATTAATTAGTGTCAGAATTAGCCATTCATTTGTGTTGGTTAGAGGTTAAAATTACTTGCTACATATTACAGTAATGGGTGCTTGTCACCAAAAATACTTTAAAAAAAAGATGTACTTGTATCAATCTATTGAATAATATTTTATCTATTAAAAAAGGGTTCAGAAGATGAGACATAAATGGAGAATAACAAATTAATATTGTTTTCTATGTAAGCAAAGTGTATTAAAACCAACACAATAATATACTGTATAATAGGTATTGATCATCAGTTTGTGATATGTGAGGTGCATTTGTAAGTCTATAAACCCACAGTGTGTGCATGCACAAACATCAATGTGTGGTGGTAGCTGTAGGATTTTCTCACCCATAGCGTTGCTGTTCAGCAGCAGCACCCCATGAGCATCAGCTGTGTTCTCAAGGCCCATATAGAAGGGATGAACTCCATAACAATTCATCTTGTACTGAAGCAGAAAGACAGAAAGAGCATTAAATGTGTAAAATTGTAGCATTTATAGGTGATGACCTGTGTGATCAGAATAGCTATGACTGGGTTGTTCACCATTTTAACTCGTGGCTACATAGGTTTCTCATTTGTATAACTAAAAATGAAATGGAAAAAATGAAGCATCATCCTGGTTTTAGGTTCAAATGATAATGGATGTGGTTGAAATAGAGCAGATGGAAAAGTGATGAGATGAAATCTGCCACATTTGAGTCTCTCTGTCCTACAATGAGCAACTGCTTGAATGTCTGCTGCATAAGCCCTAAAACCTCAGCTCAATAGTTCTATTTATAAGTGCCATCATAGGAAAACAATTAGGAAAACAAATCATAGTAAATGCTGAAGTGAAATCCCTCCTCAAATTCCATTTTTTCTGAACTTCTCTTTAAAATGTAAATCACAAATAAAATGTGCAAATATAATACTGTACAATACTGTGATTTACTGGGCTTGATAACACTCTTAGACGTAGATAATGTTCTTGCAAACCTTGCACCAAAAGTGCCACAATAGATGATGGACGCTACCTAGAATCTGAGAGTTTAGGAAAAATACTGTATTTAAATTTATTAAATTAAATGAAACCAAGGGGCCAAGATGGTGTAGGGGCAAGGCAGCCGACTCAGGACCCAACGGTCCCAGGCTTCATCCCGGGTCATTTCACACCTCATGGTGTCTCTGAGCAGGACGTCCTGCCCCCAGGCGCCCCCAACAGCCGCCCACCGCCCCACCTGGTGGTGGATGGGCTAAATGCAGAGAGCCATTTTTGCACAGTAATGAAACATACAATGATGGCAATACATACACATTATTATTGTTTAAACAAAATGCTGACAGGTGAAAATGACAAACGTGACTGAGAAACACTAGGAACATGGGAACAAAGGTCAAATTAAGACAAAAAACACAAAAACCTTGATAATGAACACAAAATGACTAAAAATTAACAGTTAAAGCACATATCTCAACAAAAAGTAAAAACAGAAATACTAATTAAATCTTTTTGAAGGATTTATTCATTAATTCATCTTTCGAACACGCATGCACGGAGAAGCAGCGTTGTGATTCATTTTGATACTCACACCAGGAGGCTGGTCCTTGGAGAACATCCCCCAGGTGTGATAGTTCAGATCATGTTTATAGGTGGGATGCTCCGTTTCGCCAAAGCCGTAGATGAACTCGGATGACAGACGAGTGGACACTTGGATGAACATGTCTGAAAAGGTAAAACCTGGCACGGCAGAGTCCCAGCTAACAAAAAAGAAACAGAAAATAATTCAACACTCCTGACTGGTTGGTCAGGATTCAGGACAAACAACAAGCTCAGCATTTCTGACCCACTTGTTTAATAAGAAAGACTCACATCTTGGTTCCTGTGCTCTTCCTGATGACCTGGATGCCAAATGGCTTGGTGCTGACAGAGACCTTGTAAACCCTTTTGTTCTCATCGGTCTCAGGTGCACCAGGGACAGAGAGCGGCACTGGTACCTCGAAACGTTCAGAAGTTGGATCCCAGATCTGGACATAAAGAGAGTTAGTGTGTTTGTGTGTCCAGCATGCAGGAGGGATGCTGGAATAAAGAAAACTGCCAGAGAATGAGCATGGAAACATCTTAATGGATGTAACAACAAAAACACACCTTGAACTGGAGCATGTGACTGGTATGATACAGAATCTCAACACGGAGGTTGTTAATGTCTGGAGAGCCTGGACGACCGCTAGTTCTGTATTTCATGTTTCGAGTGATATCAGCGGTGATGCCAGAATTATTTTCTTTGACTGTTGTAACAGTGTAGCCATAGTCCCTTGGATAAAAGCACCAGGGGGCACGGTCAATGCTGCTTGGCTACATGTGGATAAAAAACAATCAGGTGGACAGAGGACGGAAGATGGTTTGTAAATATGATCATCAGATTGAGCCATTCCTCACCTTCCAGATGCAGCCGCGGACTTTGCATTTGGCTTCATCTGCATTATCTTCTGGATGGCAGTCAAAGCGTTGATAATCTTCAGCCATCGTGTCCCACTGAACCACATAGGTCTGCCCGAGCATCAAGGACAGGCCATGCAGGAAAAGCACCTGTTCAAAGAATGCAAACAACTCAAAGTCTGCAGAAGTATCACAGCATGCACATAGCCACAAACATTTGGAACTGAGCACAACATCACAGGTTTTATGAACTTAGAGGCAGTTTTACAAATGAGTCTTTGTGAGTCCGTGTTTAATCTGGTCACTAGAGTTAGTCTGATCCATTGCCAGCTTGCCAGAGTGAGACTGATCATCATACAAGGTAAAGAGTTGCTGATGTTACCGTAGTGTACCTGGGTTTAGCTGGAAATCCTAAGAAGAGCTGTCATTCCTGGTTGAACTGATTCATGTCACGACAACTCCCCCTCTTCCTTACTTCTTTCTTAATCTATCTTGCCAGTAACCTTAAGTTAAAGTGCCTTCAGATATAAGTTAATCAAGATCCATAACTTGATCTGTTGTCCCTTAAATACTCGTCAGCTTGCGAAGTTGCGGACGCGTAATTTCCATCTGTG
>JARVGS010001166.1:20794635-20805995 GCA_031762315.1 Hypsolebias antenori | reverse complement strand
GATGGATGGATGGATGGATGGATGGATGGATGGATGGATGGATGGATGGATGGATGGATGGATGGATGGATGTTTTTAAAAATCAAGACACATTTTGACTCAAGACATGATTTACACACAGTTTTGACATTAGGTCGTAGAAGCTCATGATCATGTTGTTACCATAACTGTTGTTTTTTAATTAATTACATAAAACTGACAAAGTCAAATTAACATGTAGAAACGAGCTTTCCCCAATTAGTAAACATCCTCTTTGCATGATTTTTGTGGTCTTTTGATCAGAAGAAGCCGCTGCTGATGAATCCCTCAAGTATGGATGATCATAATCCAAACTCAGCCTGAAGATCTTAACTCCCAGGTAACCTCTGATAACCTGGACAAACAAAGAGGAAACTCTGACTACAACTGACACAACATCCACACTAATTCATCTGGCGTAACAAGGATTTACCTGACTGTCTCCAGGGCTTCACTTTCCAAATCACACAACAAATGATCAACACAACCAGGACAGCGCCCAGTACAGCCGAGAAAGGAATGTTGACGTAAAGAGGGGGGTTTTCTGAGATAAAAGATATAATTTAAATAAACACTGAACATCATGAATGTGAAAAATTACTTCATAAATGCAAGCTTACGTGTCATGATTATCAGTGTAACACCTTTTCTCACTTGCACAAAATTTATACAATTTTATGAACCTTTATGAAGCTGGATATGAAAAAAGATATATAACAGATGGATTAAAACTTGCCTTTAATTTTCAGGGTGAATCTTAGTCTTTCCACATACAATGGCTTCGGAGGAGGAGTTAAGACGTCCAGAGTGTACTGACCCGTGTCATTCCTCTCCACGTCCATGAGCTGGAGAGTCCCGGTGCGGATGGAGAACTCTGTTCTGTTTCTGTTTTCCTGTCGTATTTTCACCTTTCCTTCCTTCACAATGAACACTTTCACATCTTTACCAGGGAGATTCTTGGAGAACACCAACACGTAGCCTGTGGTGTTGTCCATCAGCTTGATGTACACAGTTCCACCGAGAGCAGGAGTGCACGGTGGTGGGATGAGAGAGGTGAGAGAGCTGAAATCACATTTGGTCACATGAAATGCAGCTACTTCTGGGAAAGCTGCAGAACATGTTCACAAGAGAGCATCAGTCACAACACAACATTGTTGTTTAAATCGTTAAACAATTCAAATCAGTTTTGTTAGGATCTTACCATGAGCTCCTCCGGCTAAAACCACCAGAAGAAGAAGAAGTTCCTCCATGCTTTGCTGTAATCTGGTTTGACTTTAGAAGAAGTTACAAACAAATCCAGATAAGATGCTGTCGTGAATCTGAGATCAACCTCAGCTTTGAGGATGATGCAGATGTTCAAAGAAAGGAAGTAAATTAAATTAGCTGTCTCACTTCTCCTTGCAAATAAGTATGTGGCTGCAAGGCACTGAAAGTTATGTTAAAGAAGTATCAGCTGCATATGAACAAAAATCCTGCTTCCCTCTACACTTCAGAAAAATCAATTACAGTATTATACAACTAGGTTGACTGTTTCAACATTTTTCCAGTATTTATGGTCAAGATTTGCATTGCCTGCAGTGTCAGACCACTTTAGGGTGAGAGTCGTCTGCTGTTGCCACAAATTCTGTCCTTAAATTTTATGGACAGAATTTCTCGGTGTAGCCGGGGAGCCGGGGCATGGTCCTGTTGGTGCTTTTTGCAGACGATGTGGTCCTGTTGGCGTACTTGTGCCGTGATCTCCAGCTGTCGGTTTGCAGCTGAGTGTGAAGCAACTGGGATGAGGAGTTCAAGTATTTTGGGTTTTGAGTGAGAAAAGAATTGAGTGTGAACTCGACAGATGGTTCGCAGTATTGCGGATGCTGTGCCAGTCCGTTGTGATGACGCAGGATCTGATCTGCAAGGCAAAGCTCTCTGTTTACTCTGGTCAATCTACTTTCCTACCCTCGGCCAAAAAAACAAGACTGCAGATGGAAGCGTTTGAAATGAGAGTTGCAGGTATAGCTGGACTCTCCTTAGAGATAGAAGTCCAATTATCCAGGCGAGACGCAGGATAGAACCACTGCACCACCACATCCAGAGGAGCCAGTTGAGATAGTTCAGCCATCTGGTAAATATGACCCCTAGACACCTCCAGTTTTCCAAGCATGTCTGACTGAGACCTCATGGGTCATTTTGACCCAAGAGCAGCAGGAGGGTTAAATGTTGCTGTTGGTCATACCAAACACTTCACAGCAGGGTCTCTTGTACAAATCTCAATTTGAAGATCCCTGTGGCAGATGTGGCATTTAAAACTTGGCCAACCTTTTCTTTGCAGAGCCCCTGCAGACCCTGGAGGTCCTCATAGGACAGCATTCTGTGGAGGATTTTTTTTTTAATCGGGCTCCATTCAGACCACAGAGGGGAACTGTAAAATAAATGTGAAAGCCTCATCAAAGATGAACAACTTCTCATCTGGAACACTGACAAAAATGGGAAGCAGCAGCAGTAAGTGGAGCCAAACTATCTGTAGTGAAACCAGACAGTTTCCAGAAGTTTTATGTTTGTTCATGGTTACTTTTACAGTGCGTCCTGTTGGATCTGACGCTGGGTCAGTTAAATCTGGATCTGACTCAGCAATCCTTCAAGCTTTCAAGATATTTTTCCTTTTAAGATGAAAGCTGTTAGATCAAGAGACACAACCAGATTTTTCTTCCCTAAAGTTATGCAGCATTTGGCCACAAAAATGACTTCACATTTGAGATTAATTCATTCATTCAACCTTTATTTAAACAGATAAATCACATTGAGCCTCGAAGACTCATTTACAAGTGAGATCTGTTGGACAGACAATAAGAGATTAATGTTTGATGCGGAACTTGGGATCTAATCATGTGGGCTTGGGTAATGCATGTGGTAAATGTAGTTTTATTTTATATTGTTTAGTTATTTAAATGGTTATTTTTGGCCATTTTGATCATTTATATCAGGAATTTCATCCATTTGACCAGAGTGGTTCCTTTATGAGACGGACCCTAACAAACCCCTATTTTGAAGAGTGATGGGGCAATCTGCATATGTATTTAGCTTGCCTCAGCTTTATAGCTCAAACCACACTCTCTCTTCTTTGAACTGAGAAAGCTCCGCGGATAAGAAGTGAAACATCTTCTGTTAAAAATAAAGTCCAGATGTTTTGTCTTGGACCATGGGCACTGTGAGGACAAAGATCTCTTCTCCTCTCCCCTGCCCGGATCGTTTGCTCGGAAGGAACATACGTTTATATCAGAATTAAACAACATCTTTATTCTTACAGACTTCAAAATGTGTGAACAAGAGAGAATTGTATAAATATTTGTATTTTACCTGACAATGAGGGGCCCTCTGTACAATTCTGACGTGTCTTAAGTCTGTTCCCACATTTATAGACCGTTTTCTCCACCTCATAACATTTCCTGTTTTCAAATCGTATCCAATAAACACTTTACAGGCTGTGAGATTCTGATTATCCCTTCGGCAACCTGTTACATTATCAAGTCTTACTAAAGTTGTTCTGAGCTGTTAAGCTACTCATAATTACTTATTTTATAATCCCAACACATACTCAAATGATGCGAACCATAATTTAACTTATTATTTTCCACAATTTATCATCAAATGTTATTTTATTTCCAACAGCACCTTGTTATTTCTGATGAGGATTTTAGCTTCTCAGTCCCTCCAGGAAGTCGGGGTGTTGCAACTATTGATGCTAAGTCAACCAATCCCCACAGATTGTTCACATTGTTTCCATTTTTCACCAGTCCTCACAGCTTTTCTGAAAGCTTGACCTTTGCCCACTGCCCATGTTCACTTCCTGAAATCCTTACCTGCACGATGAATACACACGTCATCTAATGTTACTGCAGAATCCTTTGAAAGTCATCTTGTTCAAGTGAAAATCTGTTTTGCACTACATGCAGTTTTGTGATAGACCAGGCTATAAGTGATAATAAAAGGTGCTTGTCTCCATTTTAACTGGGAAAATTGTCGGCAGAAAGAAGTGTCACTTTGAATTAGAGTCAAACTGTCAGGGCGGCATTTGTTTATTTTGTTATCAACAGCTGACAACAAAAATGTGCAACAGAGACATTAAAAAAAAAACATTATAAAACACCTAGTGGTTCACACAGAGGCTGTACTGTGTCATATCCATAAGATTTACTGGTTATATGTATTACATTAGGACCATGGCATCGAACCAACTTTTTTCTGTTTGTATCTGTGATATTATAATTTTTGTAAATTATTTGTTCTTGGAAAGTTAAAGTAAAAAATGTAACATCACAATGTTACTTGCAAGAATAAGAAAATGCTGGCGCGTTTTAGCAGAAGCCTGGAGGAACTGGTTTCTTGTTGAGGTCCTTAAAAAGAGTTAGTTTGGCAGTGATCCTCCAGAGGCAGAACGTTTTGTTTGATCCTGGATTGCAGCCATGTGAACACGTCGTGTTGTGGTTCCCTATTTATTAAGTTTCCCAGTTTCTGCTGGTCAAAACCATATCATCCTTTCTAAATTATTCCTCCGTTGGAATTGGTCTGATAAACCACAAAAGCAATTTCCCAAAACATAATCTAATTTTTTTTTATTTATCAAAACACATAACTATTTTTCTATTTGTTCAAGTGTTTCTATGTATTTGTACACATGGTGTCAATTGTCATCCAGGACATCGTAAGAGTTTGAAAACAAAGCAACACTCACAAAAATGTCTGCAAAATCCTGGAGGGACTGATTTAGGCTAACATCACCACAGGCTCCATTTCTTAAGTTCAAAAAGTTCACCTGGTTGGAAGCAAAACATCCTGGACTAACGGAATAAAATCCAGTAGATTTGTTTTTAACATTTTTTTTTTACATTCTTTCCCCCTTTTTTTTTTTAGAATAAATATAGTTTGCTCAGAAATACATTTTAAATGTTAAAGAAGGCAAAACATTTGATCAATACAGTAAAAAGTTATGTTAGAGTCAGCTCTCAGCAAATTTAGCGTCCACCTGCAGCCACAGCTAAAGAACTGCAGTTTCACAGAAACACTTTTTTTTTAATGTTCTTCATTTGAACAGAATGAACCTCGGTGTAAAAGTTTTATTGTGTTTTCATATTCTGTTTGACATCATCCTTGAGTTGAGGCGTCTAAAAAGTGACCAGGTTTTGGACTGTTTAAGTTTCTTCTTCCATTCCTTGTTCTTTTTCAGATAAACACTATCACAGTTGTCTTCCTCCTCATCTCCCACCCAGGGGCCCCAGGCCCCTCCGTTCAGCTGAGGGTGAGCCCGCGGGTCCTCTGACGGGAACCTGACTGGCACGGCGGTGTGGTTGTAGTACACCAGTCTGGCTAAGAGCTGTTTGACAACATCTGGTCTCTGCTCAGACAGATCGAAGCGTTCGAAGGGGTCCCCGGAGATGTTGAAGAGCCACACCGATTTGCGAGGTTTAACGTGGCGCTCCAGGCTCCACCAGCTGTTGGGGAAACCTGGGAGGATCTGAGGTGGGATCCAGTCTCCATACCCGGGGTCCCCTGTCAGGAGTTTCCAGTCTCCTGCTCGTATGGACGCCTGAACGGCCGTATTCCATATCCCGAATCCTTTCTGCAGGGAACCTCTGCGTGCAGGGTTGTACAAAGGGTCGATGTTGTGGAGGATCTCTAATCTAGGCGACTCTTTTCCTTCACTGATTGCCTTCCAGACATTATACCCATCCAGCCCCTCAGTCAGGGACTCATCGCCACCTGCTAATCCCACCAGTGTGGGATACCAGTCAGTAATGTGCACCAATGCTTTGCTTACCCTCCTCTTCCTTTGTAACAAAGGGCTGTGGACAAACCCCAGACCTCGGACACCCCCTTCCCAGTAGGTGCCTTTACGTCCTCTAAGAGGCCAGTTATTGCCACCAGAGAGCGGCTGGCCACCATTATCAGTGGAGAAAATCAGGACAGTGTTCTGGTAGTATCCATATTTGCGCAGGGCGTATGTTATATTACGAACAGCTTCATCCACAGTTGAGACCATGGCAGCGTACCTCCTCCGTGCAACATTTTTCAGCCCACTGTACGGGTGGATGTACTCCTGCGGAGACTGTAGGGGTGAGTGAACAGCTTGAAACGAGAGAAAGATGAAGAGTGGCTCGGACAGAGGATTGTGGGTCGCAAGAATTTTGCGGACCCTCCGCGTGTACAGATGGGTGGAGTATTTGCCCTTATGATCCCAGGCGACAGACTCCCCCTCATGGAGGTCAAAGCCACAGAGCCCGGGGCCGTCACAGGAGTTGTAGGTATAGTAGTTCACGCTGCCTGTCAGGGAGCCGAAGTACGTGTCGAAGCCACGGCGGGTGGGTAAACACTCCTTTTTGTAGAAGCCCAGGTGCCACTTGCCCACCATGTGGGTGGAGTAGCCGAGCTCCTGAAGCCTCTGAGGGAGGGTGACCTGGTCAAAGGGCAGGCAGTTGGGCTGGCGGGGACGGATGATGGAGTGCTGGAGACCGGTGTGAATCTGGTACCTGCAGAGTTGAAGATGAGGAAGAACCATATCAAACAAACGATCAGATCCAGCGCACAGTAAAGTGAGAATCTGGCATCAGGTAAGAAAAACTAAAGAGGTGGTGGAGGACATGAGTTGTTTTCTTGAACATTGTGAGCATGAAAATAAAATGTGACCAAACGTTTTAGAACACCTTCCTCTATTTTAACCCAGAATAACTCAAAAACTTCTGTATGCTGGAAAATGTGAATAAAAATTCAATGCATTTTTAAAGCATGCATTTGATGGACATAAAAAATACAGATAAATCTTAAACGTTAAGACTTTTTGAAATATACATTATATATTTATATATAGTCAGCATTGAGGATTAAAAGGACTGAATGCAACAGATTTTAAGAAAAGTGTTTCCCAGGTTAATAACTGCAAATAATTTGAGGATTTAGTCTTGTAAATAGCATCAATGACAATTTAAAATAAATTAAGTGGAGGAACTCCTGTAAAAATAAAAGAGGACCAAAAAATATAAATATTCATTATATGCTACATTTCTGCACTATAAGGGTCAAACTGGTCTCCCACTCTTCCTCCAGTAATCTTATTATTATGTGAGGACACACAATATCAACATGGATCTTAACATGCCACTGAATCTCTTGACAGCAAAAATCCAAAATGTAAATCATCCGCACAGCATCAGAATCCAAAAAAGATTCAGTCGAGAATCACAAGTTAAGATATAAATAGAATCAAATGAAAACTGTTCGTTTGTAACAATTCATTTTAAGAAATGAGGTCAATTTGTCCTCTAGTAGTCTAAGCCTATGACAGCATAACAAACCAAACCTGAATATAGGATTTATCAAAAAGGAAAGTCTTAAAACTAAACAATGTGTCAGCCTCATGGACAGAAACTGGAAGTTGGTTCCACAAGAGAGGAGCCTGATAACTGAAAGATCTTCCTCCCATTCTGCTTTTGTAGAAGCTACAAGTAAGCCTGCAGTCTGAGAGCAAAGTGCTCTTTTAAGAAAATATGGAACAATAAGATCTCGACTATAAGATGGCTCTAGGTTGTTGAGGGCTTTGTCGATTAGAAGTAAGATTTTGAATTCTATTCTGAATACAACACTGATAACACGTCACGTCTTGTTACACTGCCTGATGAGCACAATGCTACTTCAGTCCGTGATTAGAACTGGCATTTCAGCTCCACATTACAAAGCTGAATCAATTTTGTTTTCCTATCTATTTAAGTAAAGCTGCTGAACTGCTGCTTTAGATAACCTCTAGGAAACCATGGTGCACGCCTTGTGTTTACCTTGTCATTGGCACTATATGTTGTCACCTGTGTTACTTAGTCCTCTGTGGTCTCTGTAGTTGGTCCTCCATAGTACCAATCTCCATTAAAGAAATCATATTGTAATATAAAACACATTCTTCGTTTATTTTTTAAGTACAGTATATGTGAAAACCTTAGTCAGTGTTTACATTTGTGTTTGCATCTACAACAAAAGAGTAATCCAAGATGGACTATACCTGCCAGTGATGAACTGACTCCTGGACGGGGTACAGATGGGCTGAACGTAATAATTCTCCAGCTTCACTCCGTCTGCAGCGAGCTTATCCAGCACCGGCGTCCTAATGTCCGAGCTGTGATAGCCGATGTCGTTGAAGCCCTGGTCATCTGTCATGATGAAGATTATATGAGGAGGCTGTGGGACAGGAAACCTGCCTTGAAAAGTCTGGTCAGGCTCATTTTCCACCTGGTTGGGGCTCATCAGATCCCAGGTCAGGTACCCGATGCTGAGCAAGCTCATCATGGAAAACCCAGTCAGAGCTGTCGTTGCCATGGTTCCTTTGACACCAACTCATTAACGCCTGCTACTATTTCATACAGGGTCAGCAAATCATTTTGCAGAAAGAGAGAGATTCCCTCGTCCGAGCCTCGGTGCGCGACTGCTGGTTGAGCAATCCGAAACCTATAAGAAGAGCCACACGTTCATCCTCACAGACTTTCCTAACTGTGCCAGCCCA
Source organism: Hypsolebias antenori (assembly GCA_031762315.1). NCBI lineage: Eukaryota > Metazoa > Chordata > Actinopteri > Cyprinodontiformes > Rivulidae > Hypsolebias > Hypsolebias antenori. The sequence continues at coordinate 20,797,456 of JARVGS010001166.1, read as the reverse complement.
AATGAAAGTATTTCACTTTTCCTAGAGGTCAATTTAACCCCGCCTATTTGCCTCCCTGGACCACTGGAGTAACATCAGCCCCACACCTCCAAATACACACAAAGGTAAAGTAACACCATTAACTCCAGGTGCTTAAATCCAGGAACTTCCATCAAATGCAGACGTGCTAAATGTGCCTCTGTTGCAAACACTCCCATCATCCACCCTCCTCTTCTCCACCCATGTTCCTTGATAGTTATCAGAATTCAGTAACCTGATGCTATCTTTATAAATTAAAGGAAAATACATGTTCTCCTCTGATGAGGCGTGCATGCTGGGCAGAGCTTCTACTGTAAAAGACCCTCCCTCACAAAAATATAGCACATGCTGGGAGGAGATTTGAGTCTCAGAGCAGCTGTGGGGCCCTGAAGTTACAATCCCAGACTCTGTTCCCCTCTCAGCTTTGCAGCAGCGGCGAACACTCTCCTTCTATTCCTGCTGTTTTATGAGTGCCTCAGACCTGAGGAGCGAGACAGCACAGACTTCCTCGAGTCCGATAACATCTCCAGGAAGGAGTCAAAGAAGCACTTTACGAACCACCCCCTAGGGCCCAACCAAAAGCAGCAGGACTGAACAGCTTCAGCTGCGGTTAGAGGTGCCACAACATCAGGTCTGTGCAGACCTGTCAGATGCTGCAGGTTCAGAATCTGGAGAAAACTCATATAATAGATGTACAATACTATAATTTGTAAAACTGGAAGGAGATGAGCTGAATACTCTGAAATATTTTCAGAAATGCAACAACCAACTGCTTTCCAGTGTAATCAAAGGTGAATTTTCTACACTCAGTCATGTTACTTCATCTTTCTGACAGGGTGAAGTGAAGCATACCCTCAATCAACAGATGTCATGCACAAAATCCTAATGCTCTATGTCTATCAGTGAAATACCAGTTTGATTTTTCCAAGAACTGGATACAGTTTTGATCATATCTCCAAATTTGATGCATCTATTATGGAACAAACTTTACAAAACAGTGATTACTGAGGTGAAACATTGTCTGCAGACACAATAATTGATTTACTGAAGACAGGAACTGATAAAATGTCATCTACTGGAAGTGTTGATATAGGAAGGCTGTGTGTATGGGCGCTGTAAGAGGAATGAGTTTATTCCCTGAAGAGCACAAAGCTGTGGCTGCTCGTGTTTATCCAGCAGCTGCAGCAGCATCTTTGGTGTGGAGCTTCTGAGTTTAATACGAGTCAAACCTGGAAAAGAGAGAAAAAAATGATTGAGATGCACTTTCAGTTTTATACTTATTTATTTGTAGAAGTTTTAGAGTTAGCAGCTTGAACATCTGAGGTTTCGCAAAAATCTTGGGGGGGGGGGGGGTCATGGATGATGTCCATTTGAATGAAGTTGATACTGGTCCATAAACATTTCATAAAAGGGTCTGAGTCATCTCTGAGGCTACAAACAGAACAGGACAGAAGGTAATATCTCTGAGTGGTTCTCAAATAAATTTAAAAAAGAGCAGTTTTTGGGCGGCCACACTCATGAGGCGTGAACCGACTGTTTTCTGTTGGTCACAGTTTCAGCTCCATGAGTCAACAACAACACTGCTCGTGCCCACAAAGTATGAAGACACTGACACAGGTATTAACAGAAGCATGTTCTGCTTTTACTGGACATTTTCTGGTCCTATGTCACGTGGCCAAAATATTCAGCCATTACCCAAAGATGTTGTAATGTCTGTATTTATGAAAAGACTGACCACACAACCACCAGAAACCTGAATTTTAATAACCTATATAGGATAAATATACATTATGTTTGGTTTCTCATGTTTTTTTTTTTTTTTTAAGAAATATTTGTTTTGCAGTTAAGTCTAAAAATATGTTAACAGATTGGGATTGTTGTTAACCTCAGCTGTTTAATTACAGTAAAAGCATGATCATTTTAAACTTTGTGGTCAGGTGTGAGTAAAGGCCACAGGAAACAAACGAGTACCTGCTCTGGTTCAGTACGAATAAAAGTTACCGTAAGTGGTATTTTTTTTTTAGCCAAGTCGCTTTATATTTACTTTTTTTATTAATTTATTTTACACAAATCTTGGATAAAAATTGTAAATATTAATTATTAATCCTAAAACCTACAAATGTCTCAGGACTATTTTATTTATTTATTTATTTATTGGGTGGGGGGATCTGTTGCTGGCTTGAGGTTTATTATTATTATTACTAGATGAATTAATTAATAATAATGTATCTTGATTTTCTACAATTTTCCAGAGGAAATTAATGAGACATCATAATTTAAAACTTCTTTGATTTAACATGGCACTATATAAATAAACTGAATTGAGTTGAATTGAATCGATCCCCCCCAAAAAAAAATTTTATCATGATTCTGAAAGTTCTGAAAGTTAAATCATGATCATGATGACATGATTTAACTTTTCTTTTTGTGATTTATTTACCTGGATGATTGAGCTTACTCTCTTTGATTTAACTTTAATGAAAAATTCTTATTTTAAACACATTTAAGTCTGTTTTCTTTCAAAGAAATGTCATAACATGCGCTAACGAGACTCATTGTGTTGATATTTGAATTTTTTTTACTCCGTTTACCTGTCATCTTTTTTCCTAAATTTATACCAAATTAAGCTACATAAACAAAAATCAATTAAATATTCTTATTCATTTTCTGCCTGAGAATTCCCAACACTTTTTAATGTTTCCCACCTTTAAGCAGGTTCACAGCCTGAAATGAAATACATAATCACTTGAAAGAACTGAAAATGGTGGATGGGTGGGGGGGGGGGGGGGGGGTTGGTGTTGCA
>JARVGS010001166.1:20728395-20742153 GCA_031762315.1 Hypsolebias antenori | reverse complement strand
AAACACCGCCAGCATACATTTTGTACCTCTAAAATGTATTTTAGAGCAGTTAACTTGCTAACAAACCCAAAAAAACTAAGAAAATAATGAAAATTTCTGCCGTTTCGGCCGATGACGTCACGGTCGGGGGGGGCCGGATACGTGAAACGCCGGTTACCGGGAACGCCGGAAACCGGGGGTCACCTGTAATCAAAAATAATATTTGTGCTTCTTTTTAAAATTTTGTTTTTTATGTGAACAAATTGACAAGTTTTAACATTTTATTTGTTCTGGTTTTAGGCAGAGGAGCTGCGCCAGAGGCTGCGGGAGCTGGAGGAGAGGGAGAGGAGAGAGGGCAAGAAAATGGCCGACGAAGAGGCTCTGAGGAAGATCCGTTCTGTGGAGGAGCAGATCGACATCCTCAACAAGAAGCTGTCCATAGCCAAGCAGGTGCGTGAGCCGCTCGGCTGGTTCTCCGCTGCCTTTCGTTCTTTGACGCTCGCTCCTCTGCGCAGGAAGAGGACGCGCTGCTCAGCGAGATGGACGTGACGGGCCAGGCCTTCGAGGACATGCAGGAACAGAACATTCGCCTCATGCAGCAGCTCCGGGAGAAGGACGACGCCAACTTCAAGCTGATGAGCGAGCGAATCAAGTCCAACCAGATCCACAAGCTCCTAAAGGAGGAGAAGGAGGAGCTGGCCGACCAACTCCTCACGTTGAAAACTCAGGTGAAGCATGAGGCCACTACTCAGAGTTCAACCTTCAGTCATTTTTCAGAATATTTAAAAGAAGTTCTGCCTCGGTTCTTGTATTAAAGTATTTTGTTGTGGTTCATTTTGATATGTGGGTGTGTTTTAAAGAGTTTGTCTGCACCAACTTCCAGGTGGATGCGCAGCTGCAGGTTGTGAGGAAACTCGAGGAGAAGGAGCGCCTCCTGCAGGGCACCATCAGCACTGCAGAGAGAGAGCTGACGCTTCGAACGCAAGCTTTAGACATGAACAAACGCAAGGTGATCAGGAGCGAAGCGCCACAGACACAAAGCAGACTGACGCCAGAGGGATGAGCTTCTCTTTCAAACAGTATGGGTCAAACCTGTCCACTGAGTTCTCTCCTCGTCCCCGCAGGCTCAGGAGTCAGCGCTGCAGTCGGAGGAGATGCGGGGTCAGTTGGAACAGGTTCAGCAGAAGCTCAAACTGGTCCGAGAGGAGGTGGTCGAGAACAGCATCTCCAGGGAAAAGGAGTCGTTCAACGCACAACGAGCTCAGGTAACAAAGCACGAAATCACCAAGAACCTCTGAGCTGCGGCGCTGATTCAAAATGACAGATGTGCTTCAGTTTCACGCCGACAGTTTGTGAAAAAAGGTGTGCACTTCTGAACAGAACTAAAGCAAAAAAGACTCGATCTGCAAGACTTTGATACGTCTAATATCAAATCTGTTAGTGATAAGAAGTCTTTAAATGCTTACAGGCCATAACGTCAGCGCTCCAGAATCTTCTGCTGTGGCTCATTTATAAACACTTGAACAAAACTCCCTTAAGTGGCTCTCTTCAATTTAGAATTGATTTTAAAGTTGAAATAAGGACTTGTAAGGCCCTGAATGGGCAGGCTGCTGGATACGTGTGACCACCTGCAGCCTTGTGTGTGCTCCAGATCTTTTAGATCATTTAGACTTGTTATGACATCACAGTTCATGCTCAATAATCCCGATAAAATTAAAAAAAATCCAGCAAAGTTGAGTCGGGTCCTCTGGACAGTTCCTTTTTGTTGAAATGTTTCGTCTTTCATCTAAACGACTTCATCAGTCCGAGGAGCTGCAACAAACTCAGTTTTATAAGTAGCACCTTCACATAGTAGGTCAACCAGTTGATGGCGTTCAGATGGTTTCTGGAGCCCACCCTCTCCCCCAGTGACTTGTTTGAGGCAGCCATGGCCAAAGTGGTTCAAAACATCTTGAAGTCTTTTGGATGGACAAAACATTTCGACATAAAGAAACCGTCCAGAGGACCTGACTTAAATTTGTTGGAATCCTGTTATGACTTTCGGTATTTATGCAACTTTTATGAATGAGTTATCTTTTTCAGCCATGTTTCTCTCCTTGAAACTTTGGAGCTCTCCACATGTCAAGTCAGATTTATTTATGTAGCACAAAAGAGAAAAATGATCATAGCGTCAAATAAAAAGTAACAAGATAAGATTACAGCATATGGAATAAAAATATAAAACACAAAATATAACTAGAACAATGAAATATTAAATCAGATCACCTTGTGTCAAATGTCACAGATTAATAACAAAACAGCATAAACTCAATCAGAAAGAATGAAATATTAATACACATGCTTCAAACCCTCTCTGCTGTTCAAAACCTGTTACTGCTCATTTCAGCTATTGTTCTGCTTCAGATATTTTTAGCTTCTATGTGCTCATTTCAGCTTCTTTCTTCACTTGTCTTTAGCTTCTTTCTACTAGTTTTTTTATGCTCGTTTCAGCTTCTTAGCTTTTTTTTTTTTTTACTGCTTTTTAGCTGCTTTTCAAGTATATTTCTGCTAATTTTAACCTTGTTTTTATTTTGGCCTTTTCGGCTTCTCTAATGATTTCAACCTTTATGCCAATTTCAGCTTTTTCTGCTCATTTCAGTTTATTTGTTGCTAATTTCAGATATTTTTTTAATCTATTCAACCTCTCTCTTTATTTCAGCTTTTTCTACTAATTTCTGCCGTTTTCCTTTGCGCCCTGCTTTTATTTTTTTGCTTTCAGCAAATGTCAGCTGATCTGTTTAGCAATGAAACCTTTGCAGCCTGGTTTCAACTTCGCCGGTAGCTTTCAGCTAAAATCATTCAGCAGTATGCATCAAGCTGCATTTTCACCAGAAACACAGTTTCTCTAGTCATTTGTTTTTTGTACTGTACTACCTTTTGGACTATCTTTAATGTTAATGTGTTTATCTGTTTTTGTTCTTGTAATTAATGAAACATCTGAGCAGATTTAGTTTTTGTTTTTGTAGTTGTGCTGCAGTTTGTTTTTAAATAATGGTAATAACATCCATTACCATGTAAGAGGACTGTTGTCATGACTGTGCAGTAAAATCTGGTGGGCAGAGTTTGCCTTTTTTCAGATGTTGAATCATTATTGTTTTTTATTTCAGGAGGACATCTCCAAACTCAGGAGAAAGATCGAGAAGGCCAAGAAACCTGCTGAGAAAATCAGCAACGGAGACGATATCCTGAATGAAGAAATTAGTGAATACAAGGTGAGTTTACCGGGTGTCAAAGTTAAAATGTGCTTTGTGTTTCCATTGATCCTGCGAGCTCCTTAAGGGTTAGAGTCAGCAAGAAGCAGACTGTAGCTGATATTAATTTAGTCTTCTAACTCCTAAATAAATCCTTTTTAAATGATTATTTTCGTCAAACACTGGAGTGAGTTTATGTTCAAATATTTTACGTTTGCTCATCAAGCAGTCCTCTGTTTTATCTCATGATTATGAATAACTGATTTGTTGTAACTGATTTACAAGATTTATGGGTCAGCTGGTATTCCAAATGTCTGCACCTGTTCCTCTGCGAGCAGGAAGACGCTCAGAGTTTAATTTTCCCACCGTTCTGTCCCTCCGTGTCTGCCAGGCCCGTCTGACGTGCCCGTGCTGCAACTCTCGGGTGAAGGATGCCGTCCTCACAAAGTGCTTCCACGTCTTCTGCTTCGAGTGCGTCAAGACGCGCTACGACACCCGCCAGAGGAAGTGCCCCAAGTGCAACGCCGCCTTTGGCGCAAACGACTTCCATCGCATTTACATCGGATAAATCCACGACCACCCTCTCTCTTCCGCTCTACGCTCAGAACGAAGAGGGTCGGTCAAACAAGACATGGACAAAACTGCGCCCGAAGCTCTCATCTCTGGCAGGATGCTGTCGATGTGAAGCCACATGATGCGTTCAGGGATGCTCTGACTATACGACTTTAATATTTATATTTTTAGACCACGACTCCTTCGAGTATCCACAGCTTCGTTGGTGTTTATTGGAGCAGAAAGAATCATTTCATCAGGAACTGAAAGAAACTTGTGGTGCATTTGTGTGCTTTCATTTAAAAACAGGCTTTTCAAAGGGACAGAAAAAGAAAAAAAACATTTCCTTTAGTGCTGCAGATTTCATGCAAGTGTTTTATGTTTGTTGTAAATGTTCCTTTTTTTAAGAAAAAAGAAATCTTGTTCGGTTTGATCAATGTTCTGCTATAGTGATTAAACTTATATCAAAACAGCTGCTTCTAATTGTCGCCACTGAAAAAACAAAAGCACGTGAATTTATTTTTACTTGTTTTTGCGTGTCTGTTAGCAAAATATTTAATGAACAATTGAGTGATTTTTAACTTAAACTTGCAGAAAGAAATCATTGGATGCAAATCTACAACCAATAGTTTGGAGTCAAACTGATCCAAGATGGCTGCCACAGCCAACTTTAGAAAAAAAAAATGTTATAACAATGTCGATTTTTCAGATATTCACCTGAAATTTGGTGTGAACACTAAGACTTTTCAAGATCTTTATATTTTTTCCCATTAATTAATTGGAGTCAGCTCAGACTGTTGGCAAAATATCTCACGATCCACTGACTGATTTTTATGAAACTATTAAGAAATCATCTTTTAATGTACATCTACAACTGATTAACTTTTAGAGCCAATTCAAGATGCCTGCCACAGCCAAATAACCTAAAAGAAAAAAAAATTGATATAATTTAGCCAGTTTTACAGACGTCCAAATTTGGCGGGGTTGTGCCTTTTCGTTAAGAAAATGTATTGTGAACCACTGAGCAAACTTCAATTAAAGGTTCAAAATGTAAACTGGATAAAAAAAATTTACAAATTCATTCATTCAACCTTTAATTATACAGATGAAATGATTAACTTTAGGAGTCAACACAATTCAAGATGGCCGCCAGTACAAAAATGGCTACAGCTCAGTCAAAAACGACGTGGGGGTAGTGGAGAGTCATTCACCACACACACACCGAGGGTGAGATCTCGCGATATTTAATGTGATCGCGCTTAGTGGGTGGCATTTTCATATTTTGACTAAAACGACTACAATTTCGTCGCTGTTCATTAATTTATCATCTTAGTTTTAAAGGCTACATGCGGCGTATAGTTTCTTGAAAAAAGTTGTGCATTTAATTAATTTTCAAACGTTTTTCTGTCTTAAAAACACGAGAGATCCTCGCGGAGTCATTAAACTACAAGACCCATGATGCAACGCTCTGTTGACTCCTGTGCAGAAGCGTCTCCGCCCCCTCCCCCCCTCTTCACCGTGGATTCAGAAGCGAATGGAAAGAGATCGTTGAAAGCGCTGGAAGGAAAGGAGTGGAAACCACCAGGAAGGAGGGTCTTTTTTAAGTTGCTTTTCTTCGGGGGTCGTTCTGTAACATAATCCTCCCCAGCAGAGCCTCTGAAGGAGGATCAGAGACCGGGGGATCTCCGAGAAAGTGGAGCTTTGTGCAGCTCGGAGCGAAATAAGAAGCTTTAGTTTAAATCGGGCTCTCAGCGTCACCGCGTCGCTGCTGCTTTTCCACCCAATTATTAAAATTAAAACTTTTTTTTTTTTTTTTTAATACACATTTTTACTGTTTTGACCGCATGAACTGTGCGCGCTCGCTGCATCAGATTTGGACTCGTGCTGAAACCAGAAATAGCCCCTGTCTAAAGGAGCGCTGTCCAAGTGAAGTCATCCGATCATTTAGATCTTGCAGGGACCAACACCAGCTTCTGAACGGGATCCTTGAATCACCTGGAGGCTCGCTCCGACACCTCCCTCCAACAGAAGCCATCTTCAAGTCTTGATTTTTGCTGCTCCGCCTTCTTCCTCATCATCATCATCTTTTCCTCCTCTTTCAAACCATCATGGCTCGGGTTTGGCTCTTCGCCTGCGCCCTGGTCCTCCTCGTGGGGCTGAGCCGCTCCGGAGCCCAGCAGGCCGGCTCCCAGGGCCCGCCGGTGGTCACTCTGCGCACCGTCATCACCGGGACCTGCCAGGAGGTCCAGCGGTACGCAGAGTCGGTTCTGGGGACCAACGTGATCCGATCCACTGCTGAGGTACAGCTGCAGCTCCTCGCTGGGCTCCATTTTCTTCCTGCATATTTGCTCTAAACAGCTTTCTTTAACTCCTTTTAGGGCTGCACGATATTTTAAACGAAAAACTGATAACCGCGATATTATTGAATATCGCGATATTATTCTGATGCAATAACTACGTGTTTTTTTTTTTTGTTAGTTTTTTTTTTTCTTCTGCCACCATGGCGCTCACAACACTCACCATGTGCTTCAGCATTTCGGTCTTTATGATCTAAATCAGTGGTGCTTAATTTTTTTTTTTTAAGCCACCAAAGCTGACAGTACCCAAATTTTCAATGTTTTGTTTTTAATTTAATCTGTTTAACATAACTCTGCATCATTAAATGACTGTTTTAGGGACAATGTAATTTAGACTAATCAAGGTTTTTGCCAGAATTGCATTGGACAACAGCAAATGTAAATTTGGAAATTATTTAAGGAAATTCTCCCATGAGAGTTTGGAATGTTTTGGCACAGCTCATAGCACCAACTTTTACCGAACAGGATTCGTGAGTTCCTCCCCCAAAATTACTACCTTCCTGTCGACAACGTCCTTACAGCTTTAAGTCGTTTGTTGTTTTTTTCCCTTCACTTTTCTCTTTGTGGCTCTGACTCTGTTTACATCCGAGAATTATTTTATCAGCTGAAAATCTTTTACAAGACTGTTCCAAAGTGTCCTCATCAATGCCTGAATGTAAACAACTCATAATTATTGGCCAAAAAAAAAAAAAATGCTGAATTTTCTTCTTTGTTACAAATGTTGATAGACTTTTGGTACTGAAGGATGTGCATTTAGTGGTACATTTATCATAGATGATACAGATATGCAAAAAAAAAAAAATCTGAAAAAGATTTTTAATTTGCAATTTATGGCTTTAAGTTTCCAACCCCAGAGCCGTCACTAACAGGGGAGCCAAGGGTGGCAAGCCTCCATGTGGGAGCCACATGTGGGTCAAATAAGGCCCTTGGACCAGAAGAAGCCCGTGAGCCTCATCATTTTGGCCTTGACGTTCTTATACAAAAATAAATCAACTTGAAATAATTTATTGTTTTCATTTATACAGATAAATCACTTTGAGTCCCAAAGACTCTTTTACAAGTGTGACCTGTTTAGACAGACAAAAACTAGTAAACTGTTAAAACTAAATTTTAGTAAGGACTCTTGAGGAAAGATAAAATAAATTCAGTGCTACCTTTATACGGTATATTACAAAAGAGTACTTTTTGACTAAACTAGGCCTGAATACTCCTTAAGTCTTTACAATCAAAGGTTATGGTGAGGATGTCAAATAAAGACTGAATATTGCTCTTTTTTTCTTTTTTCATATTTGGTGTCTTTAGTCATCATTACAAAAGTTAATGGCACGTCTGGCTAAAGAATATTCAAACAAAACATTTAACAGGTCACAAAAATGCACGAAATCTTCCCTCGAGGTAGCGAACTGAGGGAAAAGCGATCCTTCCTCATCTCTTTTTGCAGATGATGTGAGGTTGTGTATGACAAGGGGGCAGCACACTCTGCCAATGTTTCAGACTTGATTTATGGAGTTAACTTCTAGGGATGCACGATATTATCGCCATGGTATCAGTATCGGCTGATATTAGCGTTAATATTAACTACGGTAATCAAAGTCGTCCTCTGTGGATATGTTCTCTGTCTTTGAGCATTTAGGAGGTCTATCTGATTGTCAAATACGTTATTGCCATACATTTGGTGTTTGCGATGTATTGCAATCCACGGTGCACATTGATATTGCGATAACGATAATATTTCTTAAAATATGTGCAGCCCTAATTCCTGATTTTTTTTTCTAATTTCCTGTTTTTTCTAACTGTCTGGATCAAAAATCTAATCACTAATTTTCAGCTGTCGCCTCTCTCCACCCACTCCTTCCCCCTTCACACACATTCTTCCTTCTGCTCTCCTCAACTTGTTAATCTTCCTCCTGATCCCCTCATCTGCTGTGCCCTCATTACTTCTATACCCCACACACTCATTGCATACACATATTCCCCACCACCATACATCTGTTTCCATCCTGCTGCGGCTTCCTTCTCAGAGTGCAGTGCTGTTTCTAGAGTCACTGCTTGGTCAGGAGAACGTCTACACAATGGCCATGGTAAGAAACCTCCTGGGGGTTGTCTTTAACATGCTGTTCTGGGGTTTGGGGGGGTCAGTTTAAGCTCATGTCACACCTGTAGCAGGATGTAGGAGCACGTGTGTTATTTACATGTCAAGCTGCAGCTTTCACCCATGAATTTGTGCAGGTAAGGTTTTGTTTTTGTGCAGGCAAAATCATAAGTAGCTCACTGTGACTCAGTTGGCAACATGCAGGGGGTGTGCAACAATTCTTGGCACAGGTACTCCTTATGTAACTGCCATTTGGTATAAAACCTCCCTACTTAGTATCTCGACACTTGAACAGATAAAATGTAATAAAAGAAAACATCTTGGATTAACTGTTTTTCAGTCAGAGCTAAAGCAGCAGCTCTACACGCTGATCACCTCCGTGTAAAATCACTGCAGAGGAGTAACATTCCTTCAAGGTCTAACAAAGTTGCTGCATTAAATTCACTCTTTAGGACCGGATCCTCACATCAGCTTTGACGCACATGAATAGTATGAACGCTGATTCAGCATTTGTTTTCCTGTTATATCGTTTACGATCTCAACTACATCTGCATGCTTTGAGCTAATGTGGACATTTGTATCTCAAAAGGTTCAGCTTGTTGTAGAGATGGAGGCTGTGACTTTTCATTTGACATGTTTTTACTCCTTAAAAAAAGACGAGTTTCTTCAGTTCGTTCGGAAACATTCACCTTTTAAAATCTGCTTCAGGCTAATTGCTTTATTTTTGTCTTTGATTGCTATGTTTAATTTTTATTTAAGGTGTCAATAATTTCAGCTAGATTAGTACCTGGTACTTTTAGCTAGCCTTTTGCTACTTTTAGCTACCATTTGGCTGCTTTTAGCTAACTCTTTTGCTTATTTTAGCTTTTCACCAGTGTTTGCTACTTTTGTCTTCTTGCTAGCTCTACACAGTTGCTTTTAGTTGGCATTTAGTTTTTTTTTTTTTTTTTTGGCGAGCGTTCGGCTTCTTTTAGCTTGTCCAGCTTGTTGCTCATCATTCAATACTCATTAGTCACACTACTGTTTCACAGAAAATGCCGTTTCTCTAGCTCTAAATGTTTCTCTTCAGAGCCAGACTTTTGGTTTTAACGCCTGACGGTGCAACTGCAGCTCCATCACTGAAACATTTAGCATATGGAAATGAGTTTAAGCTGATATGGAGCCACAGATGTTTGACTCCTGCTCTGGCACACGGGACAGTCCTTGTGTCTGTTTGCAGAGCAACAGGTGCAGATAAGATCCCCGTCCGACTAGCCAGGATACCCTCGAACCCGCTGGATGAGGCTGAAAGAGAGGAGGGTGGGGGGGACACGTTAAGCTAATACAGCGGGGTGTTCTCCAGCTGTCAAACCAACCACACAGCAGCTCTTTTATGGAGGTGCAACACAAGAATTTCCAGATTTATGGGTTTGTGCTGCTGTCAGTGGTCCTGTAGCTGCCTGCACGATCAGAATGTCCTCTCTCTTCATTGCTGACTTGTGAGATAAAGGTAAACAAATCCTCTCCCCTCCCACAGTTTTTTGAAACGGTGATCCGATTCCTGGCCGAAGGAGCTGCCAGCGGCCTGAACGTCATCGCCGTTTACGTGGCAGAGATCCTCAGGGTCACGGGATTCGATGGTGGGTACCATACGCAGCTGAGGCAGAATGCTTGCATGTTCTGATTTCCCCCCCTTTGTGTGCAAAATGTGCAATGAAAGTTTCATGTGCGAGTGAAAATATGCAGTCCTTTCTGCAGGCGAACTGTCTGCCACACCCTCGCAGGTGTTTTCTCCTTTTTTTCTACCTCTCTACAAGAAATGTATTTTTTTTTTTTTTTACTCATTGTTCTGTGAAAATATGCCTAAACTGGATTTCCTGCCTTTACAGTTGCGCTGACGCTGCCACGCTTCACTCCGGAGGGTGTGACCGCCGTCGCCCAGTGGGGTCTGGTGGGCCTCATCGGGTACTGGGTGCTGGCCATCATTCTCCGCCTCCTGATCGGCGTTTTCAGGCAGGTGTTCTGGCTGGTGAAAATGGTCCTGGGGCTCTGGCTTTTCGGACTTATCGTGACCGACAAGCACGCCTCCGCAGAGACCACGGCGACCCGAGTGGGGGTCCTGGTGCTGGTGTTCGTCCTGCTGACTCTGCTCACGACTGGCTTCGATAAGTCCTCCGCCGTGGAGCACCGGCTGAGCAGGCTGGAGAGGCGGGTGAGGGACGTGGAGAGGACGAAAGCTGATTAGAGATCGGGACAAAGCTGATGTCGATGCAGGCGCAAGAAGAGAGGCGACTTGTGCTTTCTTTTATCTGTTACAAACTTGAGAAATAAAGTAATCTTTGACATTTTTAATCAGAGACGTTCTTTCTTCACCCTTCTAAAGAAAACGCCAAAGTACATAGTAGGAAGCAGAGATTATAAAAAGAGTCAAACACTTTAAAAACATAAAGTTTGTACTGCTCACACGTTAACCACAGGAGACGATGTCTGACCTGAAGGAGGCCCTCGAACAGTGACTGCTGGACATGGGCACCAGTGACCCCCATGAAAGGAAGAAACTGGTAAAGATAATGGATGGATGAAGACAAGACAGAACAATACAACACGTGTGTTCACTAGACTTCTCTAAAACAGACAATGTGGACGTGTCATTGTGTGCTTAAGGTCTGAATAGGGTTATTTCTCTGACCTACCCTACATTTCTGTGTTCAGCTCATCCACTGATTATTAACTAGACACTGAGCGTAACTGAAGCTGAAAGGCGCCCCCTGTAGGCTGCCTGCAGAACAGGTTTGAGTCCATGTAAGAATGGGACATTTTCCTGACTTCAAGGTAAATTATTTATTTATTCATTTTATAAAAATAAATGCATAGCAATCAACATATATGCAACAAAATATTAAATATAAAATGAAAGGTAGCAGATGAGCTTATTAAATCTGCTCCTTAGTTATCTAATAAGCAATTCAAACGTTTCCTGTAAATAACAAAAACAAGTAAATAAATCAAAATATTTTACAATTTTCATACAATACTCATTAAAATACAATCATAAATATTCAAAATTAAAATACACCTCAAATATTTTCCCAGCTGTTATGTTGATTTTAGTAGTTCAACAATGTTCAGTCAGTTTTTTTCTTTAGAGATGTTTCATCCAAAGGACTTCCTCAATCTGAGAAGTCACCAAACAAAACTGATTCCCACAAACCGCATACTCTATACTGGGAAGAAAAAAAATTGCTGGTGCTAAGTTGGCCTCTGAGGCCCGTCCTCTCCCTGGTCAACTCCTCTGAGACCATGCCAAAGTGGTTCAAAACACCAAAGTTCATGCTCAGTAATCCAGGTATAAAATCCAACAATGTTCAGTCAGGTCATCTGGATGGTTTTCTTTTTTCCACTATGGAGTAAGCTGTTTGTGGGAATCGGGGTTTTTTTTGGTGGCTTCTCAAATTGAGGAAGTCCTTTGGATGAAGGATGAAACGTCTCGGCAAAAAAGAAAACGTCCAGATGACCTGACTGAACATTGTTGGACTTTATACCTGGATTACTGAGCATGAACTTTGGAGATTTCTGTAGTTCTTACCTTGCTGCTGTATTTTCAAATATTTTGCTTTAAAAAAAAAGTGATTTGAAGGTGGAACAATCCTCACGTTCCCCACGTCTGGCTCCAAAAATACAACACGACAGCACCCTTAAAGCAGATAAATGGAGGCTGAGGCGCTCCTAGCCTCGAGTTTAAATTGATGGTTCAGCTCTTCAACGTTGTGTTCGACTTGGCCTGTAAAGCCTAGAAGGTCCAGACTTAATGTTGCATTTACAAGCAACCATGGAGAATTAATTAAGATCCGTTAGCAAACAATTGCTGTAATATGAACAAACTATGACTCCAGCTCAGATACAAGGAGTAGAAATTGTACAAATAAATTGGGACTGTTAATATCAAATTATGTAGATTTGTACATTTGTCATCCTGACTTGTGTGAGAATAACATTTATGAGCGAGCTGCTGGCCTGCAGACGTGAGTGGAGATCTCAAGTTAGGACTTATTTAAAAATAGCACACAATGAAGGGCAGCCTTGCTTTATAAGCCTTTTCAGTCCTTCAGCTCATTCGTCTGGAAGCTGATGTGATCTTCCAACTGTGCAGCAGCAATTTTCACCCTCCACTGCTGCTCCATCTGAGATCATCTGACACGAAGCGTGTAAAAATAAACGTCTACTATTGCATCTGACAAAATCACACGGTTAAAGAACATGTAATGTTCAAGTTACGGCAAGAAAACAAAAAATACTTCATCTTATTTAGCTCCACTGATCTGTTTTTTTTTATAGGTTTTTAATTACGGCTTCTGCTCACTTGAAACCTTTCTTAAAATGCAGCTAAAATATTACAGTCAAACCAACAAGCTGAACAGTGACAGAAATAGCAGCTTGGTTTACCAGGTGGTAGAAACGAATACATATCTAGAGTACCGGTAATTGCATTTCCTGCAGAAATGCATTGTGAATGTTATTGTTGAATTTACTGAAAAACAGCTGAAATAGCTAAAAACATGCTGAAATGTAGCTGAAATGGAAGAACAAGTTTAAGTTAGCAGAAGAAATCAGAAAGAACACATTTGCTGAATTTGGTTTAGCTACAAAGTTGAAATTAGCACAAAAAAGCTGAAAAGTAGCTGAAAAGGCATTAAGAAGCTTAAGTTACCAGAAGCAAGTGGAAAGCGCACAGCTGAGCCCGATTAGTCTTAAAGAAACATAAATGAGCAAACACAGGAAGTTATCTGAAAAAGGCAGAAATTTGCCAATTAAAAAAAAAGCTGAATATTAGCTAAAATGGTAGAAACAAGCTTAAATTAACCAGAAGGAAGTGAAGAGTGCACATTTTTGCTGAATCAGGCAGAAAAAAGTTTAAATGAGTGTAAAAAATGTGGAATTAGCTGAAAAACTCAAACTGGCATAAAACAGCTGAAATAACAGAAATAGTTGAAACTTGCAGAAATAAGCTGAAAGGAGCACAACAAGCTGAAATTAGCAGAAAGACGTTAGAAAAGGCACAAAAATGTTGTAGTTAGCAGAATAAAGCAGAAAGGAGCACAAAACAGTTGAAAAAAACAACTGAAAGCAGCTGACTTTTTTTTCGTATTTGTGCAAGGAGCTGAAAGAAGCTGAACCAGAACAAAATGTTAAGGAGCAGCAAACGATTGTTAACACAGCTAAAGGTTTGAAGGATGTAAAATGAGCTCAGTTCATTTTGTATGAGGAAAAAAATGGCAGAAAAGGCTAAATACTTCCAACAACTAAAATTGCAACAAAAACAAAAAAGTCACAGCAGGACTGTCCTGAACGAGCTAAACGTTTGATTTATGATTTGTTGAAATAGAACAAAAATTGTGAACAAGAAAGATGCCGAACAGCGTACAGCATCACAATTTATTTATTCATTTCGTAATTAAAACAATACAATATTCAAAAGAGAAAAAATATGTACGGTAAACAAAAACATAAAATGAAAGGAAGCAGAAGAAGAAAACAATTCTTATCATGTCTGCTCCTTATCAAAAACAAA
>JARVGS010001166.1:20677630-20688123 GCA_031762315.1 Hypsolebias antenori | reverse complement strand
ATTGTTTGCTCAAAACTGCTTTTCCACCATGATTGTTATTGTCAAGTCAGATAGCTAAACTTCTGCTTCATATTCCGCCAAATTAATATATGTAAAGAATGTTTTTAATGCGCATTTTTTAAAAATGTATTCGTTTCTGTGATTGAAATCGAAACTTTGCACCAGTTATGAGGAAATCTCGACAATGACATCATTCCGGTGATAATTGAAGCCTCCATTCCTTTAAGAAAACACAACTTTTACCTATTTTAACTTAAAACTGTTGTTTGTTATAGACTTTTTATGTGACTTCTTCAGACTTGACTAATTTGATCACCATGCAGAGCTGCCTGTTTATGGGTTTGCTGTCAGATGATTTCTATTATAGTCTGACTTGAATTCAATGAACAGCACAAATAAGAGGCAGAATGCAGCCAACACATGACAAGACATCAAATATTCATCACTGTTGTTGATAATGAAGTGGGTTTATTTCAGTTTTTACCCTCCACTGCATTAGTTTTTAGTAAACAGAAACAAAGATCCTGGAAATTAGCACTAGATTTTGATGCTTTTTGTTCTTTTGTTACCTGTTTCTGTGTGCTTTCATCTTGTCACATGAAAAGGGGAAGAAGTGTTACAAAGTTAGACTACTGATGGAAACTGAAACATAAGTGTGCAACAATGGAAATCCCACTTGATCATCACTGTGAAGACAATGTGATGCTTCCTCTTTTTTTATTTTATTTTTTAGCTTCCACACACAAACTTCTGCAGTCAGACCTTTTACAACCTCAGTCCCCACCTGCTTTACCCATAGTGTTCCTCATTGGTACAATTAAAGGTAAAACTACTCATTTGGACGTGTTTCCAGGCAGACATGGGGTCCATGTTTCGAAGCGAGGAGGTGTGCCTGGTGCAGCTCTTCCTCCAGTCGGGCTCGGCCTACAACTGTGTCAGTGAGCTGGGAGAACTGGGCCTGGTGGAGTTCAGAGATGTGAGTTGAAACATTTGACTTTCCTCTCGGCTCATTGTCTTTTGCAGCAAAGCACAAAAAAACACAAAGGCTGTGAGGAATTTGTCTCTTGACCAGCTTGTAATTGATTTTTAACTTTGTTGTTGTGCGCTTTGACTCACATGGCAAGTTTTTTTTAAAACAGATTTTCTCAACTTCACAAGATTAAGATCACTTTGTTTATCTGCTTTTGGATCAACGTAAAGTCTTTGTGTCTTAACTGGTGAACTGTTTGTTTTTTTTGTAATCATGAACACTTGTATTGCCTTCCTCTTCGTCCTGACTTTTCAGTTGAATCCTAACGTGAACGCCTTCCAAAGGAAGTTTGTCGGCGAGGTCAGGCGATGCGAGGAGCTCGAGAAGACTTTTAGTAAGCGCTGACTCATCTTTCCCCACGTGCATTTCCATTTGTCTTTTATTAGTCTTGTCCTGCTTTGCCCTTCCTGACATTCACTCTGTCCTTCAGCCTTCCTGGAGCAGGAGATCAGTCGCTCCTTGTCTCCGCCACTGCGGGGTCCCCTCCCTCCTCCTACCCCGATGCCTCCGGCCCCGCAGCAACGAGAGCTCATCACTATAGAGGAGGAAAGTGAGAGGCTGGCGAGAGAGCTGAGAGAGGTGAACGCAGTGACGCTGATGGTCTTTTGAACTGAAGGGGTGTTGTTATCACCCGCCAGTGAAAGGCAGGCGATAATGTTTTTGTGTTGGCTAATTGACATTAGCCATTAGGTAGTAGCTTAGTAGTATTCACAACACGTACTTCATGTGATATCACAGGAAATCATGCATAATAATGTTATTACCTTTGACCACAACGATTACAGCTCCATCACTTCTCAAATGTAAGATGATCTTAGTCTAAACTTGAGCACGAAAGACGGCAGGCGATATTAATTCTCTCAAGGAATGCCGTACCTTAATTTAGTTTGTGTTATTGTTTTCCAGGTATCCAGGAATAGAGACAGCCTTCGTGCTCAGCTCAATCAGCTCCATCAGTACCGAGGAGTTCTTACCAGAACACACTCGCTCACAGCCATGCAGGTCGGCTATCAGCTCTGGATCGTAACTTTTAAAATAAAACACACAAGCTTGTGATCATTTTTTCACCTTTTCTCTCGCAGGCACCACCGCCTGCTCTAGAAAGCCATGGCCTTTTTGATAACCGCCAAGACATCCGCCTCAGGTAGAGCTCAGATTTTTAGAAACTCGTTGAGTTTTCCTGTCATTTTTTTCCCACTTTTAGCACATTTTCCTGCCTCGTCTCGTCCTCAGTTTTGTAGCAGGAGTGGTCCATCCTTGGAAGGTCCCATCGTTTGAACGGTTGCTATGGCGAGCGTGTCGCGGTTATATTATCGTGGACTTCAGAGAAATGGGGGAACCTCTTGTCCATCCAGACACGGTAGAAGCTGGAGAAGATGATATGATTATTGGTCGTCAGATCTTGTGGGTTTCTGCTTTCTTACCTCATCTTTATGCTGTTTCTGTTTTTTATTTATTTATTATTTTCAGGGGGAAATGGTGCAATGGACCGTGTTTCTTATTTCCTTTTGGGGAGATCAGATTGGACAGAAAGTGAAGAAGATTTGTGATTGGTAGGGAAATCTGTGCATCGGTTTGGTTATGTTTTAGTTAGTGTGTGTGTGAATTTATGCACTCAGTCTGAAAACTACACAAAAAACGGGAACAATGTATCAAAACAACAAAGATTAGCAAAAAGACGAGTCAGAGATGGTTTCATCCGTTTTAGAAATCAGTAAAATTCAACCCTTTTCAAACATTTTGTTCAATTATTACATTGTTGCTATGCATCTTTTGTGTGACTTATTATGATTTAAATAAAAAAATAACATTTCTAACAAGACGTGTTTTTGTCCTGACAGCTTCCACACACAGACATTTGTTTACCCAGAGAGCACTGCAGAGAGAGAGGAGATTCTGCAGGGACTTCAAGGCAGGATCCAAGATATAAATTCTGTAAGTGCAGTAAATTCTCTTTTGGTTGCTGCTTTAGCACAACATCTTCCTTTTATCTTGTTGGTAAAGTCTGAAATTACCACAAAAACCTCCAGAAACAGTATTTTATAAAACCGTCTCCTTTCACTTCCCTCCAAAGTGAAACGTCTTCAGTTACAAATAAAGTCCAGTTGGTTGGTTTTTAACATTTTTTGCGGGGGGTTCACTTCCCTCCTTGTGTTCCAGGTGTTGAATCAGACTGAAACTTACCTGCAGCAGCTGTTGGTACGAGCCGTGGCCATCTTGCCCGAGTGGAAGGTGAAAGTCCAGAAGTGCAAGGCCATCCAGATGGTTCTGAATCTCTGCAGTCCGTCGGTGACCGACAAATGTCTGATCGCTGAAGCCTGGTGCCCCAGTGCCAAGCTGCCTGAGCTGCAGAGTGCTCTCAGAGAAGGAGGGGTGAGAAGACGCTGCAGCTGCAGAGCAGGTGGGCTCCCATCAATAATAATGCTGTGTTTGTTTGTCCTCAGAGGAAGAGTGGCAGTGGAGTTGACTCCTTCTACAACCGCCTGCCCTCCACCGCCCCTCCGCCCACTCTGTTCCCCCTCAACTCCTTCACAACTGGCTTCCAGAACATTGTAGATGCTTACGGAGTGGCCACCTACCGTGAGGTCAATCCTGGTGCGTCACCGTAAAAGTTTCTCTAACAGAAAAGATTTCCATAAACTGGAGTCCAAAGGGCAGCTCAGTTTTGTAACAAATGATTAGTTAACACGTTTCTCTGCCTCGGCAGCGGTGTACACCATCATTACGTTTCCATTCCTGTTTGCGGTGATGTTCGGTGATGTGGGTCATGGTTTGCTGATGTCTCTGGCTGCCCTCTGGATGGTCCTTGAACAGAATGACCCCAAACTCAAGAACAATACAAACGAGGTAGTTTTAACTCTGGTGATATTCTCATACTTTTCTCTCTAACTGTTGTTAAACAAAAAATAAATAAATAAATCGAACATTACGAGACATTGCTTTTCTGTTTGAAGCCCAATTTAGCTCCTTTTTTTTCTTTCTGTGCTATTAGCTGTAATTTTGCTCACAAATCATTAAAAACAATCAAAGACGGCTAAAAAACAGAGCAAGAAACCAGGAAATACGCGTTTCAAACATATACTTTCTTATTTTGGACTAAAAGAATGTCTCTGAGAGCAGCTTCTTTTTCGTTTGACTCCAGTTCACTCAGCACTGCAGCATTCAGGGAGGCCTCTCCTCTAGCTGCTGTCTAGAAGAGTTCTAGTTGAGCACAAAAGGGATTTGTCTTGTCTCATTAAAGCTCTCCCCTAGTGATATTTCACATTAATCAGTTTGATATGAAGAGCATTTCCTAAGTGGGAGTTCCTTATTATTATTTTTTGTAACGGAGTCATTCAGAAGCGCTGAAACGCATCAAAGAGTAAAATATGTGTCGTTTCTTTGCATTTTAGATCTGGAGGATGATGTTTGGAGGAAGATACGTGATTCTTCTGATGGGCCTGTTCTCCATCTACACGGGGGCCATTTACAACGAGTGCTTCAGCAGAGGCCTCACTACCTTCAGCTCAGCGTGGCACGTCCGGCCCATGTTTGAAAGAAACATATGGAAGTAAGAACAGTTCCAGCGGTCGTGATAGAAACAACTACACGTTCTGTTTCTTACATTTCTCTCGTCTGTTGAAGCTCATCGGTGCTGGTAGGGAGCCAGTTTTTAACCATGGATCCAAACGTGACCGGCGTTTTTACCAGCCCCTATCCGTTTGGAATCGACCCCGTACGGCCGTCACACTCCTCATCTTTCAGTCCAAATTAAACAAAATGAGACGTATTTCTCATTCTGGCTTGTTTTCTTGCTGTTTCTAGGTTTGGGGCCTGGCAAACAACAAACTAACCTTCTTAAACTCGTACAAGATGAAGATGTCAGTCATCATCGGTGTCATTCACATGACTTTTGGAGTCTGTCTGTCGTTCTTCAACTACTGGTCAGTGGCCCAACTTGATTACTTTGCACTTTTTAGTGTTTTCCTACAACACCGCCACCATTTTACTTTTATTGTCACCGTCACATGTTGTTGCTTTCTGCAGGATAATCTTTATACGTTTGTGTTTCTGTAGGCACTTTGACAAGATCAGCAGTATATTCTTTGTGCTGATCCCTGAGCTGTTCTTCATGTTGTGTCTGTTCGGCTACCTTGTTTTCATGGTGGTCTTCAAATGGATCGCCTACACGCCTGCTGAGTCCAAAATGGCTCCCAGTATACTGATCCACTTCATAGACATGTTCTTGTTCACAAACAATCCAGAAAACCCGCCGCTCTATGAGGGTCAGGTGTGTTTTAATACAGAACACACACACACACAAAGACGTCAACGTTTCATACATCTAATAAACTCAGTGGGATTAATTTTTAATGTTTTAATATATTAACATTTCCTTAAAGATGCAACTGAGTATTTTATTTTGTCAAAATAAGTTAATAAGTAAAATGTTGGTATTACAGAGTCAAAAGTATCATTATCAACTAGAGAAATTGCATTTCCTGCAAAAATGCAGTGTGAATGCTTATTGCTGAAGAACTTGCTGAAAAACAGCTGAAAATAACTAAAACATGCTGAAATATAGCCGAAATGGAAGACCAAACCTAAGCTAGCAGAAAAATAAATCAGAAAGAACAAATACTGGCTGAAATAAGTTTGAATAAGCAGAAATGATCACAAACATTAGTAAATTAGCTTAAGAACGTTGAAATTAGCAAGAAATAGCTGAAAAGTAGCTGAAAAGGCAGAAAGAGGCTTAAACTGCTGGAAGGAACTGAAAAGAGCTGAAATGAGCTCAACAAATGTGGAAATAGCTAAGAAAAAGAAGCAAAATTTAGCACAAAACAACTAAATTGTGGCTGAAAAACCATAGTTAAAAAAAAAACTGAAAATAGCAGAAAGAAGTCAGTTAGGCTGAAAGTAGCAGCAAGTGCCATGAAAATTTAGATTTTTTTTCTGAAATCAGGTGAAATCAGGTAAAACGAAAGCTGAAAATGTAGCTGAAAAGGTAGAACAAGCAGAGGATAGCATAAAGAAGACAGATTAGGCTGAAAAAGGCAGAAATAAGCACAAAAAGGTGGAAATCATCTGAAAAAAGTAGAAATTTGCATAAAACAGTTGAATAGTAGTTAAAAAGCATAAAGAAGCTTAAATTACCAGAAGGTAATGGAGAGAACACATTTTTTGCTAAATTAGGCTGAAAAAAGTTTAAAGGAGTGCAAAAACATTACCATAGATTTAGCTGACAAAGTTCAAATTAGCGTAAAAAAGTCAAAAAGTAGCTGAAATAGCAGAAATGGTTTAAAACTGCAGAAATAAGCTGAAAGGAGCATAACAAGCTGAAATTAGCAGAAGGAAGTTAAAAAGAAGAACAGCATTGTAGTTAGCAGAATACTGTAAAGCAGAAAAGAGCACAGAACAGCAGAAAAAACAGCTGAAAATAGCTGTTTTTTAAATTTTCACAAGCTGAAAGAAGCCGAAGCAGAACAAAATGTGAAAGGAGCCGTAAAATTTTAACAGATCTGAAGATTTGAAGGAGGTAAAATGAGCTCAATTAATTTCCTATGAGAATAAAAAGTGGCCAAAAAAGGCTAGATATTTCAAAAAGCTAAAGTTGCACCAATATCAAAAGTCACATCAGTATTGTCCTTAAAGAGCTGAACATTTTGATTTATGATTTGTTGAAATGGCTTCAAATCTGTGGGACGAGAAACGCGCCGAAAAACGTACGGAAGAAAAGAGGATCACAACAGTGTAAATGCTTCATAAACATTCACACAACAATATTAAAATGAAATTAAAGATTTGTTTAAGCACAAAGTTACTTTGACAGTTTTAGATTTACTTGTGTTCTTGCCTTTTTCTTTCTGCTGACACAATATTCTTAAGCAGATTAGGCCTCAAATGCCTGTTCATTACAAGCACATGAGTACAGTAATATAGTTATCAGTCATAACGACGAGCCACAATGCTGCTGCTGCTGCTGCTGCGCCGCGTTTAACGTCATGTTCTCCAGTATTAAAAATATCTGAGGTAATGTAATGCTTTGTGTTTGTGGGGCGTACAGAAGTGTTGTTGTTTAACTTGTGTTTCTTTTCCACATGCAGCTCGTGGTGCAGAAGGTCCTGGTTGTGCTCGCTCTGTGCTCAGTCCCGGTCCTCCTCCTGGGGAAGCCGACCTGTGAATACTTCACATTCAGCAAAAGGCGGCATCGTGTAGTAAGTCTGAGTTCAAGTTATCTTCACTACGAGCTGCATTATTCTCCTAACTCTAAATGTGACGTTAGGATGAAGAGAGGCGTCCGCTGGTGGCCGAAGACGGCTCTGTGAACACCAGTCAGGGGGAGGTGGAGGGGGCAGCGGCTGAAGAAGAGGTAAAAACGACAGCAGTTGAGTAAGTGTTGCTGCTGCGCTCGTGTTTCTCGTTTAACGTCTGGAAGTGTGCTGCCTGCAGGAGTTCGACGCTGCAGACGTGTTCATGCATCAGGCCATCCACACCATCGAGTACTGCCTGGGCTGCATCTCCAACACGGCCTCTTATCTGCGACTCTGGGCCCTCAGTTTGGCTCATGCACGTTAGTCCAGACACACAAGCGCAACCTCATCCTCACATGATGCGCACAGGAGACTTCCTCTCTCGTAACAAACATGCCACTGCTTCAGCGGTTCGTGTTTTTCCCCATTCAGTGAGTCACCCGTGTCTCTGCAGAGCTCTCGGAGGTGCTGTGGGTGATGGTCATGCGTCTGGCCCTGAGGTGGCAGGGCTACGTGGGGTCTGCGGTGCTCGTAGTGATTTTCTTCTTCTTCGCCTTGTTGACCGTCTCCATCCTCCTGGTGATGGAGGGACTCTCGGCGTTCCTGCACGCGCTCCGTCTGCACTGGTAAGGACGTGGAAAATACACTGGATGTTTTAAACTTTATAGTTTTTAAAGTGTTTCAGTTTGTGTGAGCCTCTGGAACAGAAGAGGAGTCGCATGCAGATTTCACTTTGATCTAAAATCTGAAGCTGTAAAAATGACGAGTTATATTTAGTTGTTCAATTCAAATATGTGTTTGCATAGTATGAATGTTTATGAAGCATTCTCACACAAGTACGATCCATTTTTCTTCCGTACATTTTTCATCGCATTTCGCGTCCCCCAGTTTTCAAACTAATCATAAACAAACAAATCATAAATCAAAATATTCATCTCTTTCAGGACAATCCTGCTATGACTTTGGGTGTTGGTTCAGCTTCAGCTTTAGCTTTTTAAACTATTTATCCTTTGCTGCCACTTTTTCCTCATAGAAAATGAATTGAGCTCATTTTACATCCTTCACATCTTTAGATCTATTTACAACATTTACTGCTCCTTTCACTTTTTGTTCTGCTTCAGCTTCTTTCAGCTTCTTTGTGCAAATTTAAACTTTTTTCAGCTACCTGTACTTTCAGCTGTTTTGTGCTCCTTTCAGATTCTTTCTGCAACATTTTTGTGCTTCTAATACTTTTTCAGCTAATTTCAGCTTGTTATGCTCCTTTCAGCTTGTTTCTTAAAGTTTCAGCTTTTTGTACTATTTCATCTACTATTTAGCTGTTTTATGGTAATTTAATATTTTCAGCTTTTTGCACTCATTTGAACTTTTTCAGCGTAATTCAGCAAAAAAGTGCTCTCTCCACTTCCTTGTAATTTCAGCTTCTTTCTGCTTTTTTAGCTCTTTCAGCTGTATTTAGCTAGTTTCAGCTTTTTTCAGATATATCCACATTTTGTGTTAATTTCTGCTTCTTTCAGCAAACGTGGTTGTTGTTTTCTTGCGCTAATTTAAGCTTGTTCTACCTTTTCAGCTACATTTTTAGCTAATTTTAGCTGTTTTCATATAAATTCAAGTTTTTCGTGGTAATTTCTGCTACTTTCAGCCTAATTAACTTATTTATGCTCATTTCAGCTTGTTATGCTCCTTTCAGTTTTTTCTACTAGTTTCGGTTTTTTCTGCTATTTCAGCTAGTATTTAGTTTTATGCTAATTTTAGTCATTTCAGTTAATTCCATTCAGCTCTTTCCACTTTCTTCTGGTAGTTTTAAGAATCTTTCTGCATTTTCAGCTACTTTTCAGTCATTTTGTTCAGCTAATTTCCCATTTTTGTGTTCATTACTGCTTATTTAAAGCTAATTGAGCAAATACGTGTTCTTTCTGCTTTCTTCTGCTAATGTAGGCTTGTTCTTCCATTTCAGCCACATTTCAGCATGTTTTTTAGTTAATTAAAACTTAATTTCAGCTGTTTTTCAGCATGTTCTACTGCAATAAGCATTCACACGGCATTTTCTCAGGAAATGCAGTTTCTCTAGTTAAGTATTATTGTGGGAACTCTACTTCTCTTATGCTCACTGCTGAATAAACTAGACTTCTGGAAGGTTGTACTTGTACTTGAAGCTTGACTTTGTCTCTTTCCTCAGGGTGGAGTTTCAGAACAAGTTCTACAGTGGAATGGGCTACAAACTCAGCCCTTTCTCCTTCACGTCCCTCATCGGTGCTCATGCTGCTATATGATTGGCCCAATGATTGCCAAGCAGTTATATTAACGTGTGTATTTATGTCTATCCTAATTGTATTCTGCTGTCTGTAAACCATGAGGCGGTTTAATTAACTTGCACATTAATCACGATCAGTGACACAGACTGTTATTTTTGGCATCAGTCCCTTTTGCTAGATGATGACATTGTATGAGAAATGCTAGTTTTGTAATCCCTTTCTGTTTTTTTTTTTTTTAAACTTTTAATATGTATTGATTTCTAAATGCTTTTTTTTTCAATCTATCAAAAAGTATTTGGCAATTATCTAATTTTTACTGTATAAATACTAGTTATAGGCAAATTCTTACAAAAAACAAAAAACAAAGGGAAGGCACCGCCTAATAATGGGTCTATTTTGGTGTTTAAGGGAATGAGACTGTTGACTTGGTGAATGTTAAGATTGTTGGATTGTTTAGCAATTTAGGAACAATCTAAATAATTTCTCTGAGCCAAAGACTTTCCCCCATATTTTAACGTCTTCCAAGCATACCCCTCCAAAGGTATTTATTTGTAGTTGGGTGTTTTATCAGTGCCTTATTAGAATAATTTATGTGTTATGAATTTTGAAAAATTGCAGCTACTGTTGTGCCACTAATTTGTCAAAACCTCCAAGCTGACATCTGTTTTTTTTTTTTTTTAATTTACGGTAATTCTTTAAATTTGATCAAATTTGAAAAAAAAAAAAACATTAAAACATCTTTTAAATCCTGTTGTGTGAATTTGTTTATTTATGTTTGTTAAAGATGTTTCTTTTTTCAGCTTTTCCCTCTTCAGGAGTCTCCACAGTGACTCATCCTCCTCCATCTCTCTCTGTCTTCACTCCAACTACCTCCATGTCCTAACTGCTTCCACATATCTCCTTTGTCTAAAAAAGCTAAGTCTGGTCCTCTGGACATTCAAAAAAACAAAACAAAGAAAAAAAAATGTTAAAAAGATG
>JARVGS010001166.1:20620086-20636765 GCA_031762315.1 Hypsolebias antenori | reverse complement strand
ATAGATAGATAGATAGATAGATAGATAGATAGATAGATAGATAGATAGATAGATAGATAGATAGATAGATAGATGTTCCTTCAATATTTGAAGACCTGATTATCAAATCCTAAATAAACGTGAATGAATGAGTGCGTTCGGTTGTCTTCTTGTTTTATTTGGTGCCGGGGAGGGGCGCGGGTCCTCCGGTCAGACAGGGATGGAGGCAGCTGGGAGGAGAGAGGCTCAGAGGGAGGGGGTGGGTTGTTCTGAGCTCAGGGCCGGGGATTAGAGCTGAGAGCAGTCCCAGCACGATGACAGCATCCAGCGCATAGCCACCTCCTCCTCCACCATCACCACCACCGTCTGGACTGCGCGCGCGGAATTTTCCCTGAAATCTTCCTCCCCGAAATTCTCCTCATCACCCCACGGATCTGTTTCGGAGGGGCCGGGGGGAGTACCCCTCCTTCCTCTCCACCATCACGCCCGGTCCGTCTCAGATCACGAGGTGAGTCGCTTCTTATGTCCCGGTGTTTATTGTCGGATGAAGGAGCGGCTGCGCGTCGCGCCGTTTGTCCCCATTTATCCATCGAAACCAACCCACCACTGTTTCCTCACCTCATGGCCTCAGGGAAGGGGATGTGTGGGGGGAGAGAAAGTGAAATCCGATTAGGGTGATAAAGGGAGCAGCAAAAACGCCGACGTGCGTTTTATTTCTTTGTTTCGCGCACGGAGCTGTCAAAGTTTGACCAGCGGAACGGGGGAGCATCGATTATTCTGAGAATATTGACATATATCACCAGGGGTAGGTGGTCGATTCCCACAGAAGCCATATTTAAATATTCTGCACATGTGTGGTGCAAGGTGGGCCGGGAAATCCAGTGAATTGGTAATCCTGTCCGGATCAGAGGGGGGAGTGAAGGGGAGGAGGGGGGGGGGATGCCAGGACTCTAAGGGTTGTAAAACATTGTGAATGGGCGTATAGGCGATGGCACCGGAAGCCATCCAGACTCTTCTCTGCGCTTTTTTGTCCGAGCCGTGCCGTGCCGGGCGCATCAGAGGCGCAACACAACTAGACCGGAACAATGCGGGGTTTTCTCTCCCTCTCCTTTATTTAATGCTTGACATGATGATACAATCTGAGCGCTCATCCAGGACATCCCTGTGCAGGAGCGCCACACATCCCTGATGCTGCCATTTTTTTTTTTTTTTTTTTTTTTTTTTTTACAAAGACTGACTGCTCGGTGTGTTTTGCTTTCACTCTTGTGTTCCCATGCGTGTGTGTGTGCGCGTTGTGTGCTGCGGGCTTTCTTTCATTGTGCTGTGTGAATCAGGAATGTGCGCTCCGTCATGTGCAGAGGTCATCCCGCTGCAGGGAAACCACGACAGAACTCGCACATCAGGACTGACTTGATGCTTTTCATGGCACCATTGGCCTCAGTCTGCTTCAACGACTGCCCCACTTACTGCAGCCAGCACCCCCCTCCTCATCTTCTTTATGCCTCAGCTTCATGTGGTGGGGTTGCTTGATGCTTCAGCCTTACACTGTTATGTTCACCTTTATTCTTACAGGTAATCTGATAAAGATGGTGCCTCCTTCTCAAGAAAGACCTGTTTCAGACACACAAGATAAGAAGACAGTCGCCAACAGATATAGTCAGTGCAGTGCATGCATTAAATGAAAGGTATTAAAAAAAACCCACAGGAATGATTTTCTAATGACGAGTGTGTTATTGTCACTAAAATAAGACTTTAGCTGGACAACTTTGTAAAGAAATGTCGTTCCCAAGCTGCAAACTATAGAAAATCCTAAAAAAAATAACACAGAATAAGGAGTGCACGCATCTGGTCTGCGTGAAGATACGTTGGCAGAAAGCTATGAAATTAATAAATGAAGTTTTACAGATATCTGCGTCTGAACAAGTCAGGTTGGTGTGCAATGATGAGCAAATACAGGTAGTCCTCAACGTACGAACGGGTTCCGTACCTACAAACCGTTCGTAACTCGATTTTGATGTAAGTCGGAACTCATTATACTGCGCTGCAAACCTGTTCGTAAGTCCGGATTTTTTCCGTAAGTCGAGGAAATACATGTAAAATGTATGTTAACGCGGCGCCGCACACCCGTTCTTAAGTCTGAGTTGCTGTAAGTCGAGGGTGCCTTAAGTCGAGGACTACCTGTACACCGTATCTCGCAGGGCAGTTTACTCGTACAAGTCACAGGGCCTTGACTCCATGTCTCCAGAAATTCTGAACATGTCCAAAAAAAAGTTGCTCAATCTTTTTTTCTTTCAATAGTGGGAAGTAATCTGGAAAAATCCCAGTTTAGGTATAGTATCTCACTTAGCTGCTACTTTTGGGGACTGGAGACACAAAATTGAAAGAAAATACCAAACTCCCTTGAAGGGTTTTGCATGTTATGCATGTAATCTATGTGATACACAGGTATATGGAGTATACCCATTAGAAAAGCTTGGGAATTACAGTATACCTACTTAAAAGTGCTCAATAATATGACATATCATGTGTCATTGTCAACACATTTGGAACATTTTATAGACACACTGAGTTGGTTCAACCTGTTTTTTTGTATTATTAATACTTCTGTATTTACTACTTAATACTTGAATATGTTTTGCTACCTTAAAAAAAAATTCTGTAACATGTTTTTAATATAATACCAACTGTTGTCCAAAGTTTGTTGTACATGTATTCAAATATAAGCATCAGATACATTTTGAAATGCTCAATATGCTTAAAAATCAAAATAAATGGACAATTACACTGATGTGTAAGCACAGTATACCCCATACAAAAATGCAGACTATACCACTGATGTTAGTAGTTCTCCATCATCATGTGTGAATAAAATCGGTTTCTGCGTGAAGTCTGGATAAAAGGTGTTTGATGCATAAATACCATAAATAAACAGTATTTATTTATGGTATTTACTTTTGTATTAAATACCATAAATAAATACCATATTTAAATACCGTATTTACTAGAAGGCAGTAAGGGAAAGGGGATGCCTTGTGTGGATTTAATGGAAAACTGCCGCAACTTTCCTATTCTTTTGAAAACACATTTAATCAAGTTTGAGAAATGCAACTAATGAAGGATCTCAAATGCAGATCATCACAAAAAAAGAAAAAGAAAAAAACACTGTCATCAGCCTAATAGTGTAATAAAAATGCACCATTCTAGCCCATGTTGTTAATGTAAACTGTATAAAAGTTGATCCACTGAGAAGTCTATCGGTCTGGTCAGGCCTTGAGAGGCTGTTTATTGCCTCTAATGGCATGTTCTTGATTATTCAAATAAAGTTATCTAATTAATTAACGAGGTGCTGCGTCAGTATTTCTGCTGATACTGGAACATCAGTGTTTTTCTGCTCTTAAACTGTATCAGTTTCACTCAAAGGGGTGCTGACCTCATTGATGTGATGGCTCCATCACACACTTGACTGGCAGTGGGTCATAAAGTAGGACAACTCTCTTCATGACTCCATAGTATCTTAATAATGGAGACCCTTTACCTAAAAATAAAACAATAAAAAGTCCACCACTAAATTTTAATGTGTACTGCTTTTGCAATGATATGAAATGTCCAGCAGCATTATAAGTAATATTCCAGAGTCTCTAACAGGCCTCATATTATATTTTCTTAAAGACAAGCTGTTTTTGAAGGAGCAGAGAATGAAACTGGCTCAGGCAGACAGCTGAAAGCGAGACGACAAGATCCTCCTCTGCTTGTGGCTCTGTCTGTCTTGTGAACATTCAGAACGATATTGCAGCACACCAAAAGAGTCGTTACTCAATATGTCACCGGGATAGTCAAGCCTTGCCAGGTTTCTGATGAAAAGGGCAAAATGAAGTGAGCAGAGCACATTAAGCCGTGTCTTCATATTGCTAATGGAGCGAGCTGACGGACTGACTGAACAGCAGATGTGATTAAGCTTGAAATGCTATAGCAATCAGGGAAACAACAAACTAAGAATCAACAATCTAAACCGAGAGGCAGTGGAACTGCTATCACTGAAGGAATGACATCCCCAATGCTGCTGTGCATGCCAAAGTCTTGAACAAAACTCCTGTGTGAGCTTTCAGTGCTCGTGTTGTGGAGGAGTCACAACTACCACCACACCGAATCTTAGCTTGATATCCATAGATCTGACTGAACCACTGTCAGGATCTGTGTTTTATTGTGCATTTTCTCTAGTTTTTCCACCCTCTTGTGTTTATTTAGTTCTCCCCCAGTGTTTTCCAGTCACTTGGTTTCTGCTCCTGCCCCTCCCACTCTCATCCTCATTGTCTTCCTCCAGGTGTATGTCATTGTCCACAGTTAGCATCTCTTTACGACTCTGTCAGTTTGTCTCTCCCTTGTCCGTGGATTGTTCTTCCGAGACGTCATGCTCAGCTTCCTCTGTTTCTCCCAGTGTCCTTCGTTTTTATAAGTTCACGCCACCACATCAAGTCTTGGGTTTTTCATTTTAAGTTTAATAAATAAGTACTTTATTTATCCTGGAGTTTCCCTGAGTTCTGTCAGCATCTGGGTTCAACGCCACGCCGATCACAACAACTTCAGGTGTTTTTGTGCTAAGTTGGCTAGCTGTGGCAGCCGTCATGAATCGGTTTACTCCAAAAAGTTTGTTCTGTTGAAGTTTATTAAAATCCATCCGCAGTTGTTCATTTTGTATTTTGCTAAAAGACACGTGCACACACAGAAGCAAATAGTTACTTGACCGTTCATCTTTCATGGAGGTGATAATAAGAAAAAGATTAAGGAAAAAAAAAAAAAACAACCAACAGATTGAAGAAATCAATGTTTTTACCAACTTTATGTTAGTCGTATACAGTAATATTCTTTAGAAACTTAAACACATAGAGGATAATTGGACACTTGCACAAAAGAGAAAAAGTCAAATTATAACCAGAAGAGCTATTATCTCTGGCAGCCACACACCTCTGCATCACTTCATTGTTTTTAATGTATCCAAATAAAAGTGGAGGGCTCAAGCCTAAGAAGGTGTTAGTGGCTACAAGCAGCTCCAAATATATTGACATTATGTACAAACCACATTGTCTAAGTAAAGGATGAGTTATTACTCGGGGTGTGAAGCTTTAACTGGTTTGTACCGTTTCAAGGATGCACACAATGCAACTGCTTCCTCATAGCAGCCGTAAACAAATACAGTTTTGGTATTAAATACCAATGCATCGGCCACTAACATCATTGTACCAATAAAATCTGATCCATTTAATATTTGAAGTCAGTAGCAGGTTGTTTTTACATAGTTTCTTTAATTTATTTTTAATTTACCCTTTATTTATCCAGGTAGTCTCATTGAGCCACGAGAACTCATTTTCAAGAGAGACCTGTTTTAGGGAGCAGATGGTGGGTGTTGAGGGCCTTGCTCAGGGGCCCAGGGTGGGGCGAATGAGGGTGGAGGCAGGTGTGTGTTTCACCTTTTCCACCCACATTGTGTGCATGAAGAACAGATTTTTTTTTTCATTACTTGCAGCTAAAAGGGCTCTTTTTCTGGCTGAAGTTCTTGCTGTTTAGCTGAATGGTTTTCTCTTTAGTGACACCTACAGTTGAGTAATAAAACTGCAGCAGCACCGGTGTAAACAGCAACAAACACCCTGAAAATGTGCTAAACGCTGTGTAACTCAAATAACTTGCCACGAAAAAAAGTTCACATTTGTTTTATTCATATAAAGTAGAAAATATGTTATGAGTCATTAAGAAGTATTAAACACACTGGCTGCTGGCATTTATTTTGCTCTAAGCCTAATTTTTAGTGCATTATTTATTAATCGTGAGTCAAGTTTCATGAAAGTGTTTTGCAATTTAAAAATTATCTATTAATGCTTGGCCATTTTTTTCTTAGGCAGTTAATATTTACCATAGTCTCAATATCTGACATAAGACTGTTTCTTTGATTTGGTGTATCGATTTGATTTAAAAATGCAATGTTGAATCAAAACTCATATTTACATGCATCAAATGGGGATAAAAGGCTGAATTGTATCACATTGTATCAATTGTTGTTGCCCAAGTTTATTTAATTTATCTGTGTGGATATGTATGGCCTTGACCAGAGTGACACAACAGCAGGGTTGGAGCAGATCCGTTGTGTTATTGACCTTGAAATGTTTGAATATCAGAAAATCTGATAATATTATTAAGTCCCAAGTTTGGTTTCCCAATAGTAACATTTTATTTGCTTTTAGTCCAAATTTTTGACTTAAAATTGGATTGGAAATGTTCAGCGCATTTTGCAGAATAAACTTGTTTTACTTTCCCCTCCTTCACAGCCACCAGATCTTTGGCCAATCCTAAGGACACTTGTTTTACAACACATCTGAAAAAAATTCAACGTGCTCACGAGGACTGAGCCATCCACCCTCCGACTGAGTCATTTGTTGTAAATTCCTTTTGCTGTTGCGCTCATGAAATCTGAAGCAATTCAGCTGCTCCACATAAACTTAAATCCCCTTTCACCCCGAGCGATTCACATTTTCGCACGTGTTGTCAGTGGACTACACTGCTGTTGGACTGAATGTTCCCAGAAACCTGTGTCCAACTTTATTGGCGACGACTGTGAGCCTAAATGAAACGTTGAATAACTGGAGCGAGCCCTGCTGCTGCAGCTCTGAGCCTCCTGTGGTGCAGCTGCACCCGGTGCATCGTGTTTGACCGTTCAGGAGTCTGATTTGGGCTTTTTTACTGTTATTTGTTGGGTTTGAAAGCTGGGACCTCTCAAGTTTTGACCTTTGGGGGTCAAGGGTTTGTTTCAGGGTTAAAGTTGAACATTCTAATTGTTATGGGGTGGCATCACAAACAGGATAAGACAAAGATCTTCGTGTTTTTAAGGGACAAGATTGGGATTAGGCCGTGTTTTCAAAATTAAAGTTGTGGATTGAATGAGCAAAACTCCTGTTGTATCATTCCATAAATAATGAAGGTGCTGCACAAGCATGCCTTTTTATTTGGAGTCAGACATTTTAGTTTTTTCTTTTTCCCCCCCTTGGCTTAAGATAAAGTTTTGCAGATATTCTGCTTGGACACTGGCTTCTTTCACCTAATCTCTTATCAAACTGTGCTTTAAATGATTTTTATTTAATTTTTGGTAGCTGCAGTTGAAAAAAAATATGATAACTCATGTAAATCTGCAACAACACCCAACGTACTTAAGATATAATCCACAGTTGTTTCACTGTAAAGGTGTCTGTCATGTTGACACATCTTTGGTTCTTCCTTCATTTCATTTAATCAGCCAGAAGCGCAAAATAATTAATCCCTCGGACAACAAGGCTGCTAAAATCTCACTCATTTGGACAAGAGCAACACTGTTGATGGAGATGTGAAAGGTCACAGATATTTTTCACCTATTAATGCCAAATGTTATATAACTCATATTACTGTGTGTTAAGGGTTGTTATGACTGGACTGAGTGCTTGTGACTCTGACCATAAAAGTGGTCATGGCAAATGTAAAATTTAAGCGGTACTCTGTTTTCTTGGCTTATTTCATCTGTGAGCATTTACTACCAATAAACACCATTCTGTATGAAATCAAGCAATGCAACAGATCATGGCTGGGTTCAGTAACACGGAAAAGTTGGACAAACATTCACATCATTGACGTTTAAATGCTTAAGGAAAGGGCTTAGCACTTTCCTTTTTGATCAATCCTACGGTTAGTGTTATGTATGTTAAACTACTGGAGGACACATTGGCCTAATTTCCTTAAACGAATTGTTCAAACTGAATAGTTTTCATTTGATACTATTTCTAACATGTGATACTTGACCTGCCATTGTGTATCTGTTCCTCCTTCCTGTTCCTCTCAAACCTAGCTGGTTGAAGCAGATGGCCGCTTGTCCTGAGCCTGGATCTGCTAAAAGTTTCTTCCTCACGAGGGAGTTTTTCCTTTCCACTGTCGCCTTCATGCTTGCTGAAGAGAGTTTAAAAAAATTTTTTTTTTTTTAATTTTCAGGAGGAGAGTCTGTGATGGAGTTAAATTCAAAGCAGTCTGCTCCTCAGATGAATAATATTAATTTATTTTTATGTAAATATGAACGTTTCTGTTCAGTGCCCTGAGATGACCTCTGTTGTGACTTGGCGCACATTGAATTCACCGCGTAACGAGAAGCTGACATCAGTGTAAGGGTTTATAAAACAGCATGCGCATGGACGAACATTTTCACCGTACTTCATGACCTAATGTGTAACCTCTGGAGAGCCTGTCTGTGCAGGCTGATCTGACCGGCTCAGCAGCGCTGACTTGAAACAGTTTTCTGTTTTCTGGCTGCAGAAACTACACCACCTGACAACCCCAAGAGGAAAGAGTCTTTTATGGAGTACCAGGGCTGAATCACAGACTGTTTTGCCAGAAACAGCCATATTGTGTGGGAAAACAACCAGAGAGAGAGAGAGAGAGAGATGGGGGTTGGTTGTCTCAGGGAAATGAGATGCAAACATCTAAACAGGGGGCAGACACAGCCTTAATTTGCTAAGAGCACTCATAAGTTTGTGTTTTCCATGTAAAGATGCAAGGACGACGAGAGGAACGGAGGGCGACTGAGGCCGTTTGGTGGGATTGATGTGTTGTGAGCTCAGGGTCTTCAGGACCTGACAGTGGAGGACAGCGTTTACGATTCACTATCGATTCAGAAAAGAAGTGGACTCATCGTTGAGCAGGTTTTGCTGTGTCAGGTTGGGAATTTGAGAGCGCTGTCGCATCACAAGACAAAAAAAAAAAACAAAAACAAAAGAACAATATCTTCCTTTTCCTCAAGCAAAAGCAGAGATAGTGACAGCTCTACTTTTTAAATGTTTATTTCCTGTCAGTGCACTGGTGTCTGCTGTGTGGTTTTGTCGTATTGATCCCCACCTCACCTCCCACTGCCTTTCCTCTTCGTCTCCTGCAGCTTCACTCGCCCCATTTCTTTGCTCCTGCCCTTTTCACCCTCTTTCAAATTCTCCCCCTTTTCTTTCCCCCTCAATATCCTGTCTTTTCCCCCTTTTCTTTTCTTTCCCTTGACTAATTCTTTTTTTTTCTGCCCCTTTTCTCAGCCCCTCCAAAGTCCCCTCCTCTGCACTGCTTCAACCCACATGTGCCTTCCTCTTCCATGCAGTAACGCCATGCATTATTCATGCACCCTGCTCCCTGTCTGGGGACACGTTTGGCCTCGTGAAAGAGCCCTGTTCGTGAGGGACGAGGGGTTGCACAGGCGGGGACTATCATCGTCCTGATTTCTGCTCTCGGCTGCAGATGAAAGCCTCAGACGAGTGAGAGTTTACTGCACAGATCAACACCCAAGACCCAAATGAGGTGGTTTCCTCAGACGAGATCAAGAATGTTTATTTAGCGTCTCTCTTCATTCGACAGCCAGGCTTTTCACAACAAAGCATCCCCCCCCCCCGCACCCCCCGTGTGTTTTCTCTTGAAACCAGAGGCCAGCTAAGGTTTCAGCCGTATCTGCTCTGATGCTTGTATGAAACACTTTGTCCTCTCTTCCCATTGGCCAAGAGTTCTGTTTGCCTGGCAGCACATCAGGATTCACAGGCTGTTCCTTTTTTGGGGCTTTAGAGTGCGCTCAGTAAAAGTTAAAAAAATGAAAATAAAAAAATAAAACATGGTCGTATGAAATTTTAATTCTAGGCAACCAGATGAAGATGGAGTGCATTGGTCTCCACAGCCTCGTGTGCTTTTTGAGGCGGAGGAGGTGGATAGAAAGACAGTGGGTGTGAGCGTGGGAGTCTTTTGGGACCAGAGGAGGGGCCTCTTGGAAAACCACAACCGCACAGCTGCTTTGGGCTCACATCTGCATCGCTTGGCACAAGTGCAAATTTTAAAAAACCGAACACACAGCTGGAGCGGAGCTCTGTTACGTTTGAAACCAGACATCTTGCTTCTGTCTGAATAAAAACTCTGGATGGGTCTGATTAAAACTCTGTTCTACTCTGCACAGGTGGCCCTGCCCGATTGGGATTGGGCCCTGATGATCAGAGGGACCCTCTCCACCACTTCTCAGCCAGTCCTGGAGGGGTTACAGAGCTGATGTCTCAGAGGACCAGGGCGTGCGTTAGTTTTAGGGCCCTGCAGAGACAAACCACAACACGGTGAGTGATGCTTTCACAATATTAAATGAAATTGTTTTAAAAAATTGGTTTGGATTTGAGAAGCAACGAGTACCGTAGTTTTCAGACTATAAGGCGCACCGGATTCTAAGGCACATTAAGCCAAACTAAAACATTCTGACAGATTTTTGAGCGTCGTGTACAACATAAATCTGTTCGAGGTCAGTTTTTTGAGTGCTTTGAAAAAAATTAAAGGATTTAAGTGCACCTTATAGTCTGAAAAATACAGCATTTTTTTTAGCATTTCTCACATGCTGCCATGAAATGCAGGCAATAATGTACTGTAACTACTATGCCTTATTGATTGTTAGTAAAATATGTCATGAACCGCTTGACGGATTTTAATGACACTTTCAAAGAGTTAATATTTAATATTTGTTCTTACAACTGATTAACTTTTGAGTCAACTTAAGATGGCTGCCCAAGCTAAAACGGCTATAACTCAGCTAACTTTAAAGATGTCGAAACAAAACTTTGCCATGGTTGTAACTGAGAGTTATTCCTAAAACAACATTAAACTGCTTGACATCTTAAAGATTTGTCATTTACTATTTGAATAAACCCTGTTTGTCTGTTAGCACAAAAAAACTCACAAACCAGTCAAAAAAATCGAAGCTTTCAGAAATAAATCCTTTCGTAGACATGTACAACTGATTTTTTTTCAGAGTCAAGCTGATTTAAAGTAGCTGTCACTTGTAGTTGAGACTCATGTGCATCTGATGCTTTGAGCTCTAACAGATTAGTATTTGTTTAAAAGTGTGGCCTTATCTGTTGGAGTCAGCTCTGTCTGTTAGCAAAATATCTCATGAACCAGTGAACAGATTTTAATGAAACTTTCAAGAAGTAACATCTGGATGCATATCTACAGTTGTTTAGCAGTTGGAGTCAGTCTGATTTAATTTGGCCACCAAAGCTGAATATTAGAATTCACACAAAATACTATAAATCAGTCAAATTTAAATCTATTGAGCCAAATGTGGATTTGGTAGTAGATGAGAGTCATCTTCAACCTCTCTCTTGAGCTCAAACAAATTGCGCAAAATCTCAGTTTAAAAATTTGACATGCAGGGCGGTGGGGGGATTCACATTCCTCGAATGAATGCTAAATGCAGCTTTATTGAAGTTGTCTGTTAAGAGTGAAAGCAGCAAATGCAGTATTTAAGTACAGAGATTGTGCGTGCATGAAAAGAAAAGGTTGGCGACTGCTGCTGCCCCACGGAGACCGTCATCGGAGATGATACCTGACTCGACAAGGACAGAGAAGGTCAGAGAGCAGGAGGGAGACGATGAAGCACCAACACAGAGAAAGGAGAAAAGCAGCAAAAATAACTCAGCACCGATTGTTGAGCATGACACAAACAGATTGGAAGAGGATGCATCCTGTCTGCAAGACTGTTAGAAGTTAGAACCGGATCTGTGGTTTACTTCTCTTAAGACATCGGGGTTTTGCTTCTCTCAATTGATTATTTATTTATTAACCTTTATTTAACAAGGCAAATCCCATTGAGATCACAGATCTCTTTTGTAAGGTCCAACCGGCGATTGCACCTAGGACCGTCTTGCTGTGAGGCAACAGCGCTAACCACTGATCCATCGTGTTGTCAAATGATTAAATGGGGCACAAGCATCTGTAATTACACTTAGTTTCTGGTGGGCAGCTGTTAGCGCTCCGGTCTCTCTCAGCATTCATCATCCACGTCTCTCTGCTGCAATCTGGATAAGCAGGATGTGCTAAAGTGACACCCTGACCAGTCCAGGCCTGTGCACCACGAAGGCTTTTAATCCTCTTACAGGATGGGACTACATTGCGTGCTTTGCCTCTATAGCAGACAGAAGTTAGTCAGCAGTGGCTTAAACTCGTTCTCACTCTGTTTAGATGAAGCTTTAGTCGCAGAAGCTTTGCCTCACATTTTCTATTGACTACACAGAAGTGTAAATAGTTTCCCTAAAACTCAGAACCTTTAAGATAATTGCAGTGAAGTGAATCTATCTTCCTCTTCCTTATTGGAAAAGTCGTGTTTTGAAATGTGAACAAGTGTGGCCGAGGGCCAGAGAGATCTCGTCGCACAAGTCTTGGCTCCCCGTTCCTGAAAAGCTGATCAAACCAGAATTCTTGGCCGGGTTTCTCCTTATCATGAGCTCTCAGGAGCACATCTGTCATCATTTAGTCGTATCGATCAAACCTGGGTTGCTGTGCTCTCACCATCCCTGCCAAAGTGTCCACTTTTCTCTTTTGCTCATTGGTTCA
Organism: Hypsolebias antenori; assembly: GCA_031762315.1. NCBI lineage: Eukaryota > Metazoa > Chordata > Actinopteri > Cyprinodontiformes > Rivulidae > Hypsolebias > Hypsolebias antenori. The sequence goes on along the minus strand of JARVGS010001166.1, from coordinate 20,624,390 downwards.
AATGTTGCCATAAGCGGTTGACTGATTATGTCATGAGACAGCAGGGAAACGATATCTGTAGAACCTAATGCACCACAAGATACTTTGAATCTTTGAGATCACATATGTTAAATTTAGCAGTTTGCCCTGAAAAGCTAGGAATGTGAAGTAAAGCACTGGCTCCCTGTCAAATTCAGAATTTAATTCAAAATCTTACTTCTAACCTACAAAGCCCTCAACAACCTAGATCCATCTTATATTAGAGATCTTATTGTTCCATATGTTCCCAAAAGAGCACTTCGCTCTCAGACTGCAGGCTTACTCGTGGCTCCTAGAGTATTCAAGAGCAGAATGGGAGGAAGGTCTTTCAGTTATCAGGCTCCTCTCTTGTGGAACCAACTTCCTGTTTCTCTCCTTGAGGCTGACATGCTGTCCAGTTTTGAGCTTAAGACGTTAGTTTTTGATAAATCCTATAGTTAGGCTTGTTATGTTGCTATAGGCTTAGACTACTGGAGAACAAATTGACCTCATTTCTTAAAATGAATTGTTACAATTGAATAGTTTCCATTTGATATTATGTATTTCTATCTTAACATGTGATTCTCAACCTGCCATTGTGTATCTGTTCCTCCGTCCTGTTCCGCTCAAACCCAACCTGTCGACGCAGATGGCCACTTGTCCTGAGCTTGTAGGGTTTCTGGAGTCTGGTCCTGCATGTTGTTCTTCAGCACTGTCACACCTATGTTTAATCTTAATCACCGCAGGTGTCTGTCATTTCACCTTGTCAGCGTCTGTATATATTCAGCCCTGTGGTGTCCTGTCAGTGTCTTTGGATTGTCCTGTCAAAGGCTTCATGTTCGCTATCCTTCTGTGTCTCATCCGTTTAGAGTATCTTCTGCCCTGACAGCTTTTTGTTTGTTTATTATTAAAATAAACGTTTTTACTTATTTATTCGGAGCCTCCTCATCTTCCTGCAATTGGGTCTCAACACAAAGATGCGATCATGATAGGCGGAGGCTGTTGATGGCGTGGCTGCGGTGACAGAGCGACAGAAGGATGACGTGCTTTGCTTCTACCACCGCCTGTTTGGAGTAAAAGCGAAGCGCTTCATTCCTCCATGTTCATTCCTGCGTCAGGGAAACGAGAGAGCCCGGCGCTCACTAGCAGCTGTGTGTGCTTGCAGCTCAGATAAGCTGCTTTTCATCATGGATGAGGTTTTTGGACGGCGTTTCCTGGTGGACTCGGGTGTACAGCAGAGCATTATGCCAGCTTCATCTACAGATGCTTTGTGTCAAAGTACTGGACTCCCACTTGACACAACTAATGGCACCCCCATTCAAACTTTTGGATCGAGGTCCATGACTGTTTCAAAAGACGTCAGTTTCAGTGGGACCTTGTAATAGCTTCTGTGTCTGTACCTATTTTGGGTGCTGATATTTTATGTGCTTTCAGGTTATTAGTACATTTCATTCAACCTTTATTTACATGTTGCTAATAGCTGTTTAATCGATGCAGTGTCTTTTGATACCTATCCCTGTAAACTTGGCGGTCCTGCTCATCAACCTCTTGCTAACATGCTGGCCACAGGTGATGAGTATCAGCGTTTGTTGTCAGAGTTTCCTGCTTTGACAGTTCCCACCTTTTCTACTTCTATAGCTAAACATAGGTTGGAGCATTGTATCACTACAGTTGGTTCATCATTTTTTGCACGAGCACGCCACCTAGATACCACTAAGTTAGCAATAGCCAAGGAGGAGTTTGTTAACATGGAGCGTCTTGGCATTATGAAATGTTCCAAAAGTCCATGGGCATCCCCCTTGCACATGGTGCCAAAGGTCCATAGGGGTTGGCGACCCTGTGGGGATTTTCGGTGCCTTAACAATGCAACCAGTAACGACAGGTACCTAATCCCTCACATTCGACATTTTTCTGCCCGCCTGGCAGGTGCAACTATTTTTTCCAAGGTAGATTTGGTGCGGGGCTACCATCAGGTTCCTGTGCATCCTTCAGATGTACCAAAAACTGCACTTATCACACCTTTTGGTCTTTTTGAGTTTTTACAGATGCCCTTCGGCCTTAAAGGCGCAGCACAGACGTTCCAGTGACTTATGGATTCGGTCCTGAAGGGTATACCGTTTTTGTTTGTCTATTTGGATGCTATATTGGTGGCTAGTCCTTTGGTGGCAGAACACATGGTGCACCTTCGCCAGCTGTTTGTTTGGCTCAGTGAGTATGGCCTGATTGTTAACACGGCTAAATGCCAGTTTGGTCTGCCTACTGTTGAGTTCCTGGGACACAGAGTGTCAGCTCAAGAGGTGGTTCCCCTGCCTGCCAAGGTTGAAGCTGTGTTAGTTTTTCCGCGCCCTCCCTCAGTGAAGCCCTTGCAGGAGTTTTGGGGGATGGTGAACTTTTATAACCGTTTAATCCCACGGGCAGCTCATCTTATGCACCCCTTGTATGAAGCACTTAGAGGCAAAAAGGGGACCAGCAAATAGAGTGGACCCCCGAGAGGGTACAGGCATTTGATGATGCCAAAGAGGCTTTGGCTAATGCTGCACTTTTGGCCCATCCATCTCCATCAGCTCCTGTGGCTCTGACAACTGATGTATCCGATTATGCAGTTGGGGCAGTTTACGAACAATGGGTGGATAGTGCATGGCAACTCCTGCATTTTTTAGCAGGCAACTCCGGGATGCTAAAAAAACATAGCACCTTTGATAGGGAACTGCTTGCTCTTTTTCTCTTTTTCCGGTTCATGCTGGAGGGCAGGGACTTCACTGCTTTTGTGGACCATAAGCCTCTCACTTTTGCTGTGGCTAAAGTTTCTGAACCATGGTCGTCATGGTAACAAAGGCATTTGTCCGTCATTTTGGAGTTTACTACAGACATTCAGCATGTGGCTGGCAAGGATAATCTGGTGGTTGACTGTCTATCCAGAGCAAGGGCCACTTCTGTACATTTAGGAGTTGATTACCTCACCATGGCTGCAGACCAACTGACAGACCATGATATTCTGGCCTTTAAGGCAGCTAAATCCAGTCTACATTTGGAGGAAGTTTCCTTTCATGAGTGTGGTACAATCCTTCTTTGTGACGTCTTGACTGGAAAGCCTCAACCTCTGGTTCCTAGTGGCTGGCGTCGGTGGGTTTTGATGCAGTTCATTCCCTTTCACACCTGGAAGTGAAAGCTTCAGTAAAACTAGTGGGGGCGAAGTTTGTGTGGCCAGGGCTCCGTAGAGATGTATGCACATGGGCGGCTTCCTGTTTAGCTTGCCAGTGTGCCAATGTGCAATGGCACACTAAGGCCCCACTAGAACAGTTTCCTATTCCCCAAGGGAAGTTTGAGCATGTGCGTGTGGATTTAGTGGGCCCACTTCCACATTCCAGAGGTTTTACCCATCTTTTCATTGAGCAGGTTCCACTGCTCAATGAAGGCAGCATTGTGGTCCTCATTGGTGGACAATGGTTAGATGGATCACCTGCCTTGGATTCTGTTGGGCCTGCATTCAGCTCCTAAAGAAGACTTGCAGTTTTCTTCAGCTGAGTTGGTCCTTGGCCAGCCTTTGAGGGTACCAGGGGACTTTCTTCCAGGTCCAGCGAGTTCAATTGCTCCTAATGGGAGTAGGGCAGTCCTAACAGGGGAAAATAGATCTGTTGTCCCATTGGCAGCACATCACTGCCTTCCACAGGTGTTTGTGCTGAAGGACCTTAAGTCGGCCGAGTATGTATTTATCCGCCATGACGCACACCGTTCACCATTTCAGCCTCCTTACGATGGTCCATTTCGTGTTTTGGAGAGGGGACCTAAAGATTCTTTGGTGGAGTTTGGGGGTAATCAGGAGAGGGTTTCAGTGGACTGTTTGAAACCAGCTCATGTTTTGCCGGGGGACCCGATTGAGTTGGCTCAGCCACCTCGTTGTGGCCGTCCCCCAATTTCTTTGCCCGCTCTTCCAGGTTTTTCCCCTACAGATGAGTTACCTCCCTCAGGTGAACAGTTAAGTGGCAGTCGGTGAGAAGAGTTTCCGTCAACTTCAACACATGTTGCTGTGAAGAGCAGCCATTGTGGCCGCTTTATCATACTCCCTAGCCGTTACTTTAGGTATTTCATTAATTTATTTATTGTTTTACACCTTTAATAGGTTTCACAATTTGTGTTTTTGGTGTTTGTGACATTCTGTGTGTTCAAGCGGGCCCTGTGTGGCGGACACAGATGTATATACAGGTAGTCCTCGACTTACGTTCGAGTTCTGTTCCTACGGGCCGAACGTAACCCGATTTTAACGTAAGTCGGAGCTCAGTCCACGTGGCGGCCGTAAGTCCGGATTT
>JARVGS010001166.1:20572964-20597755 GCA_031762315.1 Hypsolebias antenori | reverse complement strand
AAGAATTTTTTCTTCTTCTGCTTCCTTTCATTTTATATTTGTCTTTTTTAATTTTCTGAAATTGTATTTGTGTTTTTGTTGGAAATCAATGAAATGAATAAATAAATGAATAAATAAATAAATAAATTTGTTGTTAAAAACAAAAAAGAATGGGTGTCTGAATTTAAAATTAGATTACCATATTTTTTGCCGTATAAGTCACATCTTTTGCGTAAATTTGCAAGTCCTGCGACTTGTACACCAAAGCAACAACTAAACGTTTTTTCCCCTCATATTTATAACCCAATTATTGGCTGAGATCTGACGATTTCATTCATTCTGACATGAAAACTCTTGAACGCTAGCATTTGCAGCCGCTAGAGGTCCCTCAAATATGGCAAGCCAAATGTCTCATTAATAGGTAAAAGTGGGTATTAATGAGACATTTGGCTTGCCATACCAAGCCACCGTCATCTTGCTCCGGAACTCCTGGAGCTGCATTTCGCCGCACCGCCCAGGCGAAATGCAGCTGATTTGACCGTCAAAATCTTTTTTATTAAGGAAAAGTTCAACTGAGACACACCTACGCTATACTTTCGAGCAAACAAATAATTGTTTTTAAGTGTTTAACTTGTTAAATTCTTGTTAAAGTCTTACTGTGCACGCTCCCTCGGCCAATTGGCAGCTGATTGATTTTTGGCACAACATTGGCCCACATTTCTGGGTTGTCAGCGGTGACGTGTAATAGATGCAACTTATATGACGAAGCTACTTATTTATACTTTTTTCCACTTTAATAGACATTTTTGGACTGATGTGACTTGTACAGCGGTGCAACTTGTACAACGGAAAGTATGGTATAAGACCTTTAAAAAAAAAAAATCCAGGAAACAATTATTTGAAAAATATGCATCTCAGTGTAAGTATTTTAAAACTTATATTGTAGCTTCTTTGTTGCTTAAAGCTGTAGTGAAGCTCAGTGAAAACATTTAAACCTTAGATTTTACATGGGACTCAATTCTCATCTTGATCTGTTGAACGATCTCCAGCAGCTCCATCTCGGTGGGCATGTATCCCATGGTCCTCATGCATTCAGCCACATCTTTGTAGTTCAGGTAGCCGTCCTGGTCATAGTCAAACTCTTTAAAGGCTTCATGCAGCTCTGTGGAGTTTCCAAAAGAGTTTACAGCTCCTGGCATGGGAAGTCTTGTCACCACAGCTACAATTACTATCCTGAATATGGTGTTTGAACTTACAAATTAAGTGGGGCGGTATAACCTTTTGTTTTTTATTTTTTTAATTACAGATGAGTGATATCAACTTTCAACAGTCAGTTATTGAGATATAGGCACATGAACAGAAGAGAAAACAAAGTTGATGTTCTTATTTAAAACTACATTTCAGCTTTGGTCACGTGAACTTTGGGCGTTCCATCACACGTTACACACACTGATATAAATTATAGATGTTAAACTAAGAAAATGAGACTCACCATCAATTTCAGCTTGAGCCAGATCTCTTTCCTGAGGAAACAGAAACCAAACACATTTTATTTAAACAGACAAGATGAAAATTCAATAGAGTTCAATTCAAAAATACTTTATTAATCCCAAAGGGAAATTAAATGTAACTCATTATCCTTGTTTCATTAAGAGATGTTATAGATACTGATGGCAGGAAGGATCTCTTGTAAAGGACTGTCCTACAGCAAACCCGAAGAAACGCCGCAGATGCCGTCTGATCCGTCCATCCAGACTCGGCTGGCCTCTCGGTTCCCTTGGGCTGCAGGACCACCTGAACGCCTGCCAAGCTCCATGTCGCTGAGGACACCCTGCTGTAGGTTTCGGGGGATGATCCCATCCTTTTGATGTCACAAGCCGCTTTTCCTGCCATTTCCAAGATCTCAGTGGTCAGGCACTCGAGCACAGCCGGCAAGGAGACGGGAATGCATCTACGGCGCCTCCTTTTCAACTCATTTGAGATTTGGGGTTGTAGTTAAGATATTATTCGAACTTTGAGATGTTAATTAGCTGCTCCTGGTTGTTTAAAAAAAAACAAACACCTTGTTGTTATAGTTACACATCATAACAAATGTCCAAAAGTAAAAAAGTTTCGGTAAATATCATTCCAGCTGCAAAGCATCCGATACCAGAGGAAATGATCATCCAAAAAATGTGACACATCCAGCAAAAGAGGAATTAAAGTTCCCAAAAGCAGCATCTCAGAAAGAGTGAGCTACTCCAACATGCAGCCACCCCGAGCGGCGCAATTCTAGAACAGATAGAGTATTTCTGTCTAGAATATTGCACTAGATCAGGGGTTTGCGACCTTTATAATCCAAAGAGCCATGTCTGACCCGTCTCACTAAATAAAATGTGTCTGGATTCGCAAAAGAGCTGTGTTCATCATCTGGTGGCCCACAGGGCTCTTCCAGTTAGCTGTGGGGCCTTTTGTGGTCATGAAGGGGTCTGAGCTAGAAGTACGAAATAAAGATTACACAACTCATACAGGGAAGAAAACTATTATTACATTAAAAATACAAATCAATAATGAATCATTATTAATATTTTACATAAAGAAAAGAGCATAATCATTTTAAGAAACAGATCAAATATTTTATAGTACAGACTTTTGATTGTGTAAAAATTAAATTAAACGTTGAATATGCAGACTGTTATTTATGTATTTGTGGGACATTTAGTTGCATATGTCACTTTGAAATAGACTAGTTGTTAGATATGTAATGGTCTTATTTGTTTAAAATAGAGCCATTAATGTACTTTAACTTCATGTTTTTAATCAAACTATCAATTTAGTTAATTTATTCACATACTTGCACAAAACATAAACAGGAAACTGTTCAAACTAGCAGTTTTCCTCTGTGAAAAAAATCACAAAAAATCATTATAATTTTGGCCAAAGCTACACAGAGCCATCTGCACATGGACCAAAGTGCCACAGGTTCAAATTTTTATTTTAGTCTTCTGCATACATAATGCATAATTAGGCGATCTTCAGCTTTTCAAATGGATAACCAAAACAAACTGTGACATTAAGCTTCAATTGAGCCACTAAAGTAGCAGAAGTGGGCTCAGAGCCAGCAGCTCCAGGCCTGCCACCCCCTGCTGTTTACACTGAGCTGAAAACTAGCATCCAGATTCAGTTTCTTCACATCTTTATCTTTATAAATGTACTTTTATTTTAAATATCAGCTGCGATTTGAGTAAAATGGGGAAAATTTTCGAAAAAGACCAAAAAATTGTGCAATATTAATGAAAAGTCAAGACTAATTTTCTCTGCGAGTGTGTGGGAGTCGGACGGCCGCAGTAGTTTAACCGGTGTGTGGGTGTCAACTACTTACGGCTCCAAAAACACTTTGCAGCACCGAGGTGTAGACCTTGTTCATGCTCTCTGTGTTTTTCTTGGACTTCTTCGAGGATTTCTTTGGTGTTTCAGAAACGGAGCCTGACGGAGAGGTTGTCTCCGAGCCAGATTTATTGGCGCCGTTTTTGCTAAAACGTGGAAAAACAAACCAGACGGTGAATAAAACCCTAAATCTTTTTGATCAAATAAAGCACAAACGGGTACATGGGTCAGAATGAACCTGTCTGATGAGGTCGAGTCGGCAGACGTTGTAGAAGACGTCCTCTCTCCTGCTTTGGACATGCTGTGGACGGACAGAAGCTCAACTAGTAAAAATAACTGTTAAACACTTACTGGAAATATTTTCTTACCTTGTTGACTTTCGATCTTAAACGGAGAAATCTCAAGCAGGGGTTGAGCAGCTCAATTCCTCGCCTTCATCCTGTGAATGGCTTTAAAGTTTCCTGGTTTACCTCCCGTCCTCAGAGAGGCTTATCAGGTGATTACCTGGCTAAACACTGGAAAACAACGTGTGGCTGATCTGACCTTTGAAAGGTCAGATTTTTCCTAAGCTGCAGATTTTCAGATGAAGTACAAGTACTTCAGTTTGGGTACTTGACGATACTGAATACCAGCATCAAGCAGTTAATGATTAGTTTATGTAACGACATTAGACACATGTTTCTTTTAATAAGAACACAGCAGATGGTCTGCTGTCTTAACGTCAACTGTGTTTATCTTAAAATATTTCCAAACTATGAACGCTTTTTTAAAATTTTTTTATCCTCGCTAAGTGGAAGAGGAAATGACATCATCAAGCATAAAGATGGTTTGTTCTGAAATACAGTTTTTTTTTTTTTTGGGTGCAAGTACAAGTATTTGAGAGTGGGATTAGGCCTGGTACCAATACTGGTAAGGATATTGAGACAAATATTTGAAATCTTCCAACAGCTGTTACATCACCACCATTTACAGCTGAAAACTGGGACACTGCTGCTAATATTTATAATTTAAACCTGGTTGTTGTGAACGTATTTCATTTTTTGACACCTCTTTAGAGTACTGTATAAAAATGAATGCTCAGTAATCCAGGTAAAAAAGCCAGCAAAGTTCAGTCAGGTCGTCTGGACGGTTTCTTTCTTTTTTGGCTGAGGCGTTTCGTCCTTCATCCAAAGGATGATTTTTTTTTTTTTAACCTGGATTATGCATGAACTTTGATGTTTTGAACCACTTTGGCCATGGCTGCCTCAGAGGAACTGACAGGGGAGAGGGTGAGCCCCAGAAACCATCTTATCACCAGCAAATTGGTTAGTCCACTATGCAAGTGTGCTGCTTGTGGGACTGAGTTTGTTGTGGCTCCTTGGACTGATGAAGGCTTTTGGATGAAGGATGAAGCGTCTCAACAACAAAACAAAGAACCCATCCAGATGACCTGACTGAATTTTGTTGGACCTCTTTAGAGTCTATTTTTATACCAATTGCATTGAGGATAGTTATTAGGTTTTCAAAAAAAATTCTTGTGACTGAATAATTTTATGTTTTGTATATATTTTTATATTTCATTCTTGTCAAAAACAATGCATTTTTAAAAACTCTTATTGGCAACATATGAAAACTGTAAAAATATTAAGAAAAACAAAGGATTTGAATGATCTATGAAGTAAATATTTGATTTTTTTTTTTTGTTTAAAATGGCTTTTAAATACATATTCATAGTAATATATTGGGTGAATGTTAAAACTCACAGTAAATAAATAAATTAAAAACTTGTTTTTCCTGTATTTAAAAAAAATAACTCCTTTTGTTTTGAACTGTAGACTACAAAATTGTTTTAATGTTCGACTATAGCTTTAATGATTATTTATTACACAAAATAAAGTATTGCGAGTGTAGTTAGGGGACAATTACTGTAGTATAATGCGATTTTTCTTGTTTAAACTATTTGTTAGCAGTATTTTTTTATTACCAAAATTGTCAAAGAAGGCGCCTAAACAAAATCACAATAAAATACATTTTATTTAAAAAAAAAAAAAAAAAAAGTGTCTGAAAACTGGCAGTTTTTCCACTTGTGACGTAATCAGTTTAGGAGGCCTTTAAACGGTCTTCAATTAACCGGGTAGCCTTTTTCGGTACAACACCGTCTTATTGTAGCGCAGGTGCACTTTCATGCCTTTAATTTGACTTTTGGCCGCACAGCGTGTGATTGTTTGGGGATTTACAGATAATTTGAAATTAAGTTTCTCGAACTTAATCAGATTTTGTGTATTTATAAGACCAATGTGAAGAACATCGTGCTTTTTATGGTGTAATGACCGAAAAACGGGTTTTATTTTCGGCTGGTTAATGGCGCCTCCATTGAAGGTGAGTTTGTAAACATGACTGTTTTGTTGGAGTTTAACCACATTAATCTCTTAACAGAGTGAAAAAACACACCTAGTTGTTTCTATTCACTACTTATTGCAGTTTTAAAATCGTAAATATTTGATGAATTATCTAAATTTTAATCTAGTGGTACAGTACATTGAAGTTAGCCGCAGCTAGCTTAGATTGATACTACTGTATTTTAACATTATTAAAATATCTTAAATTAGTGTTTTTGATATTTAGATGCATTTGTATATATATATATATATATATATATATATATATATATATATTGTATTTCATCCTGTTGCATGTTTTGTTTCTGAACTAAAAATCAAAAAGATAAGCATTTAAGTCCTTATTCATTTTCCATTCATATAATTTACAAAGTAAATGAAACAGACGTGGATAGAGAATGTTTTATTTAATTTTTGAATGTAAACTAATACCACATACAATCAAACGGTTCTCCACATTGTAATGATTTATTTTGTGTGTTTTATTCTCAGTTTGCCTGAAAATGTTTAAAATTCACCAAAGTTCATGCTCAATAATCCAGGTGTAAATCCAACAATGTTCAGTCAGGTCATCTGGACGGTTTCTATTTTGTGCCCAGACGTTTTGTCTTTCATCCAAAGGACTTCTTCAGTCCGAGGAGCCACAAACTAACTGGAGTCTCTCAAGCGCCAACTCCCATAGTAGAAAAACAGTTTGCTGGTGATGAGATGGTTTCTGGGGCCCACCCTCTCCCCCGTCAACTTCTAAGGCAACCATGTCAAAATGGTTCAAAACACCAAAGTTCATGCTCAGTAATTTAGGTTTAAATCCAGCAACGTTCAATCAGATCATTTGAATGGTTTATTTTTTTTTTTTGTTGTTGTTGTTGCGACGTTTCATCCTTCATCCAAAGGACTTCTACAGTCCAAGGAGCTTTAAATTAGTTTTTGGTTTTGAAATGTAAATAATCAGCTTATTAAGAGTGGAAAGCACAAATATATCATTTATGAAAATATTATTGAATTTGGCATATTGAGGATAAAACAACACACCGCTCCCCTCTATGCAAAACTGCATAGGTTGTCTTTATAAAGTTAAAGTATCGGGTTGATATTGGTTTTGGATCAACACCAAATTTTACAGTATCTTACACCTGAACTGAACTTCCTCCACCATTTGCTCCTTAATCAGTTGGAAGACCTTTCTAAATTTAGTGTATTAACTTTACTAAATTATTGAAAACTAGGTTTTATCAGGTGTTGTTTGATGAAAAGAGTGATAAAGTTGACTAAAATGCCTCTATAAAACTTAAGTCTGGGGGTGGTTTGTTTTCTCAACTATAGCAGACTGTCATCTGCTATTTAAGAATATAAATAATGAACTTATTCAGACTTGTATGGTTTTCATTGCAAAGTTATGAAGACTGTTAAATTTATAAAGCAATAAATAAGACCTGTAACCTTTTTTCCTCATATCTATGGTAAACTGAATTATGTTTATGAGCTAAATTTGTGTGCGGCTGCCAGCTACCACGTTGATTTGTTTACCTACAGGAACTGCCGAAGTGACTTTAAATAGGTCAGCAATGGAGGAGCTGTTTAGGTTTGACCAGTCCAACAATTTTTATGTATTTACACTCAGTTTTGTTGAGTAAAGTTTGCAGATTAAAAGATGAACAATAAGCTTACCAGAAGATGTTTCGTAGAACGGCGCTCCACCGTCCTGCATGATACCCAATATTTATCCTTGACACTTGTCCTACTAAATCTTTCTTTGGCATTTAGTACCAGATTCACACATTTCCATTTAGACGTCACCGTCGAGATTCTTCGCTTGTCTGTTTCTGCCATATTTACTTACACAGACTAATGTCCAGCTTAATGCAGGCCCAGAAGTACCCCGGATGAGCAACTTTTGTCATAGCTCCCCATTTTGTGACAAACTTTCATTGCGTCATGGACCTCAGAGTCTGAAAAGTCATCATGCTGATCTAATTAAAAATCAAATCGGCTCAGAAATATACTATTCATTCAGATAAATAATAAAGTAGAAGACACAAGAGTGTGCTGAATATCAGTTTCACCACAAACTACTATTGCTGTCTTTTTTGTCCTGAGACGTTTCTGCCTTAATCCGAAGGACTTCATCAGTCCAAAGAGCCACAACAAACTCAGTCCCACAAGCAGCACACTCACATAGTGGACCAACCAGTTTGCTGGTGATAAGATGGTTTCCCTCCCCTGCTGACTCCTCTGAGGCAGCCATAGCTATGTTCATGTTTTGAAGCACTTTGGTTATGGCTGCCTCAGGGGAGAGGGTGGGCCCCAGCAACCATCTTATCACCAGTAAACTGGGTGGTCCACAATGGGCGTGTGCTTCTGGTGGGAATGTGTTTGTGGACCCTCGGACTGATGAAGTCCTTTGAAAGAAGGATGAAACATCTCAAAAAAAAAAAAAAACATCCAGATGAACTTTGTTGGACACTTTTATTATTTTTTTATGTTTCCTTTTCTTCATATTTGTTCTAAACAGCTTGGAAAACATCTCATTTATTTGTAACGTGCACCTTAAATTGATTCAAAAGGCTTAAAATAAAATAAATAGCAATTTTCTCTTTTAAGTTTATTGTATTTTGTCTCTTTTATCTTTAAACTATACCACCTCTCTTTGTTTACAATATATTTGCTTATATCTGTATGACTACGTGGATCGCATCATTAAATGAATACATGTATATAACATCATGGTTTACTGGAGTGATTTATGTTGAACTATTCCAGTAAACTTTTATTTTTATTAATTTTGTATCAAAAAAATTATAATTGATTATAACAATAGTTATTTAGTGTTATTAACAGGTTTAATCAGCTGAGAACAAACACACAGTCTGTTGAAAATCCTGCAACAAAGTGACAAGAATAATTTTCTTTTACACAGATGAAACTAAAATGTATGATCTTTCAGTGTTAACGCATGGTGGCTAGCCCCGAGTTAGCCTTTGTTGAAATATAATGATTTATGAAGCTCAAATCAATAAAATCATGCAATGTATAAACTATACAACCATCTCTGCACAGCAGCTGAGCTTTATCGCCCAGACAGGAAGTACCGAAGTTCCTTTTTCTCTCTGAAACTCCAACATGATGCCTGTTCATTTGTTCACGTTTTTTTTTTATTCTTGCAGCATGGCTCGTATTATATGTAAATGTATTTTCACATAAACAGAGAAACAAAAGCCACGTGCACGCCTCCTCTGCACCCAGCAGAGATCAAACACATGTTCATCACACATCTTGTTTGTCTTACGGTCTGAGTTCCCCTGATGAGCAGCGTGACATGTTGAATGCCCAACATTTTTTTTTACTTGTCTTCTCCAAAAACAGAGGATTTCTTGTTTTTTTTTTCCTGTCACTTTCCTTTGTTGTTATTGGTGGTTTGACCCAGAGACACAAAACAACGGCTCATTCAGAAGAAGGCATTGTGAGTGTCTCCTTGTGTTCAGGCACAGCGTGGTTCAGTCTGAAGAAGGGTTTGTAGGTCACAGCTGCAGAGACTGAACACATCTGGATGAACCTGCTTGGCCTTTTCGACGAGAAGGAGAACTTACTGCACTTTTGCTGATTGAGCTTGGGGTGTAAAACTTTACGCCAGAGCATCATGATTGTTGTTGGAAAAGAACCGTGTAGTTTCCTCCGTTGTCCTGGCAGAGCTCCAATAAAAATATATATTTTTTAATTAATTTATTTATTTATAAATACCACCGTTCTTCTCAACAGAGTTGCGACACTTTGATATAAAATCCTTCAGTGGGTGAGGCTGTGTCAGAGCTCTGTTTGTCTATTGTGCCGTTCCCCTGGTAGCTGACACGTCTGGCTTTCCAGCGGGTATTGTTCCAAGCTGTGACTCAAACTAACACTCAACATCTTTTTTTTTTTCTTCTCCCCACAAAGGTTTATCATCTGTGACTTCAGCATAAAAGCTGCTGTAGTTAATGTTTAAATCTGCTGCCGTTTGAGCTTTGTACTCGTGTTTTGTGGTCATTTTTGGTCTAGTTAGATGATGATCAACAAGACATCTGGGCTGCCAGATGCGCCACAGGCAAGTTAACCATTAACGGATTCAACAGTCCAACTATTCTATATGTGTTAAAGACGAACTTTTTTATTGCATTCAAGAAAATAAACATTATTCTTTCTGTGTTGGCTTCTGTTTTTTGTACCCCCAGGTGCACTTCGTTCACCCTGCAGATCTGTATTCCTTAAGCCTTGTGGAGTTCGGCCTGTGTGCACCTTCGTCTTTGTGGTTTTGGGTTTGGTGCATGTGGCAGCGCTGTGGCGAGCCACTGCTTAGACAGACAGGAGCTCTGTCTCCCTCTCCTCACACCTACCCATCGTGTCATCATATTCACACAGACGCACATCAGAAAATCCTGAAGCTCCACAGATTCTTTGGAGTTTACGAACACGGCTCCTCCTCTCCTGTGCAGTATTTAAAGGCCTGAGCTGCTGCAAAGCTGTCTTTTCTCATCACCGTCCACGATGAGTCACGCTCCTCGTGCAGATGCTGCCTCCGCAGCGTTTACAGACTCTTGACATTCTCTGCACAGCTCCAGGGCAGCGGGGGGTGAATGCACATGCAGGAACATGGACTCGGACAAACATGTATGCACACATGAACACGTGCATTCTATTTTAGGGAACTTTTTGTCTATTCGTGAACAGTGGGCGCACATTTAACGTATACATGTTAGTTCTGGTCAAGTTTGACATTATTCTTATTTTAAGAGAATCTTTTAGTTGGAGTGGGAAGTAAGTAATCTATTTCTTGTAAATATTTGAACATGATTCGCTCACAACACATTGCTACTTTCAGCAGAACACAGAGTTTATGGCCGTGTTCCTCTGCCATGTCCGTAAATTAAATCTGTGGCTACTGGTTGCATAACGTTCTTTATGCAATCAGAGATGGAGATTATGGCCTGCACCTCTTTGCTCTCATGGATTTCCAGGCTATCCAGCCAAAAGCTCAGCCACTTTTGATGCCCATTCATTCGTCCACGTTTGATTTAAGCTGAGTTGAAGCCAACTATCCTAAAAGCAAAACACAAAATATGTCTACTGCTCTGTCAATTCTATGCATGTGAACCTGAAACCATTCCACAACACATATAGTGAGCGCTAATAAAGCTAATCCTAACCCTGAACTATCTGAAGTCAACTTTGTTAGTGAAACGCTCTTAATTTGATGATTATTTTTCATTTTACCAGCCTTTGTTCTGCTCTCCCTGCAAAGTCATCAGTCAAAGTGAAAAAGCTCCTCAGGAAGCTGAATTCAGATGTAGTGCACGTTGTACAGCGATATAAAGAAAGGCAGGAAGGACGTGGTCGGCCCGGCGCTGGCCTGGCTCACTCTTCCTGTCTGTCCGACTACTATAAACGTCCACATACATTCTCCCCTCCTCGTAAAAGAAGTCAGCACCTTGTAGATCCGGGTCTATAAACTGGTTTCCGCATGCTCCAACAGTTCTAGTAGAAATAATTCCCAGCATAACTGACAGGATATATATATTTGTGTCATCCCCGTTCTGAAAATGGACCAGTGAGGGAGTTGTGGTTCCTCCTTGGCAACGAGTTGCTCCTTTTATAGATTTAAGCATCACTGTGTTCATCTCATGTGGTTTCACTGCGAGGCTCAGTGGCAGTGAACCCCAGAGCTGACTCCTCGCCCTGAGGTGACACAGACAGTTGATATGTGGCTAAAACTGAGAAGTCCGGCCCTGATTAAAGACGGAGCTGGTGTACGGTGACCGATTTAGAAAAGCAAGAGAAGAACACAGTTTACACAAGACGCACTGTGCTTAGAAACAATGGCATGATAACATGGTGCAAAAACCCAAGAGTCCAAGTTTTAGGCAAAATAAAAATAAAAAAAATAAAAAAAAAATAACTTCTTCCCACTTTCTTCCCACACAAAGTATAGACAGATTGGAAGTAACTGTCTGGGAACAGAGTGAATAAACACTACACTTCAGCCGCTCATGGTTTATGTCCAACTGAGACAGCAGGTCATCATGTGGTGTTACCACAACCAAAATATAAAACTCCAATTTATCATCCGCTGAGAAAAGATGCAAACTAGGTGATAGTGTTTCTGTCCGTGTGCACATTAGTCAGCTCAAAAATGACGATAATGTAATTTTCACTGTATGAGTCGCATTTTTTGCATCATGCCTGTGACTTATACAGTGAAGCAATTTATTTTTTTGATTTTATTTTAAATATTTATAACCCAAAGTTTGTCTGAGATCTGACAATTTCATTCATTTTGACATAGAAAATATTGAACACTACCATTTTCAGCCACTAGAGGACCCTCAACCTATATGGCAAACCATGTGGCTCAGTAATAGGTAAAAGTGGCTATTAATGAGACACTTGGCTTGCCATACAAAGCCACCTTCATCTCGCTCCGGAGCTCCTGGACCAAATGTCAAATCAGCTGCATTTCGCCGCACCGCCCAGGTGAACTGCAGCTGATTTGACCATTTAAGTGCATTTATTAAGTAAAAGTTGAACTGAGACACACCTTTGCTATAACGTCGAGCAAACAAACAATTGTTTTTAAGTGTTAATCTTGTTAAATTCTTGTTCAAGTCCTCCCGTGCACTCCCGCTGCTGCCATTTGGCACAACACTGGCCACATTTTTGGCTTGTCAGCTGTGACACATAATAGATGCGACCTATATGGCGACGCAACATCCATCCATCCATTATCTTTTATCCGCTTCTTCCATTGTGGGTCATGGTGGTTGCTGGTGCCCATATCCAGGAATCACTGTGCGAGGGGCGGGGTACACCCTGGACAGGTCTCCAGTCCATCACAGGGACACATAGAGACAAACAACCATCCACTCTCTCACTCACTCACACCCAGAGACAATTTAGAGTTACCAGTAAGTAAAACACGCATGTTTTTGGTATGTGGAAGGAAACCGGAGAACCCGGAGAAAACCCACGCATCAAGGAGAGAACATGCAAACTCCACCCAGAAAGCCCCCAGACCAGGATTTGAACCAGGGACCTGCCATTCAAATTCTTTCATAGTTTTTAAGGAACATTATGATGTCCCCTTTTATTCAGATATTTTTTTTCCAGGGTGGTTGAACCGCTGTGCATCTTTACTACTGAGTGATTTGGTCAGTCCACTCATCTGTTGCTAAATAATCTAACTAGTGGCAAAATTCTTTTCCAGCTGTTTCTTATACACACCACTTACTTTTTAAACCTTTTGTTGTCCTGCTCTTTTACATGTGCTTATGTAATGAAATTCACTGTAAAAGAAAAAAAAAGGTACTGTGAAATGTGTAAATCATTACATTGTCTTAATTTAGTCTACGCATTTTATCGTTTTGAGAATTGGGGTTATACATTGACAAAAGGCAGCGTTTAAGCCTAATCAGCCAAAAGTTGGTTTTACGAATACAAAGTACAAGATTAACCGAAATGAAGTATTCAGTAAGTATTCAGAAACAGTTGGTGAGCAGAGATGTATACTGTATTTGATCTTTCAAAATATTAATGGTTTTTTAAAGGTGACGTGTACAAAAAAAAAAAAAAAAAAAAAAAAGAATAAGGCAGGTCTCTTGTTTGAGGCCAATTTTTTCCACTTGTCATGACGTCGTGTAGCTTTGTCCATCACAGCCTTGACATAAAATCCTTTGGGGTTTTTAATTTGTGTGTGCTTTATTGTTCATGGGGCAGGGTCAGATAAGGAGTGCCCGTGTCTTCATCTTTTCTTTGTACAATAAACCTAACTGAATTACACACTTTCTACATAAGCAACAACAAAGTTAATGTAACAAGCCAATTTATTATTTGGGAATAAATGACACACTGACCTTATCTGTGGGTTTACTGCGTGTTTTGGTCAGAGATGTAAATTACACGTGCAGTTTTATGTACCCATGTTAATCTAAGTACGATTCTTAAATCTTGAGGTATTTTAATGGTCTTTCAGCATTTTTAATTGAAAAAAGGTTGTTCCGTTTTAAAAACAGCAGAGGATAAATTCAAACTGTTTCCACTGCTGAGCTGTTTTGGCACGTCTGAACCTCTAAAGCACTTGATGAGGATTATTGGAGGATTTCTTTCTCTGTGATGTTGCTGCACGTCTACAAAGCCAGTGTTTATCTTTGAACTGGTGCTTCTTGCTCAGTCCCTGTTTTGCATGTTCTCATTTGGTAACGTATCAGAACATACAGAAAACAATTTGTACATCTTCACTCATTTTACTAAAAGAGATATTTAAGATTTCACCCTGAGATTGCCACTTGTTAAGAGAAAGCCGGTGCTGAGAGGCTGCAGCAGCTCAATCCTTCTGGAGCCACAGTCCCCACATCAGACTGTCATTCACCTGATCTTTATCTGCTGTCTGACTCCTTGATGCAGTAGACAGCAGCACACAATGATGCTCTCAGTTTATCAGCCTGATCTCATTCCCAGAACAGTTTCATTAAGCATTGACTGTGCTTGCCATAATAGTGTGAATGTTTGTGAAGCATTCACACTATTGTGATCCATTTTTCTTCAGAATGTTTTCCAGCATCTTTCTCGTTCCACAATTTTGGTGCTATTTCAATAAACAATATATCAAAACATTCAGGGAGCTGACCTGGTATTCGTGAAACTTTTTTTTTTTTTAAATTTAGCCTTTTCTGACAATTTTTCCTCATAGAAAATGAACTGAGCTCATTTTACATCCTTCATATCTTTAGCTCTGTTTACAACCGTTCACTGCTCCGTTCACTTTTTGTGCTGGTTCAGCTTCTTTGTGCAATTTGAAACATTTTTTTTCAGCTGCTTTGTGCTCCTTTCTGCTAACTACATTTTTTGTGCTTCTTCTAATTTTTTCTGCTAATTTCAGCGTATGCTCCCTTCAGCTTATTTCTGCAAGTTTCAGCTACTATTTAGCTGTTTTATGCTAATTTTAGCATTTTTCAGCTAATTCCACATTTTTTGCACTCATTTAAACTTTTCAGCCTAATTCAGTAAAAATGTGCCTTTTAATCATTATTAATAATTATATGACATAATAATTTTAAGATCTTTTCAGATTTTAGCCAGCTGATTTTTTTTAATTTCTGCATTTTTCAGCTAATTTCCACTTTTTTGTGCTAATTTCTGCTTCTTTTAGCCTACGGTAATTGGGCACACTTGTGCTCTCTCCACTTCCTTCTGGTAATTTAAGCATTTTTCTTCTTCTTTAGCTACCATTCAGCTGTTTTTTTTTTTTTTTTTCAATTTCTGCTTTTTTTGCGCTAATTAATTTGTGCTCATTTCTACATATTTAACCCTAATTCAGCAAATATGCGTTCTTTCTGCTTTCTTCTGCTAACTTAGGCTTGTGCTTCCAGTTCAGCTACATTTCAGCATGCTTTTAGCTAATTTCAGTGTTTAACCAACAAGTTCTTCTGCAATAAGCATCCACGCTGCATTTTTGCAGGAAATACAATTTCTCTTGTTCAGTATAGTCATCACTCATCCTCACTTACACCAGTGTAAGACTTATTTGTACTTTTATTGGACTGATTTCAAAGATTTAATTTAGCTGTAATTCATCAGACATTTTCAAAATAATGTAGCGATTTGTTCTTCAGAAAATTAACAACTGCATTTAACACCAGGAAGGATATTTTCTTTGTAAAAACAGAATAAAACTTTGCTTCTGTAGAGGAAAATACTATACGATCCAATAGAACGTGACAGTAAAAATAAAAAGAACTCAAGAAATAGGCCAAGTGATATATTTACATGGCAGCTTGAGCTGTTTGTGTCACTGAACATTACCCTCTGTCCTTGTTTTCACCATAGTCTCTCAGACATCTGAGCAGCGTGCCTTTCCTCTTTGGGCTGTCATACGCGCTCAGAGCTGTGTCGTGGCGACTGCATCTACTCAAGCTTGAAATTTGAGCCCATTATGTCAACAGATGTTACAAACAGAGAGAGCAAGCGTGAGAGGAGGAAACACCACAGTGGGAGCACCGTCAACGTTACAGCACTAATTCAAAAAGGGGGGGAAAAAAAAGAGCAAAAGTGCATATCAAAATTTACCAGATATGTATCTCTCATTTGTTACAGAAGTCTAAATATAACTACTTTGTTTAAAAACCTTTTAAAAAGAGGAACATTTGGGTGCAACAAATTTTTCAGACACATAAAACCAGCACTTGTCTAAATTAACACACCTTTCCTGTGGCACTTGAGAAATTATCACAGCAAACTGCATCTACGTTTCACACGTGTGACAATAACATTTTTGGTTTGATCGATACATTTTTCCTTAGTGTTTCCAGAAGCTTCATTTTAATTATTTCTTCGGCATTTGTCGTCTTATCTCTTCAGCTCGTGCTCCCAGTAAGCGGAGGCGAGAAGTAAAAGAGGTCGAGTGTGTCGGTTGATCTTTGATGGTGAAAAGCAGCAGAATTTAGGCCCAACAGAGAAAGTGCTTTTGGTCTGCTAAACTGGTGGATGTCATTTTTTTTTAAACACCACAGCACGTAAACATAAAAACACTTTATCAAATCAGGCAATGTTTGCTTGAATCTGTAAAAAAAAAACACAAAGATGCTATTCCAACTTTTGGTACACGTTAGCAAACGAGGGTTTATCATTTGGACCCTACAAGATTTGTAAAGACTTGTGTGTGCCTTGGTTATAATACAGTGACACTGAAAAGTAAGAAGTGCACCTTCTCATCCATCTCTCTCATGGTCCAGCGGACAGTGCCAGACTTCACTCTGCGATCTCTCTTTCTAAACAGTATATCAACGGCCCTTTTAAACACTTTCTCTTAATCACAACTTTTGTTCTTTTTATCAACTCCTGCTTTTATAGCAGCTTCAGCAAGAACTCGTAGGTGGCGTTGATGATCCCCCAGGAGATAAGTGACCGATGGTAGTTGAGATGGGCCCCTCTGAAAAGCTTGGCCACGCTGCCACCCCTCTCTCTCCACACTGTTAACAACACTGTCCTGCACGGCTGAAAGGCTCCACCCACCTGAGACTGAGCTCGGGATTTCACCACGTTTAGCGGGTAAAACAGAATGCCGAGACCTGCCCCCAACACTCCCCCACACACAAAATCATTAACCAAGTGACCCGGCTTGTTGGTAGCCTCTGGCAGCAGCTCTTTAATCGGCCCCCGTAGCCCAAAGAAGAGTATGTTGCTAGGGCCGTTACGCAGGAGGATGGGGACGAGGCCACGGTAACACTCTGTGACACCGTACTCGGTTAGAAGAGTCCGGAAAGTGTGGGCTGTGTTGTTGAAGCGCCCGTGGTGCCGATGGTCTTGGAGGAGCGTCTGCACACGCTCGAACGGTGTGAGGATAGCTTCTGCAGTTCCTGCCAAAGCTGCGGCGAAGCTTCTCGTGACAAGTTCTGGCACTCCGCTGCCCCCTGCACGGTCGAGTAACACTCTAGAGAAGTCCTCGTAAAGGCCGAACATGATGGCCACTGTAGAGCTCTTCTGAAGCAGTGGGGGGAGTAGGCCCCGATAAAGATTCCTCAGCCCATCCCTTTGGAGCTGTTGCACCGCCTCAGTGACCAGCACACCATGCAGCTGCTGTCGGAAGAGCACCTTCTGAATGGGGAAGGTAATCACGATATTAGTGAAAGCTGCGATGGAACCACAGACATAGTGTTTCCCTTGAGGACCCAACTTGGTACTCAGAATCCCAGCAGGCAGCAGGGAAGGGCCTCCTTTTGTCAGGGCATCTTGTGGTTGAGGTGTCCGGGCTGACTCGGAGTCCATGGTGCTGACAGCCATGGGAGGCTCAGTGCACAGTCTGATCCTCCAACATAATAAACGCTCTGCGAACTGCTGTAAAACAAAATTTAGAAAGAGATTACGAGTTTACTATTTTTAAAAAATATAAAAACTGTAAAACAATTACAATTAAAAGGTTTAGCTCTATTAAAAATGGTTACAATGGAAATATACTGACCTTATAATAATAATAATAATAATAATAATAATAATAATAATAATAATAAATAGGAACAAAAAATATAAAATAGTTTGAACAGTGATATAAACAAAAAAAATTCTGAAAATTTTTTGAAGGTTGCCATTATGCATACCTGGATTAATCTAAGATAAGGAAAAATACATCATTGTTGATGTATAAATTAAATAAAACCTGAAACAAAAACCCACGATCATTCAAAATACATGCTAAAGATGCTGACAGTGGCTCATTGGTAACCATGGTAACCACACACCTGTGTCTCTCATTCCCTGACAACAAATTAAAGAGGCAAGACAGAATCAGACCAATTAAGCATAAAAATATGTTTTTCAAAGCTGTGCAATGAGATGCTGGACTTTTTTTTTTTTAAATAAATTGGAACAAAGGTGATTCAGTGCATATGCACTGGCGCCATTATCTGTCCAAAGAAATACAAAAACAACAAAAACCTAACAAATAACACTTGAATACAACTCATTACAAATCTTGTGATTTATTAAAACTGATATTACTCTTTGCATAGCTTATAATGTAACAAGTAATTAGTGTACATCCTAAATGACTTAGTATCTGTCAACATTAGATAAGAAACTGTCTAAAGCAGATTGAACTGTTACAACCACCTGCCCTAAACTTAAACAAACACACTGCTTCAACTGTCAGCTGATAAGAGTTGCACAACAGCCTGATAAGTGGCAGCTTTAGTCCTGGATAGACAGTCCAACTACTAAGACACATAAGGTTACACAAAAGTACACTGTAAGTGCTACCAGAACCCTATAAATGGCATATTACCTTTCAAATCCATTATCTTACCAGTAGTATGACTGAAGTTAGCCATTCACTTTATTTTAAAAAGGACAATAAAGGAGACACCAGCCGCAATAAAAACAAAACCCAAACTTAAATTAGCGGTAAGTTAAGTAACCCATTAAATATTGTAAGCAAGTAAGCTGCATAAGAACTTCCTCAGTTATTGTGGCAAAACAAAAATGTTACACACAGCTTCAGGCTAGTATGACAAACCAGACTGACAAGTGTCCATCGATACCAGAAAACCTATGATATATATTTTTAGTGTAATACTACAAGTCACAAACATGGCTTTTCAAATTCATCTGGGTTTGTGTTGTATTATATATANNNAGTTATTGTTTTAGTGTTATATAAATGAAGTTTGAAAGTTTATTCATGTGAACTGGAAATTTTGCAAAGCATAAACTTCATTGCACACTATATTTGAAAGGTTTTCTGCAGATTTTAATATACATGTTCATGAATACAGGCCATCTGCTTACACAGCACTAGTTTAAGTAGCTCTATCACTAATTGCTTGTTACTTTGGATAGTAAACTTTCTCTAGTTCTTTACTTTTTGATGTCACAGTGACAAGCAGTGAAGTACTTCCCTCTTACACACACAAAAAAAGGCTATCAGCAGATTTGAAAAGAAGAAAACAACTCAAATATCGGGGCTAAACACGCCCTCTGTGCTGCTTCCTCGACTTTAAACTCATCAACTTGTCAATGTAAAAATAAAAAGGCAAAAAAAAAAAAAAAAAACACAAGACTAATGATAAGCTCAGCAACACACAATGTTTTTAGCTCGGTGCTGCAAATAAATTAACTAAAATCACTGCTTCTAAGTAAATTAAGTCATATGTAAGGATTTTTTTTTTTTTTGTTAAATCTTCATTAAGCGTCAGCAAAGAACTGCCTAGCATGCTAAGTAAGTTAGCTAGCTCAGAATCAGAGCGTTAGGTGCTGATTGACTACAACTAAATTTAAAGACACGAAAGAGTCGTTCGTAATATTGGTCACGCAAGTGCTAAGCTTATAAACGACGTTTTACCTGCAGGGTACACAAGTCTGTCGCTGTCCTGTTCCTGGACAGACAAAGTGTTGTTTTTTTGCAGGATATTTTGGGCCAATTCTGTAGGTCGTGTCTGGAGCTCCACCAGCAAACAGCAGCAGTAGGTGACAGGGCTGCGTCGTCTGCGCATGCGCACTGGATAAAGCTACTAATATCGGATATAGTTCACATTTGCATTTTTAGTATGCTGTATTGAACGACATGCATAGTGGATAATATAACTGAGATTTATCGTAGACGGATTTGGCTCACACACACACACAAATATTTTCTTGTTTGAAAGCTCCGTTGAACATTTGTCGTAAAGCAGGAAGTGACGTAGATGTCGTAACTTTAGAACCTTACGCTCTGGTAAATAAAAGCTAAGCTAGTTTTTTTCTTTTTTTGGGGGCCGAATGCTCATGGGTATTTTTTTTAATTTTATTTAGCATATATACCTAATATAATACTGAAATGTGGCATTTATGTAAGATCATTGAATAGTAGTGTGCTGTCAGCTAAATGGTTCTCCCAAAGATGTAAAAGGAAATTTTGATAACTAAATGCTAGCCGCTAATGTTGCCGTATCAAAATACTTGCGGAGAACTGTTTTTACTTTAAATTTAGCTTCTGATGTTTTCGCATGTAAAAGAGCTATATGTTTCACTGTAGTCTGGCCTATTTTCACGTGTGTTAGTTTTCGCATCTACCAAATTTAATCAATGTGAAATGTCAGCTCAAAAAGACTGCGAGTTTTTGGTCAAAAGAGCCCGAGAGTTGGTCTCTGAAGACACATGTGCGGCCAAAGCCTGGCTCATAACAGCTAGAACTCTTTATCCAACAGATTTCAGCATACAGGTAATACAAGTTATCTGCCTAAACTGCGTTTAAATTGAATTGCAGCTTTGTAATGAACCTCTTGAAACTTTTCACAGTATGAAATGTACATCATTGAACGCAATGCAGAGAAGACAGCTTCTGCGGGGAGACTGCTGTATGACATGTGAGTTACAACATTGCGTGTGTGTGTTTTCTTGTCATGTCTCCACGTGTTGATGCTGTGCTTACAAGTGCAAATAATGTGTCAACTCTTTAGGTTTATAAACTTTCCAGATCAGCCCATTGTTTGGCGTGAGATAAGTGTGATCACAAATGCCCTACGCAGTGACTCTCAGGATAAACATGCACAGTTTCTAAGAGGCAAGTGGAGTTATGTGCACACTTGCGTTAATGCACATCACAACAACTCTGCCGTATGAGACATGTTTTGGAAATTTCAATTGCATCTTATTGTCTTCATGCAGGACTTTTTGAGACGTTGCCTGGCCGTGTGCAATGTGAAATGCTATTGAAAGCCACAGAGCAGTGTTTTAACACTTTGGAGAAAGCAGAGATGCTGTTGCTCCTTTTGAAGCGCTTTCCAGAGTCTGTGGTTCAACATGGGGTATGTAGTAATGCATTAACTCTGGTGTTTTTGAACTGTGACTCCAGCATAACACACTGAAGGGTAACAATCTGCTGCAATGTTAGGTTAATTTAGGAGAGACGCTGTTGGAGGCAGAGGCATCAGAGAATTCAGAGACACCTGTCAACTGCTTCAGAAAACTTTTTGGTCAGTGATGATTAATTTAAATTAAATTATTAAAAATAAGCTGTTTATATATATACATATAATTTTTTTTAAAATATATTTATTTATTTTGGTATTTTATGCAGTGTGTGATGTTCTTCCTTTGGTCATAAATAACATGGACATGCGACTGCCAACAAGCCTAATGCAGAAATACATCCTGAAAGCTGCTGAGTTCTACATTGGTTATGTTACTCGTGGACCATCACCTGACATGCAGTTACAAGGTACAATTACACTATTAAATATTCAGGTTACTTATTTCCCACAGTTTGATCACTTCAAGAGTTCCACTCTTTGGATGTTTACATTTTCATTTTCCATTCAGTTCTCTGATTTTACCTGAATGTTTTTTAGGAACTCAAGACAGCGGGACTTTAAAATCACCTGGCATTTCTCGTGGCTCACAGCGATATGTGATAGATGGCCTGTCAGAAAAATCTTCAGTGGTAGCAGAACCTTGGGAAAGGCTTCTTGATATTGTCTCTGTGGTTGGTGCACGCTGTGAGTGGCAGGGAGACAAAGGGCAAAGGTAAACTCTCACTTTGCCTGTCACAGTTGCCTCTTTTATAAGTGTTAGTGCTCAGAGACAATTCTGTGAACTGTTAGTGTACTGAGTGAACATAGTGTAGCCATAAACAGTGCAACCGGATTGAAGAGCTTTGCACTCTTTCACAAATTATGTAGTTAAGTTTTATTGTAGTTTTTAGACAATAACCGTTGTAAAGGAACTCGTTTTGTGTTTGTATGTTCTACAGGAGTTATGTGGACATGTTGCAGAGAGTGAAGGAGCTGTGCCGGTATCTGCCCAGTCTGGAGGGAGAGACCAGGTCCCGCTGCTGCAGTCAGGTGGTCATTTGTGCAGCACTTGTGCTGTTCCGCAGCGCCTTCCTCTATGTCTCAGCTGTACAACCTGCACTGTTCCAGGGTCGGTTTCTGTCTTTGCACACACAGTTCACAGTTTGTTCATGTATTCCTAATGCAACTGGTTTTTGAGCTTGTGCCATTTTAAACCTGTTTCTGTTTGCAGGAGTTGGTGCGATGATTTCAGGGCCGTGGATCTTAGTGGAGGATTTGAGTTCAGTGTTCAGTGATGTGGAGATAGATCGAGGAACTCTAAAACACACACATAAGAAACGCAAACTGGCTGATGGGCGAGACAAAACGATGGTACAGACAGATTTAAAAACGTTTGGTTTTAACTAGTTTTTCAGAAACTCCAAAATGACTAAAATTGTTTAAAATACTGCACATATACTTTAAATGCACACACTACATGACCACAGAGTGTATTTTTCTTTATTGTGTGCATTTTGTAGAGCTCAGATGATGAGGAGGGTTTAGGGAAAGGCCGAGGTCGAAACATTTGTGTCAACAAGATCGAGATGCCCAGCTGGTCTGAGACTCTGGAGAGTTTCCGCACAGCAAGAGAAAGTTGGGACCTCCTTCACGCCCATGATAGTCTGGAAGTTGGTAAGTACCACTGATGTTTGTGTTTTGTGTGACCATCTCGAGAGACTATCAACACATCATAAATGATCCATCCCAACTACAAAATATGTAGGTAGTTATTTCATCGTCATTAGGGTTTATTTAAAGTATTATAAATACCACATAGACCTATTTATTCCTTTAGATGAACTTAACTTTTTTTTTTTTTTCAGAGTTTAAAAAAATTTGTGCTGCATGGAAGACGGACAGCTGGCTGTGGTTCAGAATATTCCTCACGGACATGATTATTTACCAGGTAGGGGGTCACAGTTTGCTTTTTGTGTGTTTGACGCTTATGGCGTTTTTAACCGTCCTTTGTGTGATAAAAAAGTATCTGCTTGAACAGATTTGTTTTAATTCTCACAATTTTATTTAAGTTGAGATTTTACAATGAGGACTGCTCTAAAATGACCTATGTTGAGAGTTTTCACACTGTTAAAAATGTTATTACAAAATTAACAAGCATTTTTCAATAGTCACAAATGCTGCACTGAGTTTTGCTTTAATGTTTTAAATGAAAATTTAGGGGAGGATATACAGCAAAGAATGGGATTTAGAAAGACATTCATTTTAAGAGGGGAACAAAAATTAAATAAAACAGTGCTTGTTTTGTACATTTTCATATATTTTTCAACATGTTTGCCTTATAAATATTGTACTGACATAATAAAATCTAAAACACACCTATACTCATTGACATTTAATACAGGGTTATTGGATTTCGATTTAGTATTTCACTGATTCTGATTCTGTTTTTGCTTTTTGTTTTATTCCTAAGGTCATCAGATCTGATTTAGCATTTCATTGTTTATAATATGTTTTGTGTTTTATATTTTTAATCCATGTGCTGTATATATATCTTGTTACTTTTTATTTGATGCTGTGATCTTTTTGTTAAGCACTTTAATAACAGTTTCTGTTTTAAATGTGCTCTATAAATAAATCTGACTTGACTGACTGTTTATGTTTTTGTCATCTCCAGGGTCAGTATCGAAAGGCCCTCTCCAGCCTGCATCAGATGGCTGCAGTACAACAGCCTCAGCCTGGCCAGCAGAGCCCCTCTGGTCCGGCCAGTCTGGAGCACCACAGGGCCCTCATACAGCAGGCATCCTGCCACTATGCACTGGGAGAGTACAGGGTAAACATATGCACACCACCTTGCTTATACATTATTTATATTCTGAGTGCAGACCAAGCAAACAGTGCATTAGGCTATACTTCTGTACTTTAATCATTCATATTTAAGGTTTGATTGGTTGTTTTCAGCTGTTCTTAAAAGACACAAGCATACTTTTGATATTTTAACAATATGTGAAGTGACTATTTGACCATGAAAACAAACAAACAAAAAAAAGATCTAACTGAAGGCAAACGTAACTCAAATAATCACTTGATGCACCATGGCATTGTGGTTTATGCAGTACAAAAGCAAGTTAAAAAAAATGCAGTTCTATAGTAGATTTATTCCAAGTTGGCAGGCAAACAATGCGATACATATCACAGGATCCCTTCCTGCCTCTCCTGCTCTAGCTCCTGCATGACTGCTCGCCTCGTTGCCCCACCGTTAACTGGTTAAAAAAAAACATGACCACCCACACGCCTCCAAATCTCCCTAAAGCCTACATATTTCTACCTCATACCCACATCCCAAACAGAAATAAATACATACAGTAGTCCCTCGATTATCACAAGGGTTACGTTCCCCCCCGTAATAGGTGAAAAACCATGAAGTATGAATTCTAAATTTATTTTAGATTTGATATATATTAAGGCTTTATAAACTCTTCCCACACTCTTGAAATGTTCTAAACTCTTAAACCTATGTAATTTTAACAACATATGTATATGCACTGCACAGCATAGTAAAATATTACCAGCTCTGCAGATCAGCAGCTTGGTTCTGGTTTTGCAGACCTGCCCTGCAGTGACGAAGCCCACCACCCCGTCCAGGTTGATGTGTGTGTGGATAATTGAGCTTCAGGAATCTTCAGGATTATTTTCGACTTTCCTGCCAGTTCTTAAAGAGGAACTTACCCCAAAATTAACTTTTTTTAGCTGATAAACTCCCTAGAATGTGTGTAAAATGTTGTAC
>JARVGS010001166.1:20522571-20533970 GCA_031762315.1 Hypsolebias antenori | reverse complement strand
TTGTCCTGCCTTGTCTGTGTGTGTATATATACTCTGTCTGCCAGTCTGTCCTTTGTCGCGTCGTCGTTGGGTCTACCATGTCTTGTCCTCCTAGTCTGTCCTGATCCC
Source organism: Hypsolebias antenori (assembly GCA_031762315.1). NCBI lineage: Eukaryota > Metazoa > Chordata > Actinopteri > Cyprinodontiformes > Rivulidae > Hypsolebias > Hypsolebias antenori. The sequence goes on along the minus strand of JARVGS010001166.1, from coordinate 20,533,862 downwards.
AACTGTATTGAGTAAGTTTTGCTGCCATGTCAGCTTTTGATTTAATTTCATTAAATATATTTATTTTACATATGTTCTGCTTCCTGAGTACTTCTGTCTGCACCACTGGGTTAATTCATGTTTCCTGAGACAAATCCTGACACTAATGGCCAAAATCCGGACTAACAATCGCCACGTGCGATTAATTCCGACTTACGTTTAAATCGGGTTACGTTCGATGCGTAGGAACTGAACTCGAACGTAACTCGAGGACTGCCTGAATTTTAAAAGTTTGAAAGTTACAAATATTAAACTTGTTAACATGATGATTCCCAATCAAGCTGAGCATTTTGATATTTGAATGGTTAAAATAAAACCAAGCCTGCAGAAGTCGTTTGATTGTAAAGAAATGCACAGAAGAAAAATATAAACAGGAAAACTAGAGTGAATGCTGATTCACACGATGGCCCTCTTAGCCAGTGTTTTTACACAATTGAATCAAGATCTGCAAAGTGTAACTTACTGTATTTTTCAGACTTTAGGGCGCACTTAAACGCCTTTAATTTTTTCAAAAATCAACTGTGAGCCTTATGTATTATTTCTGGGTGTGCTTACTGACTTCAAGCTGATTTTATGTGGTACACGGTGCTCAAAAATCTGTCAAAATGTTTTAGTTTTGCTTAATACACCTTATAATACGGTGCGCCTGAAAACAAATCCATTCATTGATATTGCGTCTTATAATCCGGTGCGCCTTATAGTCTGAAAAATACGGTACATTAGCTAGGCATTTAAAGCCATTTCTGGAGTTGTTTAACAACACCTGTTCTCTTTCTTATACCTGCCCTCAGTGGTTCATTGTGCACAGGGCCACTTTGCTCACAAGCTCCTGAATGATCTGATGGAGAATTACTCGAGCGCCCTGCGGCCTGTTGAGGACACAGACCAACCTCTTAACGTCACCTTAAAGATCACTCTCTCTCAGATCAAAGACATGGTGGGTACCAGCTCGTAAGATGACAAAGTAAGACATTTGATGATGAGATCTTATCAGATAACCACTTTCTTAATCATAAAAGATGGCTTGAGAGACAAATACTGTTCTTGTCACAAAAGAAAGTCCAAAAACGTGAAGTACTGAAAGACCAAGCATTCCTTCCTGAGACCCTGCGTCGGCATTTTGGCTTTGCTGTACCTTATACTTCACTCTGTTCAATAGTGTTTTATACTTTGTTAAGCCATGTTAATGTTGTTGTGTTATGTTGTAAAATAAGCCTATTGACCCCATCTGAGGACTTTTTTTTTTGTTACAAAAGTATGTCATAACCATGCAACAAAATACAACTTCCTGTTCAAAGAGGAAGCTTTATTTATCAGGTCCTTCTAATCACAAGTATCTAGGAGATATGAAAAATGCATCACAAACCAGAGTTCGGGTCTCAGGAGGTTTAAAGCAATGGTTCTCAAACGGGGGTCCCCAGACCACGGGGGTCTGTGAGCTTGGGAGGCCGCGAAAAAAAAAAAAATCCAAGCACGTAGATGTTAAACAACCAGTTAAAATATATCAAAATGCAGTAAATCACATCAGTTTTATTCAAAATTTTCTGGGGGAGGACCTCCCCACCCCCCGCCTGCATCGATCGGTTTACAAATATGAATCCTTGTCACTTGGTCTGACTACTGCTGTTCTGATTCTGTTCAGTTTCATGTAAAGAGTTGTCTGTAATAATATGAAGAAGTGGCAACAAATTTGTCCTGTTCATTATGTGAATAGGTAAAGTTTAAAGTAGTTTTACTGCTAATTTTCTTAAAACTGTAATTTTTGGAAGTTGAAATTAATAATGTTGTTAATTAAGTGTCCTGAATGAAAAATATCCCGATGTTTCAAAGTGTAAAAATTGTATTAACGCTATTGAAGAACAGATCTTAAGTATTTATGTTACACAAATACTCCCATTGCATTAGTCAAACTGAAAAAAAAAAATTAATAAACATGAGGGTTATGAGGGGTCCCTGAACATAAAAAGTTTGAGAACACACTAAACCAAATTACCGTAGTTGTAGTGATTATTTTCTGTAAGTTTTATTAATATTTGTTCAGTGACCCATGACAAACATTACTGTTTTGCCTTCACTTATCAGTAGTGGGTGATGAATATCAAATAAATATTATCTTGATGCTAAACTCATGTAGACACAGTAAACGGTGAGAAATTAAGATCAGGACTAAAGCAAACATACGGTACTGTAAATGTTGAGTTTTGATTTGGATTGTCACTGCACTGATGTCGACCATTTAGAGTAGTTAACAGCTGATGTTCATGAATCACCGTCAGAACTTTAATTATAATAAAATAAAAATACAAACAGACATTCTGTTTGTCGTGTTACAATAACACAAAGCTCTTATGTGTTTTTTTCATTTATGGACCTCTGCTCACCTGATATTGCACGACCGGTCTGGATTCCAGCTGTGATAATCTGTATCTGTCAGAGAAGTGCAGATGAACAGCAGAAAATGTTCAATGGAGGCGATGCTCTACTAAATTTACATTTAGTGTGTGTAGTTTGCAGATATACAAAAATATGCAAAAAACTGAGCTCCCATTTGTTTCATTAACTATCCACTTAAAAAAAGAAAAAAGAAAAAACAGTCTTCTTACATATTGTGCTACATTTGCTTTACTGTACACCAAATGTGCAATTTTGCATTTTATGAAGTGTCTGAAAAAACATGACAATATTTTCATGGAAATCAGACATTTATTATCTATAAACCCTTCTGTGACTGCTCATAATACGAAATTGAAGCTGATGTTTCGAACGGTGGTGGCTGCAGAGCCTCTGACTTTAAATAAAAAGTATCTTTTCAACTTTTCAGCATAGACTTTTCTGTTTGAACACACTGACACAGGCAGATACATGATTTTTTTTTATTTATTCTTATTTTTTTAATCTTTCATGGCAGTAGGAGGTAATAATGGAATAAATAAGTTACCTGGAAAATCAGAGCAGACAGTTTTGGATGCAGACCTCAGGTAGTCAAAGTAAACCTAAATAAGAGACTGGTTTGCTCCCAGCTGTTTCCAGGAACACCAGCAGACTCTGAAGTTTCCCTCCCATTCTCCAGAATGTAAAACCACTGAAAGTCTGTGGATGTTCAGAAACATCTTGAAACTCAGAATGACTTGTAGCTTCAAGAATGTACTAGAAACTCTAAAGAAGGCACTAGAAAATGGATAACAAATAGATGTTTTTATGCTGTAACATCTGGCAGAAAAGGCTCTGACTCTGTTTGTGTGAAGGATGAGAGGAACCAGGTGCTGATCGCCTACCTGTGGATCAGGCAGACGTGGCATGACGCCTACCTCAGGTGGAACAAAGAAGACTACGATGGACTGGATATCATCCACATTCCCAGCCGCCTGGTGTGGAGGCCTGACCTCGTCCTCTATAACAAGTACGCCAGTGTGTCATCCTACACAAACACATGTCCAAACCTCCATTGTAGAAATTGGGTGAATGCTGTTGTCAACAGACTTGAACAAATTATTTCTGATCTTGACAGCTATCATTGACTAAATGCATGAATATGATTAAATGACTTGGATGTAATTCCACTTTGGCGTAGTTCTTATTTAAAATGTATGAAAAGCTTAAACACAATTATGCACACGTTGATTTCCGTTCCTTTTTTTGGCAAGATGTTTTGGGGTCGTCTTCATCTGTCCAGATGTAAACTTGCTCTTGTCCAGTCCATAACTTTTGATCCGCTCACGATAATGTAACAAAGCTTTAAACACCTGCATCATCACCAGACAGAGTGTCACACATTTTCATCGCCCTAACTTCAAGGTCAAAGTCAGACATCAAGGTCAAAGTTAAAACAAGGCCATTGCTATACACTGCTGTATTGTTGTATAACAGTTTGTTGATGAGTGTATAATGTATTGTACTCTTGTTTACAGTCTTGTTGTGTACTCCTGTTTATAAAAACTGAGTGCGTTTGCAGCTCCTCAGACTGAAGAAGTCTTCTGGATAAAAGACAAAACATTTCAACAATGAAGAATCCGTCCTGACTCAAACTTGTTAGATGTTTTCTTGTTTGGTCTCTAGAGCTGATGATGACTTCTCAGGACCAATGGACACCAACGTGAGGCTGCACTATAACGGAGAGATAACTTGGGACACTCCTGCCATCACTAAGAGCTCCTGTGAGGTGGACGTCTCCTACTTCCCGTTCGACAGTCAGGAGTGTAATCTCACATTTGGTTCCTGGACCTACAATGGCAACCAGGTGCAAAACTACACCCTCATGTTTACAATCACTGTACAACCTGATGTGTCTGGATGTGCAGCAAAACTGCTGGCATACTCCTGCAGAACCTCACTGACGTACACAAGGTGAGGTCAGTGAACATGGCCAGGCTGATTCTGGCAGATCCTGATCATCCACACCATGGTGAGTTCAGGTTGCTTCTGGTATCTGCTGCCCAGATGTAGAACAAACAGACTGAAAACTCATTCAACCCTGTAGAGATAAGGCTTCTCAACAAACAGTGATGATTTCTGTTGTTTAATGTCTCAATGTCTTGTCTAGTGTGTTTGTGTGCCTACTGATTGTGAAACAAATTGCCCCTCGGGGATAATAAAGATTCTTGAACTTGAACAACTAGGAGCATTCACAAATTGAATTGCATTAGAGAAATATGCCTCATTGATCACCCCAACCCTAGGTGGACATCATCATGGGGATGGACAGCGGTGATTTGTCAGACTTTGTAAAAAACGTGGAGTGGGAGTGCCACGGGATGCCGGCCACCAAGAATGTCATAATGTATGGCTGCTGCCCTGATCCGTACCCAGACATCACCTACAAGGTGCTCCTGCAGCGCCGCTCCTCTTTTTACATCTTCAACCTCCTCCTGCCCTGCTTCCTGATCTCCTTCTTGGCTCCTCTGGGTTTCTACCTGCCTGCAGACTCTGGGGAGAAGGTTTCCCTCGGGGTGACGGTGCTCCTGGCTCTTACTGTGTTCCAGCTGATGGTGGCCGAGAGCATGCCACCTTCAGAGAGTGTGCCGCTCATAGGTAAGTAGGTTTTTTTGTTCAGGACTGGGTTAAACCAAAACCAGCATTGGGCTTTAATGTATTTTTCTGAATAAGTCACAAAGTAAAAGAGTTTTACAGATGGCAAGAAAAAAGTGACCAAATGACAAAAATGTAATATTTACAGTAACATTCCTTGAAAGGATTGACTGCTGCCTTTCATGCAACAGTTTTAGAATAGGGTCATGTGTTAAAACATGATGTAGCTATTTTTGTCTAACCTGGAATTTAACATTGTGTGCATTCTCATGTGGTACTGCAAAATGTCACGCTCAGCGCATGTGTTGTGGATAACTATCAGCTACTACCACGTCAAAGATGAACTCAATATCTGTAAAATCATAGTCATTTTTGGTAGCCACTGTGAACTGGATTTACTTCACAATTTAATCAGTTATAGACTTAAATCCAATGATTTCTGATAGTGTCGTTAAACGTCGCCCAGTAGTTTATGAGATGTTTTGCTAACAGTGATAGAGTTGACTGAAATGTTTTAAGCACATAGTGTATTTCATCAAAGTATATGTCGGAGATGATCCCCAGCCATCAAAATACATTTTTGTGCAATATCTGTAATACTGACTTAGGTAAAAACTCTTTTTGGCCATCTTGAACTGGACTGACGCCGCAAGTTAATTATATGTAAATGGAAAATAATAATAATAATAATAACAACAATAATAATACAATTTATTTGAAGGCGGTTTTCAAATCACTCAAGGTCACCGAACAAGAAATACAAAGATAAAAAAAAACATAAAATATAGATATCAATAAATAATAATAATGCTTTATTTATAAAGCCTTTTAAAACAACCACAGCTGCAACAAAGTGCTGTACATATAAAATCAAGAACATTTAAACCCATAAAAAATAAAACAGTTCTTAAAACATTAAGATAAATAAAAACAATAAAAATAGTGCAGAACAAATTCAATAAAATCAAATGCAAAAATAATGATAAAATACATAGTGACATTAAACAGAATATGCAAGTTTGAAAAAGTGGGTTTTAATGTTAGATTTAAATGAGTGCAGAGAATCAGAATTATGGATGTGCTTCAAATCCATGTAGTGGTTCATGACATATTTTACTACCAGACAGTGCTGAGTCTGACTCCAATAGTTAATGGCAAAGCTTTAAAAGCAGATCTTGCACGGCCAGTTAAGTGCTCGGAGTATGTGTTGGGAATGACACTCAGCTACTACCACACCCAGTCTGAGCTCAATAACAGGTTGAATGGGGCTGACGCTAAAAGTTTTTAAGTTGTAAATATCTATTTAGTGATTAGTTTCTAGCGAGTTTCGTTAAAATCTGTCGACTGTGGTCTTTTGCCTTCGCTGGTGGTCAATAATAAAAAGAGCAGAAGAGCGCCATCCTTTCTGAGCTTTCTAATCTTGAACCTTTTTATCTTTTTCTGTTGATATGCTGCACAGGGAAGTACTATATAGCCACCATGACCATGGTCACAGCCTCCACGGCTCTCACCATCTTCATCATGAACATTCACTTCTGTGGTGCCGAGGCCAAACCGGTTCCCCACTGGGCCAAAGTGCTCATCATCGACTACATGTCCAAGATTTTCTTTGTGTATGAAGTGGGAGAGAACTGCGCTTCTGGCTCCTCCTCCTCTTCTTCTAGCTGCCTCCAGGAGGGTTCTGGTCACCAAAAAGTCAACTCCCACATTCACGCGAATGGAAAACCCAGAGGCCAAGAGGGTCATCAGAACCACAAGCACCTTCAGTCTCAATCTTCAAGGCAGCAACACCGAGTGAAAGTCCACCACCACATCATCAGGGAAGAGAGCAGCCACCTGAACAGCTTCGCACCTGGAAAGTTTGACGTCTCCAATGGGAGAATCCCAACGAGTGACTACAGTGCAGAAGATCAGAAAGTTCATCCTGAAGACCAGAATCCTCTGTGCTGCTCCGAAGACATCAAACCTCCCCCTCTGGGCCCGACTGTAACCTTTGGCCCCTGCATATTCTGTAGCTATGCCAGTGGAATGCCTAATGTGGACACGAACCTGGTACGCAACGTGGAGTACATCGCTAACTGCTTTCGAGAGCAAAGGGCCACGTGCGCCAAGGTGGCCGAGTGGAAGAAGATAGCCAAGGTGATGGACAGATTCTTCATGTGGATTTTCTTCATCATGGTTTTTCTCATGAGCATCCTCGTTATCGGCAAGGCTAAATGAGCGCAAAGGAATGTGGCAGTTTGTCTTTAATATCTGAAACAGTGAAAACCTTTTTGTCAATTACGAAACACAAACTACACATTTAATTGTAGTTATACACTTATATTAGCATTTTTTTTTTTGTTAAAGACTGTTGATCATAATGGTTAGAAAATAAACAAATGACACTTGTTTTTGGCAATATATATTGGCCTCCTCTAATTTAGTGTACATTGTAGTGTACTATTTTCCCAAACTAAGCTAATTGAACCAACCTATGACATAGGTGATCAAAAAATGCATTCTAGTTTTAAAGGTACTCATTGAAAATGATCAAATGAAACATAATAAAGGTTATTCATAATTCTATCTATCAAAGCAGCATCAAAAAGTTTTTAGTTTTCCAGATACATTGTTATAAAATTCTGAAATGTGAGAACTTGACTGAATCTGACAAAAAACATGAAAGCTTGAGTTACTCAACTGACTTACATTAGGCTCGCTGCTCGCTGTATTCACTTATGCTTTATGCATCAGATGGATCTCCAAAAACAATATCTATTCCCCCAAGTCTTTTTAAATTCAGACCTATCTGCATACTTTACTCAACAAATCTAAATACGTACCAGTACAAATCAACTAAGACTGTCAGACTACTCCATCCCAAATGTCTCTGGATTGGTGACCCATGTTCAGTCACTTTGACTGGTTACAAAGATGTGGCAGCTGTTCACACATTTTTTATAGTTTTTTTAAATTAACGAACCAATAAGCATCAATATGATACAAAATTATTTTGTGTTGTCTTCATCACATTGCAATGTGTACCTTTAAAACTGTATTTGTTCTGTTTCTTACATTCTCAGTAAAATGATAATTTAAACATTTGTTAAAAATTATACATTTTTAGTATCTTACCTGTTGCAGATAGCTTGTAATTTTGACAAAATTGACATGTTAATGACGAGTCTGATTAAAACCAAGACCAAATGGGATTGCTGCTTTCTTAAAACAACTCCAGTTTTTTAGCAGTTCCTGTACCGGTAAACGTTATTTAATAAACCTTAATATTACTGTCTGTTTTGGGTATTTATTCTGGCAGAAATAGTAACTTGTTTCTCCAACAAAGTTAAGTCAGGTCCTCTGGAAGTTTTTTATTTTAGTTTTATCTTTTTAAATGTTTCGTCCTTCATCCAAAGGACTTCCTCAGTCTGAGTAGACACAGCAAACTCAGTCCCTGGGGTGATAAGAAACCATCTTATCACCATAAAACTGGTCGACCCACTATGTGAGTAAGCTACTTATGGGACTGAGTTTACTGTGTCTCATCTGACTGATGAAGTCCTTTGGATAAGGACGAAAAAAAAAAAAAGAATAAAAGAAGCCGTCCAGAGGGTGGATTTTCTACCTGGATTATTGAGCATGAACTTTGATGGTTTGAACCACTTTAGCTACAGGTATGGCTGCCTCAGAGTCGTCGACAGGGGAGAGGGCGGACTCCAGAAACCATCTTATCACCATAAAACTTGTTGGCTCACTATGTGAGTAAGCCACGTAAAGGACCGAGTTTGTTGTGGCTCCTCGGACTGACGAAGTCCTTTGGATGAAAGACGAAACATTTCAACAACAATAAAAAAAAAAGAAACCGTCCAGAGGACCTGACTTAACTTTGTTGGATTTTTTAAACCTGGATTATTGAGCATGAACTTTGATGTTTTTTAACCTTTTTTTCAACTTTTTCAACTTTGATGTTAACTTGTTTCTGTTTGAAGTGGCCAACGTTGCACCAGAAAAGCCACGTTTAACTATTGCTTCAGCTATTTATGCTGGAAAAACAACCATAAACCTCTTTATATAACTGCATAATGTGAAACTAATAGTGATGTAAAGGTTTATAAATAACATTTGCATGAACTGCTGAGACTGAAGTTGTTTTAAGGTGAGAGTTATCCACTTTGCTCTTACCTCAACTAGGACTAGCTGCTAAGCTCATCATTTCAGTCAGAACCAAACTCTGTTTCTACAAACTGTAGTTGTTCAAGCAGCTTTCTGCAACAGGTAAGTCATTAATGGTATGCACATCCTCCCACATGACCCAGCTCCTGTGCTCAGTCAGTCACGGTTTTCATGTGTTGGAACTTTATCATCTGATCACTGAATAAATTTGAGGGTCTCTTCTGTTAAAATATGGCCTGTGGAGGCGACACATGCCTTACTGACCAGTGTGAAATCAGATGCCTGCAGGCTGAGGGGCACAGTGTCAGCGTGCACCACGGAGCCACCGAATCATTTTTCTGTTTAAATCATCTGGTGAATAGTTAACGAGCCAGCTTTGTTCGTTGCACAGCAAAGACGTAAGTTAATAGTGAGCATTAATTATGCAACAAAAGAGCACACAATTGAACCCTTTGTCTTTTAACCCCCACTCCTCCCTCGTTCCCACACACAAACACACATCTTGGACTCTGTCAGCCAATCAAACATATTCATTAATGTGTACACACAAGTAAATGACAGGTTTAAAATGAACACATGACCAGACCACAAATGGAACAAACAAACAACTAAGATATAAAGAATACAAATAGTTTTTTTGTTTGTTTGAAGTTTTGAGTTACTTGCACACGACTTAAGCAACACTCACACTAAGATTCTCTGTAAGTTTAGATTTTTTTTTTTTGTTTTTATTGTTCATATACGTGTACTGTAAATTTATTAATATAAATCACCAGATTGATTTATGGTCAAACAGAGAAATATATGAAGTCACATGAAGCAGCTTGGAAGCTCAAATGATTAAAAATTTGTTTCTTATGGTTTGTACTTTTATGCTGCAAAATTAAAAATATCCATCCATTATCTTTACCCGCTTCTTCCATTTTGGGTCATGGGGGTCGCCGGTGCCCATGTCCAGCAATCACTGTGCGAGGGCGGGGTACACCCTGGACAGGTTGCAAGTCCATCAAAGGGACACATAGAGACAAATGAGACCAACAACCACTCACTCTTTCACTCACACCTAAGGACAAAATAAAAATGATACAATGTTACAAAAAAATTTTTTTAGAAGTACAAATAGGCTACGTCTTAAAAACTTAGTAGTTAAAAAAACCTTTCAGGTGGTTAAAAGTAGCATGCTCAAAAGTGTTGTATGACTCTCTTAAAATGATACGAACACAAAAAGAACAGTTACATAATAATTAAAAAAATCCATCAAAATGCATAAAGGTATTTTGTAAGCGTCAACCTCAAAGATGCAGAATAACTGCAGTACCATTTGTTTACAGTAGATGGCGCTAAGTTCGCATACTTTATTTTGCTGCCTCGGGGCTCACAGCTTGAAGTTTTATTTATGTGGCATCACAAGAGCACAAGATTTGCACTTTAATGTTGCTCCCAGTACCCTTTTTTATTTTTTTAAATCTACCAGAGTGATCCATTCGTGACATTTCATTATCAAGAGAAGACAAAAGATGTTGACTTTCTATTCCTTCAGTCCTCAGGAGGTTGTTCTACAGCAAGACCCAACTCACTCTGTGCTCAATACTTCAGTAATTAAATATAAAAGCTATTACTGAAAGTGAGCTAGGCTGTAAAAAAGCGAAAGACTTGAGGAGCTGGAAGAATGTCTTTTAATTGTGCTGAGCGTCTCTCCACTGTGGATTCATCTCTGCAGTAATCTGGCTGAAATGGGGAGAAGCTGTTTGCCTTTATCCTGCTCTCCAAGACCACGTGGTCTGAATTATGGGATATGAACAAGTGAAGCAGCTTGTGCTTCAGAAGACAGACTTACCAGGAAAATTAAGTGCCAGGCAACAAATTCACAGAGCTCTATTGTTGATTATTCAGGTTTAAACTCACAAAATGGCAGCATGCAGCTTTTTTAAAAAATGCCAGCAGAGGTACTTTTTGGTTAGATTGCAGGAAGAATCTCAGTGTTTTGTATATGCTTGATGTTGTCTTTTAGGTTAGTTGTAAGAATTTTTAATCTGATAAATTTGATAATAGAAAAGACTTTTTAAGGTAGT
>JARVGS010001166.1:20487196-20499948 GCA_031762315.1 Hypsolebias antenori | reverse complement strand
CATTCAAAAAACAAAACAACATCTACAATCTACAATTTTTTCCCTTGTTTTGTTTTGTTTTTTGAATGTCCAGAGGACCAGACTTAGCTTTTTTTAGATCTCAAGTACCTTTTTTATCCTAATGTTATTATTTTTTATTTTTTTTACTTAGTTCACATGGTTTTGGCGGTAGTGTACTCCTCCTGTTCATCATACCCAGAAGAGAACGTGAACGTAGTAAACATGGCCCTGCAGACAGCCAAAGCCTGCTCAAACCAGAAGGGGGAACCAAAACAGTTAAACTTCAGGTGAATCTTGGTCTCTTGTGTTTTAGGCTTGTCTCCATTTTTTCCCAGTCGTCTATCAGCTTTCTAAGTTGTTATTTTGTTCTGTTTTCTTTTAATCAAGATTCTATCAAAGCCTCAGTAAATCTCAGGATAGAGCTGGAGGATATTCAATAAATTACGACTAAAGACATACCAGTAGTTTTAGGTCTTTAAACACTGAGTAAAATCCAGAGAGAACAGTCATTTCACAGCTTGAATTCACTCTTATCACAATTGGAGTTTTCTTTTACCCTCTGCATTTTAAGCTCTCTTAAGGCTTTATTTCAGTTTTACAATTCCCATGGATGTACAAGACTGACTCCTGTCTGCAGCGAGCTGCTCTGTACTGGTAGCGCTGCAGGCTAGTATAAAGAAGACAGGTGGAATCATTGGTATTGATTTCTCTGTATGTAGATATCTGATGCTTATGTTTGTTTTAGATGTACATCAATCAATCATTTAGTCAATCAAAAACAACACATCTCATATTTTATAATGGTAAAATTACAACTTTAATGTTTTGCTTGACTTGTTTCTTTGCATAATTTGTCTTAAAGCTTTGAAAATAGATTTCTGGATTTTGGACTGCATTAGAATATTAAACTGGACTCAGACAGCTCTGTGTGATCCAAGTTTTAATCTATCGGATAAAACCAAGTATTTTATTCTCATAAAATGTCAGTTCAATCAACACTTTGTTTCACTCTAGCATAATATTTCATCTATTAACATGCCTGGTAGGGAACAGTATTTTTAGCAGCTACCATCTTGCTTATTTTTACATTCTGTGGTGTGCTGTACCTTTTTATCCAGGCCAAGTCCATCCCTTTTCAGCTCATCTGACCGTGGGGAGGCCACAGTGGAAGCGGAGCCATTCTTTGTGTTGGAGCCCTCTGAACACAGCAACGGCTGCTTTTTGGCTGTTCTTAAGAGAGAGGTGAGCACCACCAACCAGAAACTGCAGCAACAAAACACAATGTCCACGTGGGACTTCATATTATTGACCCTTATTTGACAGATAAAACTCTAAAGTGTTTGTTGATCAAAATCGTCAATTGGTTCCAGCTGAAATGCAAACAAAGGACAAGCAGAATAAGTAACTCTCTGTTACCGGTATGTTTTCTAACCACAGGCTTTCATGATCTAACCTCGTTTCTCCCTCCGTTGTTTTATTTAACCACTCGTGCACTCTCATATCCACTTTCATCATCCTCTCTTTGCCTTTCTGCTCCTCTCCTCTGCCTGAGTGAGACACTGGACACTTATAGGAGCTTTAACTGGCTATAAATGCAATATGTTGCCGTGGATCTGTAGAGCCACTTGAAGAGCATTAGAAGAATCTCATCAAGTCTTTGTGACCGAGCTTACCAAAGCCTTTACAGTCTGCAAGGTTTATAATATTACCACATTATGAAGGGTGCCCTTATGCTTTTGATGCAAGTTATTAAGTCATCTTACACCCAGAGGGGGTGACGGAGCTCTATCGCATTTTTGTGTCTGTTTCTCTCTGGCCATTCATCATGTTTTATACCTCCACAGACAGGAATGAAAAGATAATCAAACTGCTGTAATGGTGCCTCAAACAGACTTTTTTTTCCTCCTCCATACTTCCAATAAACTCAGCTAATCAAAAGTTATTGTGGCTCACTGAAAAGCATCGTAAAATAGCAATTATATAAGTGTTTGAATGCTATGTGGCTTATATCTGCTGTCGTAGTTGTGCACAGTAAGGTTGTTTATGAGCCTTCCAGGAGCAGCTGGGGACATTAAAGACATTCCAGGCGATGTGCTTCTAGCCTGATTTCCAGATGAAAACAATGCACATCACACGTGGATTTTTCTTAAACGCACTCCTACTACCAGACGATGGTCATGACAGGAGAGTCAGAATATTCCATTTCTTATTTTGGCTTTGCTTTCCTCACTGCTTGAGTTTAATTTAGGTGTTGTTGCCAGGGTTTATTGTTTGTAATCATCTTTGACGCAAGAGATGAACAGGAATGGGTTCAGCTCCAAGAAGTGCTGCAACAACTTAGTTTGCCAGAGTGTAGTTGGAACTAGGAGATTTACAGAGCCGGGCGTGTTTGGTTAGTGGGGATAGAGAGGAAGTGAGATTTACTCGGACGATGGGGGACGAAAAGGAGGCAAAGCAGAGTGTCTGTTGAATAATTCAGCGCCCCCTGTCTGTACGAGTTAGCGTCAATGAAGTTTGCAGCCTCCACCGCAGACTGCAGAACTGAAGTGCTTCTAAAACAATGTTAGCTTGTTTACATGTCTAAAAACACGCAGGGACACATTTGAGAGAAAAAAATGCACTTTTTCTACTTCATGTGTGAACTAATTTATTTTATATAAACACTGGGATGGGTTTGCAATGAAGTGTAGGCAAACACTTAAAGAAAGTACGCACCAGACCTCACACAGGCTACACGTCCCTGTAGTGTACACTGTGGCTGTGAATAATTTAGGCATTGAAGAGAGCAATAAGTTGCAGTGCAGGATGCTGAGACAGCAGGTGACCCTGCAACAAGGACACGGTGACTGTCTCCTCTCTAAAACTATGTTCCAGCACAACATGTTAATTTCAGAAGGACACTTGTCTTCATTTCGAATAATACTGTGCAACTGTGGTTTTAGTTGACTCTGGAATCGCTTCAGAGCCATCTAAAGCTTTCAGCAGTGCTGTTATGTTTTATTCACGATGTTACTCGTTCACTTTTTCACTTTAACATATACGTGGTAATTTCTTCTACATAGCCTGAGCCAGTGATTCAAGAGGCAGCAGAGGAAGTGATCGCAAGAGCAAATGCCAAAGGTATCCTGGACAGAATAGGCTCAAACCAGCTACCCAGTAAAGAACATGGTGGGAGCGTCAGCAGGATGAAGAAAACAGGCCAGTTTCACCCAAACCTCTCTGTCAGTGTGCAGAGCAAACAACAGTCAGTCAAAGGAGGCAAAAATGCTCCAGTCTCTGGAGATCTTGACTTCCAGCGGTCATCAAAAGGTCTGTATGGTCACTTGTCCACAGAGCTGATGAAAGTGGTTGTTTGTGTATAATTATTAACATAATGGAGAGGGTTCAGCTGAAAAGAGACAGTTAATAGTTTTCTCATATGTTCACTAACTTGTGCTCCCTTCACATCAAACTTTTTTTATGCGCTTGTGTTTACGTTTGGAAAGTGAGGCTGCCTTTTTTTCCAGCTTAGTTTTGTTCTGCACTAAACCGACTGATGCCTGCCTGTATGTAGCTTTATATTTTATAATCACTTTAATATTTTATGTACTAGCAAAGATTAAAGTTTAATTAGACTCTGTTTTGCATGCAGTTTTCTGTTCAATCTTATCGTTTTTTTTTCGTTTTTTTTTTAGAGAAACCCAACGCACTTTGTTTGCGACCTTCCTTCAGTTTCATCAATTACGCCAAGCAGGCAGGCCCTCTCTTCTCCTCCAAAACTGAAAAAAACACATCAACTAAAAACCCCACCTCCATTTTTAACTCTTCATCTTCCACCTCGTCTACTCTGGATCCTCCCTCCAGCCCTCTGGCTCAGATTGACCATCCCCGTCGAGCCCGACAGGAGGTGCTGAAGCCTGTGGTGCTCGTCCTGCCTCGCATTCACTTCCCCGACCCCTGCCTACCCCAACACAGTCAAACAAGACCCAACCCCAGCTTCAGCAAGTGCAAGACATCAGCTCAGTTTACATCCCGTGGTCTCGCCAGTGACACTTCGGATAAGCGTCGCCCTCTGTTTTAACCATCTACACTCACACTGCCACACAAAACTCCTACTATTTGTGCCAAAGACATAAATAAATAAAGCTGTAGCTATATATCGTTCAAATGTAGACAGTGTTATTGAACAGCTAAATCACTTGAATGTGGTCTTCTTGAATGCTTCAAGTGTGACTATGCCACCATCACCTTGTTTCTTATATGCCATAAAAAGAAGAACCTTGTCACAGCCAGAATAAAGTCAAAGTGCATATATTTACAGAGTGGGGTCAATCTCATTTCACTTTAAAGACACGATGAAAGACGTGAATGTGGGACGCCACTGGCCAGTCAAGAGGCTTCTGCATGTTCGTTTTGTTAATGCATTTATTGTCACGTTTACATTTACATAGTGAAGAGATGGGTGACAAACTGAAATGGAAGGTTCTGCATCCTTCTTGCTTTTTTTTTTCCTTTCAATTTGATGAAACTGCATTCAGAGTTCACGCTGAGTGCACGTGGTGGCCCCAAGCCAGAAGAGCATCATAAAAACTTTTGACAGCCAAATTTTTATGGTTGCTCTATTTTTTTTTCTTCTTCTTGCAGCTATCTGTGTATTGTGTGTGTTTTTTCAAAGTGAGTGAGAGTACACTGGATGGATTATATGAGGTATGAGAGAAAAGACCTATAGTCCTCAACGAATGGCACATATTTCATCTTTTTTTGTGCCACACAAGAATGGTGAACACTTTTTTGTGTGTGCTGTTGTATTTTTTTTTTTACTCTCAGCTCTTGTATCACAAGTGCTTCACATCTTCCAGAGATCTGGATTTTCTGTCGTCTCTTCTAATCTTGGGTGTAATTCCTGAGGGATTTGTCAAGTTTAAACAGATGCGTTTCAACATTCTTAAGCTTTTAAAGTCATATTACTTTCTATAATATAAAACAAGATACAATCTTAAGCCTCATAATCTATTAAAAACAACATTTTTCTGATCAGATAATCAGACAATTCCTAATTAGTTTTTTCTACATTGCGTGGGCAGTATTTTCTAGTTATGATTTGAGAACAGTATAATCTTGTGCCAGTGTACACAAATTGTCATGAACAAGTAAAGATGCATCAATCTGAAAGCATCTGTATTTTTTTCTGTTTACCAATCTTCTGATCAAGACACAACTTATCGAAGTTAATCATATTTTCCCTTCCCATCAAGAAATCATGCAAAAGCAAACGCCACTGTAGTATTTTTTTTTGTTTTTACCACCAAACCTCTACCCTCTTTCTCAAACTCTTATCTACAAAGTTTGTGCTCTTTTTTTCTTTCTGCACACAACCATACACATCATTACAATCACTTCATGAAAGAAGATATCTGGTCTCCTTTTATTTTTCCAAACACCTGATGCCATTTGGTGAGCAGCTGCAGGTCTTGTGCGTTCAGTCTTGGATGATTTTTGTCACTCGCTTGTAAATTTTTCATGAACACAAGAAGGAAACCTATTTTTGTCCTTGAAGGCTACTGTAGTTCATCCAGTCCAGGAGCTCAGAAAGAGTTGGAAAGAACAGAAAATAACCCATAACCAGTTTGGGAGAATAAATGAGACGTTTTCTCACTGGATGATCCTGTCTGTAGCGTGATCGAGTAATCCATATATCAGAAATCCATATTGTTTCACTTGGACAAAGCAGCCGTCACAGGTTCAGAGTTCTACCAGTGATGCAAACTTTGCCACTCCACACGCAACGGGTACGTTTTCCCTTTTAAACACCGTCAGGCATATTCCTTTCCCTTATTCGGGGTGATGTTTGGTTTATTCTATGTACATCGTTGAGCACCATGATTGGTACTGATGAGGTGTTCTGTGGCGTGATGGTGTGAGTGGCGTCCAGGCTGAGGTGGGGTGCACTCCTCAGTGGTGATGGTCATTGCTGGGGAAGTTCTGATGGCTGTTTCTTGGGTTTCAGAGTATCTATGAGAGACTGGACGCTGCGTTTTACACTGGTGGTGACCCTGCGGGTCACTGAGTCCGAGGATGGAGAGGTGGGGGAGGAGGAAGAGCTGGCGCGCTGAGAGGGTGGCCGCGCCACCAGACACTTCTGGTACCGGAGCTGAGAGACGAGAAGAAAAAAAGTGAGAAGAAGCTACAGCTTGTTTTTGGGACATGAGTAGAAAATTTGAACGTACCACACAAGCTGCCTGCACCGCCTCAGACACGTTGCCTGCATTGGGGTCACACCAGAAGACATGACACTGGAAATGCTGGTTCCCAGTGTCCATAATGAAGGCAAATGTGTGCACATCCCGCCCCACGCCCATGAAGGACAGAAAACGGACCCGGCACTCCACCAGTGCCTCCTCATCCTCCTCCTGCACAGCCGTCAAGACAAGAATTAGATCTCTGCAACACACTTTTCTTCACTTGTCAGGCATATTCAAATCTTTTATTTATTTGGTAAATCCCAGGAAAACTATTAAATTCCTTGCCTTTTCTGTGAGGACAGCCAAGGTGGTGTCGGCAATACTAAGTATGACAGGTGTCCAGTCTTCTTTTCCTGTGGACGACAAGAGGTTGTCTATGGCCCCATTTATAATGTCCATACCTAGGGACAGAACACAAAGGATGCTGGGAAGTTTAACAGTTCACAAAGAAAACTACTGTACTTTGAAACGAATCACGGTATGAGTCCAGTTGTACCTATTGGCCGAGACACGGATGTCACACCCAGATAGAACACGTGAAACTTCTGCACCAGTTCTGTTTTTGGCATGGGGAACTCTACAGAGACAGAGAGAGAAAACGCACAAAGCACACGTCATCCACGGGGAATTTTATTAGAGGACAAGATCTGATGGCAAGTTTCAAAGAAGGACTACACAAGCGATAATTGGCTTAAAGCGAAGAAATAAACAAAATGTGTTGAATATTTAAATAGATTTGTGCTGCTGCTGACGTGACTGGAGCATGAAAAACACACAACTTCCAGGGAGCTGTCAGTGTGTGGAAACCCTCTTTACAGGCCGAGAGGACGACATTACACAATAAAACATCAAAACCCATCACCTGGATCTCAATCACTGCAGACTTGTACAATTAAAAACTCACTACTGATACAAAATACAGCCATCTGTATAGGCCGGAGCAAAACTGCTTTAAATTTTTTTTATTTTTTTTTTGAAGCAACTGAAGAAAATAATTCATTCAAAAACATTGCTCTTTATTTTTGTAAGGATAATTGGTAAAATATTACAATAAGGTACACAAGATTTGATTAACTACTAGGGAACGAATCAGCTACTTACTGGGGAACACAAAACCAAGCCTTATTAGGGGACTACTGGTCAGTTACCTTGTAAATGAAGAGGAAATAATCAAGAACTAATGGGTAGTTACCAAGGAAACCAAACAGGAATGAACCAGAAGCTAATGGGGAGTTAGTCAGTACTTACTGGGGAACACAGCTCAGCCAAGCCAAGCCCATAGAAACAGTAGGTAATGGTCAGATACTGGTTAAGTAATGATTGTTTCCTCAGTAAGTACTTTGTATGAAGCGCCACTACATCAGTGAACAAAATAATATCCAGGCAATGACTTGGTATCAGTGATAGTCAGACATAGTTAAGATGACACCAGTACAAGATTATGACATTGATTATGTCTTTCATCAATAGGTTTACAAAAGAGAAAATCCAATAAAACCAGTAATCACTAGAAAGCAGTTTTTATTCAGAACCCACATGGAGAATTTCTCCTCTGTTCCCGTGGTAACAAACCAGTAGTCCTCTAATAAGGCTTGGCTGTGTGTTCCCCAGTAAGTACTGTTAACTACCCATTAGTTCCTAATTAGTTCATCTTCACTTCCCAGGTAACTAACCAGTAGTCACCTAATAAGTCTTGGCTGTGTGTTCCCCAGTATGTACTGTGAACTACCCATTAGCTCCTGATTTGTTTCTGAGGTGTTCCCTAGTAGTTAATCAAATTTGGTGTACCTTATTGTAAAGTGTTACCGAATTATTTGTTGTCAACGCACATATCTAAGGATATTTAAGATCGTAACAAGTAAACGTCTTTTTTTTTTAATCCGCCACTTTGCAATAAATCAGATTACCAATGACTGCAGCATGAGCAGACACCTGATCAGTGTCCTCTAACTTTGAACCCGTGTGAGCTGTCAAAACGGTCTGTTCTGTAAACTTGCATGAGCTGTGAACTGTGAGAGGGCTTTGTAAAGATCAGTAGCGTTTTTAAGTCAGAGCTTGGACCATCTTGATCTGATTATGTGACGCTGGTGCACACCTCGAACCATTTCAGTCTAATCTCTTCAACTGCGCCGCTCCACTTCTCCTGTAATTCAATCAGTGATAGAAACCGTTTCCCACTCACTGGAACGCCAGCTCCAGCCACCCGTTAGAGGTAATTGACTAGTCTTTCCACTGCAAGGCCACTGAATATCAACTACTTAAAAAAAAGACAAGTACTGGAGTTCAAGCATGCTACAGTTTTGAAAGCTACTGTTCTTCATCAGTTCATTATTTGATCTTGAGGTTGGGATGGAGCTGTGGAGCGCCGGGTGTCGCCTCAAACTCTAATTGGGTTTTAATGAGATCAACTGTCTGGAAGTAAGGAGCTGAATTTGTTCTTTCCTATTCCCACGCCTCGGGCTGCTTCCCTTCTCTCAGCTGATACACACCCCGGCTGAAGTTGAGGATTAATTGTTCCAAATAATAACGAGACAAAAAGCTGTGAGGATTAAAACAAAGGAATGATAGTAATAAAAAAGTTAAACGTTTCGAGAACAAAACCTTGTCAATGTTGAGGGTGACATGGTTTTCTGGAGTCAGAGTGGATTTCTATAAACAACTGTTCATGGCTGCTCCTGACGAAAAAGAAATGTGTAAAACACACACACACATACACACACACACAGTTTCAGGTGTGGAGGAATGGCGTGAAAAGAGACTATGATGTAAAAATAGCACATGGTTGGAAAAGCCTATTCGTGCACAGGGGAAACACAAGGAGTGAGGCGCACAGACAACCAGCACGTGTGTGTTGTTCAGGATGTGGAGACATAAATCAGTTGAAACTGATGAGACTTCCTTTCTCCTAATAATAAAAAAAAAATCCATTTTATGGTTATGGTTTTTAGATTACATTAAATGCAAGGAATATGCAAATAATGGCGATATTTAGAATGAAATACAGCAAAACACCTCTCTCTCACTGTGTGTGTGTGTGTGTGTGTGTGTGTATACCTTGTAGAGGTACATCAGAGCTGTTCTGGGAGGAGCTGCCAGCTGCAGCTTTAGCACTTTTTCTTTCAGCCATAATCTGAAAAGTAGGAGATATGCAGAAAAAAAAGATGAGGTGAGTGAGAAAATAAAAAGAAGAAGAAGAAGAAGAAGAAAGTGGATATAAAGATTAAAACCGAGAAATAAAACTTGAAGAGGAGGCTGAAACAAACAGGCTGAACAGGGCTCAAATAGGACCGAATGACTTCATTTGTTAGCAAATGCAAAAATAACACCAAGAACTTATGAGGCTGAATTGTATATCCAGCTAACAAAAATAAATACATTAAAAAGATCAGTTTTTTCCTCTGTATCACACATAGAAGGTAAAATATTGCAACTGAAGACTGAAATCTTTAAAACACACAGATTTACTTCTTCCGTAGTATAAATGTGACCAACGACTTTCAGCTGTAGATTTAATTATAAAGTGTATATGGGAATGAATAACGCATCACCAAGACAAATGTGGCTCTATGGCTTGAGCCTTTTTTGACAGTTCTTGAGGTCTACAATAAACTTGTTGCAGAATGATAAAAAGAAAATATAAAACTTTTTGTTTATTTTTTCAATACAAATAAATAAATAAATAAATAAATGTATTTTCCTTCCTCAGCTCTTGTGCTGGAGCAAACACAATCTTTAATGGGAGCTGAATAATCTGCACGGCCCCTGCACTGAACCGAAGCACCCTCTATAGATAGTTAATTATAAGCATCATTAATCAAAGTCCACAGTGAGTCTGCAACTCTACCAACAGGGGTACATGAAGAACAAGCATGCATTCTTCCACTCGGAGAACTAGGGATCATTCAGTGTGCTGCACAGCTGCAGAACTCGGGTCACTAAGTTTGTCCCCTGCAGTAAAGAGAGATCCACCAATCTGTTTTAAAATAGGCAGGGTGAGGGTGAGAGGAGAACTCGTATACCGATGCAGATACTCCAATTTGGAGTTAGAGATACAAAGAAATTAAAATTTTTTTTTTCCTGTAAATGGGTCATTGTGCCTCTTAGGGAGAATATATATTTGCAGGTAATCATCCTTCACAAGGTCATTGCTGACCCGACCGAGGACGGGCTCGTTTCTCTCTGTGTGCAGAAGGCAATGAATGTATGAGTCTATCTGAATTGGGTATCATCTGCCCCCCCCCAATCAAATGTCACCTTCACAAGTCAGGATAATACAGGGAACTCACCTCTCAGAGGTGTCAAAGATATATTCTCCTGCACCTGCCATAGAGAATTATGTGAGGCCGTAATGGTCTGAAGTTAGAAACGACAAGCCACGTGTTGGCCCTGAAGCCTTCAGGACTCTTGTGGATCAGGACAGACTCAGTTTATAATGGGACTGAGATATTGCTAAACGAAGAAGAAATACGTTTTCGTTTGTGAACTGAGGTATTTAATGAGACTCTGGTTGCTCCGTTTGTTAGGACTGTCACCTCACAGGCAGGAAGTTCTGGGTTCATTTCCCAGCTAGAACTTTTCTCTTTGCATGCACGGGTTTCCTCTGGGTTCTCTGGTTTTATCCCACTGTCTAAAACCATGCATGTTAGAGTTGATGGCTTTAAGTGTGAGTTTGTCTCTGGTGGCCTGTCCAAGTTGTACCCCTGCCTCTCGCTTAATGACCGCTGGAGAAACACTAGCTCATTGTAGAGGCTGTGGGAGGAAGTTGTGTTGGATGGAGAAACTCACACATACACAGGGAGGACGACGCACACAAAGATCCCAAGATTTGACTCTAGGAACTTTGTGTTGCAAGGCAGCAGTGCTGACAAACTGGACCATTCAGCCTGTGACAAAAATCATTCATCAATGGAAGTAAAGCTGAAGCAAAGCTGGAAAGCATAAAAGCAAATCTGATCTGACTTTTCATGAACAGGTTTGAAAAGGATGAACTAAGTGTTGATATCAGAGCTGCGTTGTTTGTAGTTTTAAATATGTAGATGGGATGTCATCAGGATTATTTCACAGATAAAACAAAAACAAAACAAACAAAAAAACATTTTGGCTGCTCCTTCCTTCAGGAGTTGCTACAGTACAAGTACTACAGCAAGCAAGCTTGCACAAAAGTATTTATTTTTATTTTTCACGCCAGGTGTCCTTCCCAACACAACCTGGGTTCAAACTCATGACCTCAGGGAAACAAGACCACAGCACTGACCACCAAGCTGCTGCAGCCAATTGTTTGTCTCAGATATGACTAATTTATCTCCAGTTGGATACAGTCCGAGTCATGTCAAGTATCAATCAACCAGTGCTGCCATCATCATGCCATCATGAGCTTGATGCCTCAGTACATTTAGTTTTTTCTTTTCGGCTGCTTCCTTTTTCAGGGGGTCACCACTGAGCAAATTCGCATGAAGACGGGACATTGTTTTTATGCTGGATGCTCTTCCTAACAACCTATGGCACCTTGGGGAGCAGAATTTGGGGGGTAAGGGCCTTTCTCAGGTGCCCAAATTGGGGCAAATGAGGGTGGAGGCATCCTCATTTTAACACAACGGTTAGCCTATTTGAACCAGAGACCTCCTGATCTCTGGCTTGGCTCCTCTAAGAATTTCCTCAAGTGAGTTAGTTTTAAGAGTTCGTTGGGTGAACTTGATGAACTCAGCCAGATGTTAAGAGTTTAAACGTCTAATTAAACTGGTGGTGTTGAATGCAGCTCTGTCACAAGCTTTATAAAAATCACCTGGATTACAGATGTTACAAGTAGCTACTGCACCTGCTCTCAAATTGTAATTTAAAAAACTTTCTTTCAGCAAACGTGTTGGATCGTTACATCAAACACATCACTGTGTGTCAACTCAGAGCAGAACCAGCAGGGAAGTCTGGTCATTTTAATCCGAACTTATCTATATTTAGTTGTTTCCATCCCTCCTGATGTTCATCAAATCTTAAATGAATCAGACGAGCATTTAGTAAATCTTTCCTTCAGCGTTAGAGGAATTTTTATTTCACTCTTTGAAATTACATAGCTTGTTATCTGCAGCCTTAATCTCCTATTATCACTTGGATATTCATTTGGGACCCCCCCCCCCCCACACACACACACACACACACACACGCACAAACATACACACACACACATTTACCATGAAATATTAGTTTACCCAACACTGTTTCTAGTTCTTCGTGAACAAATTCGTTCTAACCACTAAAAGTCCACTCCGGGTTTTCCTGGTTAGCTACAACAACTCACCACACAGCATTCAGTGTTTCCCCGAGGTCACTTGGCCGGGCGTGCATCTCTTCGGGGTTTTTGTTGACAGGACGGGATGAGGAGGGGGGGACACAGTTGTGTTATGTGTTAGCTTAGCACTGTGTTAGTGCCGGCAATTGTTGACAGAGGTGGTGGTGGTGGTGCGGGTCAGGATGCGTGAAAGAAGCAGAGCGCTACGTCTGTAGCATCTTAGTTAGCGTGTCTGTGTTGCACGCTAG